>JAJPUD010000857.1:464328-517020 GCA_023553655.1 Myrmecobius fasciatus | reverse complement strand
AAGGAAGGAAGGAAGGAAGGAAGGAAGGAAGGAAGGAAGGAAGGAAGTAGACTTTCATATTCTTGGCCACATGTACCACTTGTCCTCTGCCTTAACTGGAGTATTCTTAAATACAAGACTCCCAATTAGGAGTTATTTGTTACTTATTCAGTGTGACCTTATCACTACTTTGAGCCTTAAGAAGATCAAGTGCAGGTTGTCTCCCTCTCCCCTCTCATCCTGCAATGATTATTTTGGTTTAAACTTAACTATGCTTCAGAATAATTTGTTTGTGTTCCACAAAAGGAACAATTTTAAGTATGTCCATGTGAGAATTCAGAGAGCTGCTTTCACCTCAAACATCCTAGTTTGTAAGTGAAGGTCTTGGAAACTGTGAGGGAATTTAGAAGAAGGGGGGCAGTGGGAAACCAAATTTCCCCTGCCATGACTCAGATTCTTGTTTTTGCCCCCCCAAGTCTCCCAGCCCCCCAGCTTCCCTTTGCCTTCCCATCAGAAAGGTTAAAGGAACCGTGGCCTTTTGTTTCATGGGATAGATTAAAAATTGCTGGATTGCACGGAGGGAGTGAGGACTTTCTCATGCTGTAACATGCTGGAAGTGTTGAGAGAGAGTGGTTATGTAACACCATATTTTTTAATACAACTGACAGTCTGTCTTGAGATTTAAGTGTTTTTTGACAGTTTTTATGCACCTGTTAATTCAAAGCTCTTAACATATGCCAGTTAAAAAGAGCCAGGCACTAAAACACTGAACTTTAGAGGCTAAATATGGCTCAGCTGTAAACCCAGGCAGGCAGGCAGACAAGCAAACAGGCAGGCTGATGGGAATGATTCCTTCACCTAAGATGGAAATCAGTTGTAGTCTCTTATCTCAGACCTTAACACATATTTCTTGATGGGTAGTGGAAAATTTCCATCTGATCTCTTAGGGAATGTTATCAGGGTCAAGTTCAGTCTTGACTAGGTCTCACTGATACAGTAATAAGAGACCACCTTGCTTTAGAATGATACACAAATTTACAATGGATGTTCAAATGAACTGGCCCACCGACAGGTCACTTCTCTCTTTAGCTCAGAGGTTCACCCACCACAGAGGAGCCAATATCAAAGCAAGTTGATTATTCTAACTTTTGATATAGAAATTACACTGTGTACAAAAGGCAGAGGTAACCTACAATCTTAGCTAATATTGATGTGACAAGATTTAGGTTGAATGCAATGAAGTGATGTTTTAACAGTGACAGTGGGATTTAGGGATTTCTTGACTGAAGACTAGAGGAAATTTTTGTTTTTCCAGAGTTGAATGCCAATGGTAGCCTTGGTTGACAGGTAAGGAAAAAAAGGGGGTGTGTCAATTCTCTCTATGCTTTCCTTCTGGCTCTCTGCCAGAGTGTACACCACTCTATTTCTCTGGCACTCTATACTTATTTCTTCTCCTCTTCTTTTTTCTTTCTAAATGTTTTCTGGTGGCCAGAGCAGAGATTATACATTATTCAGCATCAATCTGCCTCCCATCCCAGTGTTGTTCAGCTCATTCATTCTTTTCCTTCCTCTTTCCCTCCCTCCCTCCTTCCTTTCCTCCTTTCCTTCCTTCTCCTTCCCCCCTTCCCTCCCTCCCTCCCTCCCTCATTTCCTCCTTCCCTCCCTTCCTCCCTCACTTCCTCCTTCCTTCCCTTCCTCCCTCACTTCCTCCTTCCTTCCCTCCCTCCCTCCCTTCTTCTCTCCCTCCTTTCTTCCCTCTCTCCCTTCTTCCTTTCCTCCTTTCTTCCCTTCCTCCCTCATTTCCTCCCTCCTTCCCTCCCTCCCTCCCCTTTTCCTTCTTTCTTCCCTCCCTCCTTCCCTCCCTCCTTTCCTTCTTCCTTCCCTCCCTCCCTCCCTTCCTCCCTTTTTCCCTCCCTCCCTCCTCCCCTCCCTCCCTTTCTCCCTTTTCCCCTCCTCTTCTTCTTCCTCCTCCTCCTTCTTTTTCTTCTTCTTCTTCTTCTTCTTCTTCTTCTTCTTCTTCTTCTTCTTCTTCTTCTTCTTCTTCTTCTTCTTCTTCCTCTTCCTCCCTGTCTTTCACTATGTTTGCATTTGTGCATCTCTTGCTCTGTCTTTGTCTCTCTGTGTCTCTCCCCTCAGACAGATTAGTGCCCCATCTGTCACTTCTCTTTTCTCTCTGACTCCAAGCCAGATTCAATGGCACCTCTTTCTTTTTCTATTTCTTTACTAGGTTTGGAGCAGTTACCCTATGTGACCTTCCTCAAATAAGTCATCTCAATAAGACTCTAAGAAAAGCACTGATTTACAGAATAATTCCAGCCCCTATACATGAATGCTTGGATTTCTATGTTTTTATGGTTATTCTTAAGTATCATTCTCTGAACTTAGAAAATCAAAATAATTTTTCATAGTCTTAGATGTTTGCATTCCATTAAAAAGTTCTCTAAATATCCATGCCCTTGCAAGTATTTAGTAATGTTGCCTCACCCCCACCTCCCAAAATATTTTAAAATGGACCAGGAGAAAGTTATATCTGCTTTATTGAATGAGATTCTGCCAGGCCATCATCATTCTATTGACCACTTGTTAAAAGAATCTGAAAGCTATTGGTTGCAAAGGTACTCAATTAAGCATGAAAATCCCTTCAATGTTTGGAACAGATGGTAGATAGTGTAGAAGTAGTACTTATTACAGTATAGCACTATAGTACATTTAATACATTCCTCCCCCCCAAAAAAAAAATCCAAACCAAAAAAACAACCAACTATGGAAGACTCAGAGGAAGGTGAAAGGGACACTTCATTTCAAGAAGGAGACAATAGCCTACAAGAATTTTTAACATACTTGTCTTCAACAGATCTTGCCACTGAAAATTTTTTGGAAAGTTTATATATCCACCTTATTGGTTCTAGATCCTAAAGTCAGAAAATTTATCAGTACTGTATATGGAGCAGTGGAGAGCCAATCCATTTCAAACTTCATATGTATTTTCACCCAAGATAACTTTATTTTAGTGAAAACTAATTTTCCCATGTTCCTTTTTTCTTTTTTAAATATGCACATATACTTATTGATAACATTATTTTGTAATATAGTAAAATATATTATTAAACATATTATATTGTACTTCTGTATATGTATACCATACATTCCTGCACAAACATACACACATATATATACATTTATACATATCTATGTATATATGTAAACATCTATATATACAAATTCATCTATCTGCAATCTATTAATCTACATACTCATACATGCATATGTCCTTTTTTCAATTGTGAGGAACAGTTTATAAAAATTAAAAGTAATTTCCTCATTGAATGATCAATGATGAGGGTGAAATTGGAATTACAATAGCTAGTTCAGTTGTATGCAACCAGTTAACTTAGTTCCATGGATAATTTGAGCGTGTTAAGTCTTATTTTATAAGCCAGAGAGAGCAGCAATATGTGCTCATAAATAAGCAAACGTTAAAATTTTTTAATCACAGGCAAACATTTCAGACATCCATTACCACCCAAGCCATCGGTGGATTAGGTCTAATAAGTCAAACATTTGCAGACTTCAGGCCTGAGGGCTGTTGGACTATCCAAAATTGTGTGAAATCAAAGTTGTCTGGCAACTTGCCTGGATTTCTGCTTGAAATAATTCCTCTCCCTTGTTTGCACTGGATAGAATGAAGCTAATCAGGCACCTACCCTCAACTTCCCCAAAAGGGATATTAACAAATGAGTTGTAATAGAGTAGTCCCAAATAGCCAGGGCTGGACATGTGGTTAATCCAATGGAGATATGATCATGGAGTCAATACCTAAAAAAATTAGAATTATATTGGGAGAGGCCAGGTAGGCTGTTTTGTGTTCTCTCAACCATGGAGATAGGATGAAATGGCTCATCTTTATCAGGAAGGGACAATTACAAAATTCTTTCAGAAATAAAAATGAAACCACACACAGATGAATACAGACAGTCTCCCCAACAGCCGCCAAGCCCTGCTCTTTAGCCATGTGAATTTTTCTCTCGTGCATTGTCAGTCTGACTCTGATCCATTTTATTTTTTCCTCATTTTTCGTCTTGGTCTGGTCTGGTTTCAGTTAGTTGCTTCTTGGCAGTGCTTCTGTTGGGCCTGAGATTGCTTGGGATGTGTGTGTGTGTGTGTGTGTGTGTGTGTGTGTGTGTGTGTGTGTGTGTTATTCCTAGTGTTTTTCTTTTTGGTTCTGCAGTGGCTCTTCAAAAAATGCCAAACCCAGAACAAACAGAAGATGTGTCATCGGAGCCAGCCCTGTCCAAATCTATCAAAGATGTGAGTATGTGCAAAGAACAGGCTCAAATGAGCATGGTTGTCGAGTGACATGCCATGTATTCAAAACACACATCCCCAGCAGTCCACATCAAGTGGGGAACCTTCAGCATTTACCCAAATTATCTAAATCAAAAGAAACAAACAACATCATCACTCACTAGGAGAAAAAAAAAAATCTCTTCTTTAAATGACTGCCTTTCATTGGATAGAGCACTGAGGAAGGAGTTAGGAAGAATTGAGTTCAAATGTGACCAAAGGCAATCAGCTATTTGATCTAACTTCTGTTTACCTTAATTTTCTCAACTGTAAAATAGAGACAAAAAATAGCACCTACTTTGAAGGATTGTTGTGAGGATCAAATAAAATAATATTTTTTAAAAGCAATTAACACAGTACTTGGCACATAGTAAGTGCTATGTAAATGGTTATTCTCTCTCTCTTTATCCCCATTTGCTTCAAGGCAGTTATTAAATTCATTTTACTCCTAATCCTTAATTGATTTATTGGAACCTATTTTAAAGTCTTTTTTTCAAATGGTATTAGAGAATGTTCACAGGGTCATAGATTAAAGAAGTAAGAGTTAGAAGAGACCTTGGTTGATCTAATCCAAAAATCTCAATTTACATAACAGGAAAGCTATGCCCCAAGCAGGGAGATTCACCCAAAGTTATACCCAAGGGTGTAAGTAGCAAATCTGAGATTTAAACCCAGGTTCTCTGATTCCAAATCCGATGTTCTGTGGCTCCTTGTCAAAACAACTAGTTTGAGAGTAAAAATGCAAACAGAGTGGTCATTTTGAGCCATGCATACCAAAAAGTCTGGCTAGATTTTTAAAAAATCAAATTCAGACAAAACTAATTGTGAAGATAACTAGAGAGAGTTTTCTTTCTTTTTTCTTTTTGTAAACATTGGTCAGTATTGATTTTTATTCTGTGGTTACTGTTTTATAAAACTTTGTTTAATGAACAATAAGGATTTTTGAAAGGGATAGTGATATGTGTGTTCCACATACATATGATACTTCTCCCCTATTTGCCCTGAGATGTATGTATATTGTATATAAATCTTTATATATATATATATGTATATATATATGCATTTATATAGTATATATACACAAACAGCTTTGTATATAGCATGGGTGAGCCTTTAGGGGTTTGTCCTTGAAGTCTGGTTCTAATCTAAGAGACCGAGTAGAAATTTGGGAACTCATTTTGGGCCATGCTTGTCAAAAAGACAGGTATATTGTGATGACAAAAAGACTTCTGATTGATTGTGGAACCAGAACTGATGACCCAGGTGTTGCCAAGTTAAAAATCTTAATGTGTACAAAAAAGGCAACATTCTCTTTCATGGTACTCTACCTCTCCCCATCTCTCTGTGTCTCTTTCTGTCTCTGTTTCTGTCTGTTTCTATCTCTCTTTGTCTCTCTCCCTGTCTCTAACTCTCTCTGTCTCTTTCTGTCTTTGTCTCTCTGGCTGTCTCTATTTCCCTCTGTCTTTGTCTCTCTATCTCTGTTTCTCTTTCTCTATCTGTCTGTCTCTGTCTCTGAATCTCCTTTCTTTCTCCCTGCTCCTCCACAACCCAGTAGATGTAGTTGGGTGTGGAGTCAGGAACTTCAAATTCAGCCTCAGAAATTCCCTAGCTGATTGACTTTGGTCAAGTCACTTAATCTCTGCTTTCCTGGAAGGCTTGTAGGTGGCTCAGTGCACAAAGTGTTATGTGACTGGACAAACAAATCTGTTTGCCTTATCCCACTGAAGAAGGAAATGGCAAACTACTGTAGTATTTTTGACAAGAAAACTCCATGGACAGTGTGGTCATGAAGAGTCGAGCACGACTGATCAATTGATTAATATATATGTCTACATGCATGTATGTATATAAGTATGATAAAGACCTTTGATGTCATCACTATAGGAAATTCCTAGTATGTAAGCCAATGCATTTCAGCAAATCATCTGTAACATATAGCCTTAGAACTGGTTGGCCAATCGACAAACATTTAAATGTCTACCATGTGCTAGGCACTGGGATAAATATGAAAATTCAGAGAAAGGCAAAACTCGGAGATGTCTGGGTACATTGAAATATTAAATGACTTGTCCATGATCACAAAGCCATTATGTATTAAAGATAAGCTTTGAACCAGTCTTTCTGTCTCTAAGACTTATTCTGCATTTTCTATGTTTTATATTGGAAACATCACTGGTACTCTGATTTCTCTTCTTCCAAGCAGACTCCAGGAAATTCACTTGATACAGGACCCCTTCATAAAGATTCTCCATATTTGGGACTTTAAAAAAAGACAAAACCTCCCTCAAATTGATATTTATTGAGCAATAGAAACACAACAGTCTTTTCCTATCTGATTTCCTCACATAGTCACATTGTAGCATAGATTACTAGAAGTTTACTGTATCTCTGGATGACTTCAGAAAAGGAGACTTTTGCCCTCTTCATCAAAAGTAGTGCCCAAAGACAAAGGCAAGCCCAGTGTGTCCAGTTGTTGACTCCTATGAGGGAGCAAGAGACAATGCATAACATTAGGAGAATTAAAATCTTAGGGTTATGTGCATGTATTTAGCCACCCTCAGAATGGACTTCAGCAACCACAAATGAACAATTAATACACTCAAGCACAAATCCTGATCATGCAAACTATATAAATTCAAATGAAGCGATCAAACTAACAATAAAACTTCAAATCTTTGTCTTGGGAATGTGCAGCCTGGAATCAGCATCCCATCAGTTACTTCTGCTCTTATGCCACTTGGAGGACTCTGCGAGTCTTTTGGAAATATTTGGAAATATTTAACGTGTACAAATGCTATGTCTCCTCAGAAGATTCAGGAAAATACTCCATGACTATGTCTGCATAATTCTAAACATACAGATGAAAACTGAAAACGTTAGGGCAATATCCCATTGAATTCCCACACTCGGTTATTTGGCATCATGGAAGAAAAATCTCCAGCAGTTTGACTACATTTTTCAATTTTTACTCTGACCCTTGAACATATATTCAAACATATACTGAAGTGTTTTCTAATCTCTGGCATTGTGTAGATATTTTTAATATCTCATCAATTTGTATTTTCCAGAGCTTTCCCCCGAGTTGAACATTAAAAATATTTAGCAGACATCCAAGACCATCGTGTACTTGAAAGGGAAACACAAACTTAAAAATAATGCGAAGGGAAAAAAAAAAGAAGTGATGTCTATCTAAGACAAGGTTACATATGTATCCCAATTATACACACACACACACACACACACACACACACACACACACATACATATGTATACACACACATTTATATAAACCCAACAAACAAGCAAACAGAGTGGACTGTTTTTCCCTCCATGAAGTGATTAAAATTACCTCCTTGCCATTAGTCAAACAATCCCCATTGAGCTAAAACATTGCAGAAATACCTGATTTTTGTTTGGAAATACATTGATTATTTCCCACCTATCAATGAAAACTTTTTTTATGTTTTTAGTAAACGTACTGAATTAATTTCATAGACATGTTTCAAGTCCCAAATGCCCACCAAATCTCCTTTTCATTTTGGAAATTGAATGGATGCTGAAGGTAACTTTTCTGTTTATTTGTTTGTTTTTGCAGCACTCCATATTATAGGTGAAAGAATTCTTAATTTGACTATAAAACATAGCTGATGCTTACTCAGTAGCAAGAAAATCTTTAAGCAAATGAATTGCAATAAGTGGAAATCAATGTATCCAAAATTAAAGTACTCCCTTCTTTACACGTGAGAATTAATATTTTGCACTTTGGTAACAGAATATGTTTGCCAAATGACTTACATTAATTTGTATTAATGAAGAAATGAAGAAACAGGAAGTAAAGGTGAGCATTTAAAAGTGAAATTGCTTTACTTAAAACAGATATTAATGCATTGGCTTTCTAACAAAAATGAAAGGAAATATTTCAAACTTCTTTTTGATAAAAGCTGCCTTCAAGAAACCAATAAGCACTAAGTACCTCTGACCTTTCCTCTGAGCTCTGCATTCCTCAGAAATGCTCCTGGCAACAGGGCATATTCATAAGCCATAGATCTCTGGAGAGATGATTTTGTGACATATGTAGACTTGTAAATCTCTACAGTAGCCCATTTCACAGTAATAACGAAACTCACCTCTTCTTTTCTGTCTTTAACTGCAACATTAGAAGCAGAGAGATACTTAGACTTCGGTGTTGCCAATTTTTCCATGACAATGAAGTTCTTGAAAAAAAAGTCATTCTTAACACCAAAGCGGGAAATGCTTTCGAGAAGGTGCACATGAGATCCGTGTGTGGAAAAGACAATATTGTGTATGTGTGAGGCTCCAAGTTGTTATGATTGATCATCTGGAGAGCTATGAATTATATATAGTACATATGGTGAATCACTCAAAACCTGCAGCAGGGAATTCTGCAATTAAATAAAAATGGAAAACCACAGAATGCACCCAATTATTAGAGCATGTTCAAAGGTTATTGAGTTCCACATTTCCTTCTTATCTTTTAAAGTTACATTCAATAATGTTGATTTAACATTCATTACACATATATATGTGTATGTACACATGTATGTGAAGAATAAACACACAGAATACACATGCACATGTTTATTGTATACTTCAAGAGAACCTTTTAATGAGGCAAGATGGAAATCCATAAAGGTTTGCGTGTCAACACTGGCTCCATGGCAGAAATATTTTCCTTCCTCTGTTTCATTACTGAAAATATGAAACATGTTAGGAAGGCAAAAAACAGTTCCCTCATGAACAAATACATATACAGACACCAAAGTTTTTATGGATTTTCTTTTTTTTCCCCCTATCAAGAACAGGAGTGCTTTCATTCTCTAACCTTAATTTTCTCTAACCCAGGGTAATATTACAGATGCTGAACTTTAGGGTGCAATATGACTACAATGGTATCTTAGGAGATGCAAGCAAAGAATTCAGAATAGTCACATACAATTTATGGGTGGCTTGGAATCTCCTGCATCAGATGTCCTTTTTAAAAAAAAAAATTATTCCTCAGTCCTTTTTGAGACTTGATTCTCACTTTATTTTCTATGAGGAATTTTAAAAAAAGGAGTTCGGCTTCAAATAGTCTTTTTCCCCAATAAATACATCTGATTGATAACTAAAAGCTGGGGGGGGGGGAACAAATAAGACATGTTCTTTGTTTTTTTTCCTTTTATCAATGCAAGTTTTGAACCAAGAATGAAAAGATTAAAAAAAAATGAGTGTGAATTTGACTCAAAGAGAGAGCAGAGTAAATAAAGTACCAATTTGCCCTCTAACAAACCCCAGCTCTGCCGGCCTTTCTGCCGCCACACAAAAGTGTATTTTTCAAGAAAATTGGTTACAGCAGTTAATACGTTTTATAAGAGTGGCTCAGAGCAATAAGGCGGTGAGCGAGTCTGACTGTGCTCCCTATAGAAGTTACATTCTCTACTTTTCTATCCTTGCCGCATTTCTCCTTTTCTCAACCATATGGAATCCATCTCTTTCAAGGACAGAGAGTAGAAGAGGGGCGAGATACTTGGAAGAAACTAGGACTACACTGGATGTTTTACCAGCACACTAAAGGAAAGTTTTATTTCCAATTGATTGGTTACAAATCAGATAAATAACGCTTCTAATGAAAGTAACTTTGAACTGCTCAAAATGTTATCTAGAGGAGTCTGGGGTTTATCAGAAGTCAAATGTAGCTTTAATCACATCAACATGCTAATTACAGGCAACAATAAAAGCTTTAAGAAATGATTGCATGGGTTTTATTACTATTGACAGTCACAGAGGTATATTTATTTCTGGGTGTAATTGTCAGAAGACTTTCTCCAGAAAGACTTGTTTGTATAATTAAGCGTGTGTTATGCAAGCTTATCTCCTGATCAGCTCCTGTTGGTTATGAAGCCCTCCTAGTGCCCAGAGAGAAAGAGAGACAGAGACAGAGACAGAGAGACAGAGACACATAGACACAGAGAGAGAATTAAAAAGGAAAATGACACAATAGTGTTTTTTTCACAATTTGAGAGATAAATAATGTCTAATGTGCCATGAGGAGGACTGATTCAGCCAGAAACTACCAGGAAGCAAAATCTTAGCGGCTATTAAAATTTTTATTTTATTAAGAGGTAAGTGGAAACTATTTCTCCCTCACCCTCACCCCCTCAATCAGTGATGCAAAAACAGGGTAAAAAATGGAATGGGACTTATACAGTTTTCTTTGAGGAAAGGAGAACGGAAGTGGTTTTTTCTGGTTTTAGAAATTATAGGCAATGAGAAAAAAACAACTTCAAAATATATGTTGAGAGAAATAGACAAAGTGGAAAATAACTAAGAACAACCATGCTCCCTCCTTTATGTTATTATTTTGCTGTGAAATTATTCTACATTTCTTTAAATTTCCTAATTTAGAAGTCAATTTGCAATTTTTTGTTGTTGTTGAAAGCTTGACAGAATTGTTCTAAGTCTTCTTAGTCACAGATACTTTTCCATCTAAATAAACAACAAAGGAGATTTTATGGTTATAACCCTGAGCATGTTTTTAGGTTAGGAGACCTAAAACACACTTTAAAAAATTTTCCCTCGTATTTTTAATGATGAACTGATTGTATTATGTCTTGGCCAGGAAAGGAAAAAGCAAGCCTTTCAAACTGTAAACTATTTTTTGTGCCATAAAGAATCATTCAATTCTCAAAGGCTGAGGGAAACCCTAATTAAAAATATCATTATTATATTGAAAGGTGTCGGACTGAATTTAATTCTTTCCATTCCCCAACATTGGCATTAGTTCAATTTCCATTTCATTCAAAGCCATTAAAAATGTGGCAAATCCTTGATCAATTTTTCTCCCCTTAAACAGGGTCACTTCCAAAGTTGTTGTCACATTTTAATGGGTTCAAACTCAGTTTATGCAATAGACAATCAAATGTTTGTTTTTTAAAGCCTAATAAAAAAAGAGCTTTTAACCTTTCAAAAGCATTAATAACATGCTAATGACATCATGGCCAAGATCACATTTAGAGTTCCCCCAAAAACTCCAAATGACCATTTTGAAGAGAAAACAGATTTTTAATCAAATGATCTGTTATTTTAATGGCCACTTACAATAAGAGAGATTTATTGAGAAGCATAAAGTTTGTTTGCATGACTGAAAGCTAAGCTTTTAAAAATTACCTTCCTCTGAGTCTTTTTTTTCCTTTTTAGTTTTCCTGCAACATTATACTACCAAATATTTGTGAGTTGTGACTAAAATCTGTGGCTTTATTCCTCTCTAGAAAAGTTGGGGAAAATGAAAAAGAGAAGGAGGAAAAAGTGGTGCCAATTTGTCTGCTCAAGCTCTGATTATTGGATGCTGGATTTGGTTTTTTTTCTTTTTTTCTTGTAGAAGAAAAGGGTTTGGTGGGAATGTTTCTCCCTTCAGGGGTGAGATATCTGATATCCATCCTGAGACCAGACATAAGGCCAAACTTTCATCCAAAACTGCACAAGGGAAAAGAAATTAAGCCTTTGGATAAAATTCTTGTCTAAATTTGCAGCAGATCTGTAGTTTCCGCTGAGCAATTATAGCTTTTTTTTTTTTTTTTTTAACATTTCTGATTGTAAAGAACACTGATTTTTTTTAAAGTATTTCTGATAACTTGAGAACCTTTCTTCCCCCAACCCCCTACCCTCTTTGGTCTCTGTCCCTCTTTTCTTCCTCCCTCTCCTGTGTCCTGTCTAGAAGTGCTATCCAGTGACCCCTGGTGCTGATTAAAGTTTCTCAGATGACCCCTGAGTGCATTTTATTACACTAGTTGGTAATAAAACCTGCTTAAACTGCTGGCTTATCCAAACTCCTGCCTCTTCTGTGGAAAGCCCCACAGTCAGTCAGACCTCAGCCAGAGGAAATACAAACAAGCCACTAGAGCAGAGGCAGAGTGCTTGATGGCAGCCTGATTCAATAACAGAGAGGTTTACCAGCAGTCACCCTTTCTTCAAAGCTGCCTGGCAGATTTTAGGGAACACACTTAAAATGAAGACAGACAGACATGCAGCAATTTCTCTGTGTAATAAATAGATATGTGAGCTGGTGTACTATTGGAGTTGGGGTGGGCAGAAGACAGGAATAAACAGGGAGGGAAAATTAAGGAAAAGAGTTATCAGTTCATTAATTATATCTACTATGTGTCAGACACTGTGCAAAGTGCTGGGATTACCAAAAGAGCCCAAATAATAAACAAAGGAATTTAATTAATTTATAGATAGATAAATGAACAATAAATAAATGAATAATCTCTGTTTTTAAGCTTTTAATAGAGAAGACAATATGCAAACAATTTACCAACAAGATATATACAGGATAAATTGGGAATAATCAACAGAAGGAAGGTACTAGAATTAAGTGAGGTCAGGAAGAACTTCCTGTAGATGGTGAGATTTTAGCCAGGGCTTGAAGAAAGCCAGAGAGGGGAGGTGATAGGAGTGAGCATGGAAGGATCTCCATGTTTGGCTGATGTTCCATGCTCACTGGGATGGAAGTGTGCAAAGAAAAGGATTAGCAGGTAAGGAATACTGGAAAAGTAGGAGAGAACCAGACTATGAAGGCCCTTGAGACCAAACAGCAGATTTTAGATTTGATTTTGGAGGTTATTTGGAGTCCTTTTTTCTTTTTCACTTTAGATAGGAGATTGAAACATATTACAGGATGGGTATAAGTTTAGCTAAGATAGATCAGGTTGAAAACTCCTGAAAATATGCCACTCAATGTTGTCAAGGGATTGGAAGTAGGTTATATAATATTCTACAAAGGGTGCAGCAAATAAACCAGTTCCTCTTGAATGTAATTTGTGTAGAAAAAGGCTTAGAGTTGGAAAAGTGAATACCAACTGTAAAGATCCCTACAACCAAACTAGTAGTTTCAGTCTGAGTTGCATTTCAAGATAAAACAAGGTATAGTTTTGGGCTTATGTATTGTTCTTTTAGGAGACAAAAGTTTTGTGGGAAGATATCTTTTTTTCAGAAGTAATATGGCTGATACTTATAAAGTATCTAGCCTAATTGGCAGAGTTCATTGTTGGTCAAAATCTCCTTTTGTTCTCTTATCTCTAGTCAGGCCACAATCACCCTAGGTCAGACCATTATACCACTGGCCCAGACCATTACTACAGTTTCCTGCTTGATCTCCTGGCCTCTGGGGCCATGTCTCTCCAATCAATCCTCTATGTAGCTGCTCAGTTGGTGTTCTTGAATAGCCCAAGTCACTCCCCTGAATAAGAAGCGATTTTCTTACAATGATTTTCTTCTTGTTTCTGGGATCAAATATAAAATTCTTTTTTTGACTGCTAATATCATTCATTATCTGATACCATTCTACCTCTCCAGGATGACTGCTTATCACTCTTCTTTATACCCTCTATATAGCAGCCAAACTGGCTTGTTTGCTGTTCCCTGTATGTGACATTTCCTCTCTAGCTTCCATATCTGGAATAAACTCCCTTCCTAATCTCTCCTGAATCCCTGTCTTCCTCAGAAGTTCAGTTCAAATGCCATCTCCTATAGGAAGCCTATCATCTCTCCCTAATTCCTCCAAATGGTAGTGTCCCCTCCCAACAAATTAGATAGATAAATAAATAATACAGATATATAGATCTAGACAGATATAGATAGATGTATGTGTATATATACATATATATACCCACCCCTATATATGCACATGTACATAGGTATCTATGTGTCCATACACATAGACATGAACTCATTTTATATATAGACACACATGTATATATCCACACACAACACATACATGTTTGCACACATATTTCTTCTATGGGTATTTCTCTCAATAGAATGTAAGTTTTCAGCTTTGCCTAGTATGGTGCTTTGAAATATAATAAATGCTTAATAAAAACTTTTTAAATTAATAAGTGAAAGGAGTCAGTAGGGGAAAATCAGCAATGTTTGAGAGTATCCATCAATCTTTCTGAGGTCTATAATAAAAGGAAATGATCTCAGTCTCCCTTCAGGGTCCTCAAAAGCAGGAATCATGTCCTTTTCTTACACAGTAGGCAATTAATGTATGTTTGACAGAGACTCATTTTTTGGTTCTGGCCCAGCATGGAATTTCTTTTATTCTTTTGAATTAAAAAATATTGTGGCTAGCTTAGCAGCTGAAAATATAGGATATCAAAAGTTCCCATTCTACCTGGAGTAGGTCATATATATGTATACAAGTGAATATTCTGGGTTACTTCTCAGAAGCATCCAGGAGAAAGTAGACATTAGAAATATAAAAATGTCTAAGATTCTTTTAGAACTAAAAGAATTGGATTGTAATCATGGTGGTTCAACATGACATGATGAGGGAATTTGGGAAATCTATTTTTGTTTTACTGAGTTGGAGGTCTCATGGTTTGACAACCACCCAGCTAAAAACTCATGTGATAAAAGTTAACAACTTATATTCCTAGGACCCAAAATTTCTAATTCTTTTTTTCTTTTTATTATTATTATTTTATTTTATTTGCATAACATATGTGTGGGTAATTCTTCAACAATAACCCTTACATAGCTTTCCGTTACAAATTTTTCTTCCCAATTCCCCCCCTTCCCCTAGATGGCAGGATATAAGATTTCTAATTCTTTCTACATGTCATATTTAGGTTCTCTGAAGAAAAGAAGAAATGAAAAGAATCCTGATTATTGTATTTTTGACAAGCCATAGAATACAGTAAGAATATTATGATACTGAAGGACTGGTTGTCTTTCAGGCGAATATAAACATGATTTCAAAAAAAGGGGGATCATAAATCTTGGGTTTGAATTGAAATCCTGTTTAATTTTTGATTGGGTTCTGATGGTCTGTTCAACCCCAGGCTGTCTGTATTAATCCAAGTGCTAAATTCTAATTACAAACTACTTTCAGTGTTTCCAGATGACATCAAGATGTTGGGAATTAGAAAGACAACATCAAATTCATGCTATAAAATATGAATGTAGAACACTTTATCCTATGGAATCTCTAATATACCTGTGTGTAGAGAAGGCAGTTAGCAAATCCTTTGTAAATCCAATAGGATTGACTTTCAAAAGAAAAGAACCTTTTAAAGTTAGGTCTGCTATATGGTTTTTCAATAGGACTTCCTTTGCAGACACTGAGCATAAAACTGCCTTGTAGTCCATCATTGAAGAGTTTTCAGTTCTTCTGGACATTTCTAATCATTTAAACTCATTTGCATTTTGGTCTTCACCAACAATGGGTTATGGCGCATTGCAGGTATGGACAGTCTACATTCATATAGTGAATAGCACTACCCAAAAATAAACATAGACAGTCCCTTCTCTATGGCACCTCACAAAACAAATCATGCTTCCCTGACTGTTAAAATGCACACCTTCCAAAATAGATGTCTTGTAAAGATAGTTCACAGGTGTGCTGTCATCAAGAGCTTGATTTCAACATCATTGATGTCATGGCCATAAAATTAGATTTTTTAAAAATCCCAATATAATTGTTACATTATTTCAACCATCAGGATGGTAAATAATAAGTGATTTAGCCACTACTTATAAAGCTGACTGAAAACTCCTAATGAATAAGAGACATAGCATATAATGCTTACACATAGTAGATGTATGCTAATGTTCGTCAAATGAATGTGATTCAACTCAATTTTAGCAGGATTTTAAAGAACTGTTATATGGGAACTTAGGATTTAAACATGTATGCATTTATAAATCCCCACCACCACCACCAAAAATTAATTATGACAGGCAAGAACTGGAGTCAATTTCACACATGCATGTGAAGTATCACCTGGGTCTGCAGACAGGTCCTGATTCCAAATATAACCCCCATACAATCTGTAATCCCCACTAATAAAAAGAGAGAATATAGGAGAGAAAGATAGCAATACAGAACTGATTCATAATAGCTTATCAGATCTCTTTTCCTCTTGAAAGGAGTAATGAGCCTGCTGAAAGCAGGAAATGCATGTGTAGGAGGGAAGAATGGCATATATGGAAAACAAAGAAGCAGAATGGGGAAATTAAGGCAAATTTGACTTATTTTATTTTTTTATTATACTTAAGTCTGGGTAATAGCAATAGTTGTATGGATAGGAGAGGATTATGGACTCTTTTTTTTTTGCATTCCAGGCTTAGAAAAGAATTTTTAGTACATAGTCATGCCCTTAATGTGAAGGATAATTATAACTTCTTGTTCCATTTTGCAGTCTATTTCTATTTTTCTATCATCTTAATAGGCAAGTGTTGGCATTGAGGTAATTTTTATATTATTTATCTATTTGACATTTTCTGTAGACTAATACCTGAATTTTGGTAATAACTTACATGAAATATAGCTTCCCCCAAAAAATGTTGGCAGGAATTTCAGCCACTTCTGCTTTGTGCATTTTGGTCTTTGGACTATCACTAAGTTTGGAGCCTCAGTTGTGGATTTGGCTAAGGCTGTTGCTAGACAACAAATTTTACAAAACTGTAAAGGAAGGGGAAAAAGCTAGAGAACCATCACTGTCTTTTTGAATTTGGGGCTTGGCTGAGGGCTGGTGCATACAGCATGCCAAATTTAGAATCTCAGACTGTATGTGTTCAGAGACAAGAATCAAATTCTAAGATCTATCCATGGCTGGCAGGAGGCAAAGTTCCATTTTAAAAGAAATTATTTTCAAGGATTCTCAAAACTCAGCTCTTCTGGAAGAAGAGTTGAGTTAAGTCTCAATCAGACTAGCTTAAGGATTTGGCAGCCATTTTGTTCACTGAAAGACAAACTTGCTGACTTTGAAACAAGTTAAGCTGAAATTATCAATATTACATTCTTAAAACACCATTGAGCCTTGAGCTTAGAACTTCTAGGAGATATGCATGAGCAAGTACACACAAACATGAGTATATACACACAAACGTGAGTATATACACAAACATTTGTGCACATACAAATACACACACACACACACAGAGTAACATGATGATTCAGGAAACCCAGTCATTTGAGAAGATCAAAATCCCAGTAGGATATTTCTGTGAGTCTGGCACTGACCAGTGATGCTTCAATATTTGGGTTCATATTAGTAACCAGTGGCATTAGTTCCTAAGCTGAAATCTGTCTACAGATGGAGAGAGAGACAGAGAGATAGAGACACAGAGAGACAAAGAGAGAGGGGAGGGGGAGGGAGAGAGGGAAGGAGAGAGGGAAGGAGGGAGAGTTAGTTGTAGGGATGACCCAACAATTTCTTTGACTATGTTTTTTCTATAATCATCCATCATTCTGTGATAAGCATACTCCAATGAACAAATTTTGGTGTATGATTTCCCACCTTTCCTAATCCTGCAAAACTGATGGTTGACCAGTTCTGTATAACCTCCTACTCTGTCCTCCAATATATGGTTGGGTTTTTGAAAGAGATATTTGATTTGGAAAGGAACATGATCTCATATCTAAACTCCAGACTGCTACCGGCCTGTGTCATTTGTTTGGCATTGCATTTAATCACTCTGTCAATTTACAAATGCCTTCATCGCCTCAGTTTTCTTGAAAGAGAAAAGGAAGATGAAGATGACACTGATTTATCAGAGGATGATGAAAAGAAATCTCACTTGAAACCTGTTATTTGAAGGAAAAATTTTCAACTCGAGTTAAAAAAAATCAATTAAATAGATAACATATAGTAGATTTTCTCTCACTGTTGTTATTGAATATGCATATATTTTTATAATATTGCAATATTACACATATTATATATATTTACATATAAGCTTTATATAACTTTGTTTCAAAAGCTATTATTGATATGCTTTGTTTTTAAATTGCCTATATTTTCCCCACATTTTTCTCTTCCTCGTCTATAAGAGCTATCCATTCTAATAAATATTTTGTAAAGAGAAAAGTCCTAGTAAAACTCAATCAATATGTTTAAAAAAACAAACTTGATATATACAATGTACTACACCTATGCATCTCCCACTTCTGCAAAAGAATGGAGTAGGGGGCATCTTCTTATATTTCTTCTTGGGGGAGTCATACCTGTTTTTTTATAATTCTATAAAATTCCTATTTGATTGTTTTGTGACTTTTTTCCATTGTGGAAGTCATTGTCTACATCATTTTTCTCACTTTTACTTCACTTTACTTTCCATACTTCCCTATATTCATGATCACTACTTCTTACATCACAGCAATATTCCATTATATTCCTTCATTACAATATATCATAATTTGTTTACTTATTGCCCAATTTGCAGGCATATACTTTGTTTCTTGTTATTTGTTACCACTATGACTACCATCTCAGTGTCACACATCAAAATTACTGGAAGAGGCAGGACTAAGAAGCTATGATCCATCAGACTTGTTAATTGTCCCAATTTAGGATGAGAAATGAGAGCTTGGTATGCTTTTCAATAGAATTCCACTCCCACCACAGATCTAAAAAAAGAATTACTATGGATTAGGTGCAACATAATATGAAATTTCTAAATAATAAAATATTTCTAAAATAATTGCAAACTGAGCCATTCTCCAAATGATAAATGACCAAAGTATATGAACAATTTTCAGATGAAATTATAGCAATTTCTAGTTATATGAAAAAAATGTTCTAAATCACTATTGATTAGATAAATGCAAATTAAGATAACTCTGAGTACCATTACATACCTCTGAGATTGGCTAAGATGATAGGAAAAGATAATGAGAAATTTTGGGAGAGGATGTGGGAAAACTAGGACACTAATACATGGAGTTGTGAACTGATCCAACCATTCTGGAGAGTAATTTGGAACTATGATCAAATAGCTGTCAAACTGTGTATACCCTTTGATCCAGCAGTGTCTCTATGGGGTCTGCATTCCAAAGGGATCATAAAAAATGAAAAAGGATTCACATGCACAAAAATGTGTATAGCATCTCTTTTTGTAGTGGCAAGGAATTTGAAACTGAGTGGATGCCCATCAGCTGGGGAATGGCTGAATGATTTATGGTATATGTATATTATGGAATATTATTATTCTATGAGAAACAATCAACATGATGATTTCAGAAAGGCCTGGAGAGACTTCCATGAACTAATGCTAAGTAAAGTGAGTAGAATCAAGAGAACATGGTACACAGCAACAACAAGAATATGTTTCTGATTCTGATGAATTTGGCTGTTTTCAACAATGAGGTGATTCAGGTCAATTCTAATACATTTGTGATGGGGAGAGCCATCTGAACCCAGAAAGAAGACTATGGGGACTGAATGTAGATCATAACATAGTATTTTCATCTTGTTGTTGTTGTTGTTTGCTTGCTTTTTTCTCATTTTTCCCTTTATAACCTGATTTTTCTTGTGCAGCATGATAAATATAGAAATATGTACAGAAGAATTGCACATATTTAACTAATATTGGATTACTTTCTATCTAGGGGAGAGGGATGGGGGAAAAGAGAGAGAAAAATTTAGAACACAGGGTTTTTCAGGGGTGAATGTTGAAAATTACCTTTGCATACATTTTGAAAATAAAAAGCTATTATTAATGGGAAAAAAGTAAAACAATGGCAAACTGAATCCCGGGGTGGGGGTGGGGGGGAAGAATGGTTTGACCACAAGACTCCTAATAGTAAGTAGAAGGCCTATTTAAAGAAATGAAGGTAGAGATAAAAAGCAAAACTAGCATTGTTGTTGATACTTGAAAAATAATAAACATCTTAGACCACAAACTGGAAAATCTTACACAAGTAGAAAACTAAATAGAGAAAATAAAACACAAAAATTCAATGATATAGAAAGAAATATATCAAAGTCAAAAGACCAAATAATTAGAAATTGTGAAGCATCTAGTATTATAAACAACTGACTGGAAAATACAATGAAGAGAGAATCACTACAACAAAACCTATCGTATTTCAAGAAATCGTAAAAGAAACCTGCTCAGAACTACTGAACTGAAAAGGCAAAATGAAACTCGACATAATCCACAGGACATTGCCTCAAACAAACACCCAATGTAAGACAACCAGAAATGTGTTTGCTAAACTCTAGATCTTCCAGGTCAAAAAATATAATGTAAGAAGTTAGGAGGCTTAAATTGAGTCTGAAATATTGTGAAGAGGACTTATGTTTCAGGATAGATTAGATTAGCTAGCCTCTGAGATTTGTGCTTTCCCTTAAATTCTGTGATTTTGTGTGATGTAAGCACAATGCTACAATTTCCTAAAAGACTAGGATTCCTACTGCGTGTCTTCATGTATCTTTAACTTAGTATCTAGCACATTCAACACTTAAAATTATAACAATGCACTGGTTATAAAGCATTCATTTAAAAATTCGTTAACCTAAAAGGAACAGTATAGCTATTCAGCTGCTTTTGTAATAGTGGTAAAAACAAAAGAAAGATGGTGATTAAGATTTTTCCCCTCTTTGGTTTCTTTGGACTCCTTCAGCCCCAAAGAAAATAAACATGCACAGCTGTTACATTACTTGATTTCTGCTCCTGAAAGGTATAAAAGTGTGGTGTAAAAATTTGGGTACCTCCAGATATTCTTTAATAACTAAATAAAGACTATCACAATGGAATCTTCTCCATGCTTTTGGCAGTTTTACAGAAAAAAAGGGTCCCTGCAAAAGCATTCAGAAATCATTAAAAAATATTCAAGCAGCTGCACTAGGAGTCCTAGATGCTGAAGTGCTTTCGTTCTTAAATTTGTTCAAATGAAATACAGCCTGTTCTACTGTGTGTATCTACCCCTGGGTGAGATCCAGCTTGTCCCCAGGTGAGACCTCTGGAAGGGACAGAGACTAAGTAGGGTCCATGATGCTCTTAAAACCCTCCCTGCTTAGGGAGAAGGAAAAAAAGTAGCAAAGGAGTCCTAGTATGAGTGGAATTCAGGAATGCAACACCCCAGGCCAATGTCAGGCAATAGATCAGACATATTAAAAGACTGAAAGAAAACCAACATTAAAGGTAACTACAGGGCGAGAATCAAAAATTAACAATTATTGAATTTGAGAAGAGAACCAGGAGGCAAGGTCCATACATATTTCAGACTGGAAGAGTTTGGTGCCATCTAAGAGGGTACAGAAAGTGAGTTCAGCTTATTACATTCAAGAGCCTAATATATTAATGAGAGTTTTAAGTCCCAAAGTGGAAGCCAAATTCTACTTTCCAACCTAACTCTAATCCTTTACCTGTATTACTGCAATAACTTCCTAATTGATGTCCCTGCTTCTAGACTTTCTCCATTTCAATCCATCCTTCACTGCCAAAGTGAAATTCCCAAGGGGTAGATTTGATCACATCATTTGTCTTCTCAATAAACTATAATGGTTTCTTATGACAGGATTATATATATAAACTCCTGTTTAGTTTTTAAAGCTATCCTTAACATGTATTTCCATCCTTATTTTACCTTGCTTTTTGTACTTTTCAGGTTAGTTAGTCTGGTATTTTTGCTGTTCCTCACACACAATACTCCATCATCTCCCATCTCCATGCCTTTGCATTTACTATTCACAGTGATTAGAATTCGTTGATTCCTCACCCTTGCCTTTTCTTCACCTCATGTATCATTTTGTCCATGAAATCTTTTCTGATCCCTTTAATTAGTAGAACCATTCCATCCTCAAAAAATAAAACCAAACCAAGACAAACCAGACCAATCCAACTACCCTATGTTTATTTTGACTACTTATATAGGTACATGTTGTTTCCCTAACAGAGCATAAGTACCTTAAGGGCAGGGACCATTTAATTTTTTTCTTTTGTATTTCCAGCAACTAGCACAGTGTCTGGAACAAAGGGTTCTTAATAAATGCTTATTGATTGATTAAAAAAAAGAACACAATCTCTGGTCCCTTTGCTGTCCTACTTGCCCTATTCTGGTCCAAAAGAATTTGGACCCTTCCTAAAGTCTAGTGCTCAGAGTTGAACATCAATCTCCTAATGTGACCAGATTAGAGCAGAGTTCAGGAGAACTATCATGTCCCAAATTTTAGACACCATGTCTTTATTAATGAAGTCTAGCACTGCAATAACTCTTTTGATTGTCATGTTGTATTGTTGACTCATGACTCTTATTGTTTTGGGTTTTTTTTTTTTTTTGGCTTTTTTTGCTGAGGTGATTAGGGTTAAGTGACTTGCCCAGGATCACACAGCCAGGAAGTGTTAAGTGTCTGAGGCCAGATTTGAACTCAGGTCCTCCTGACTTCAGGGCTGGTGCTCTATTCACTGAACCACCTAGCTGCTCTAGACTCATTCTTTAAATTCACTAAAATCTCTTTCTATTATAAAGTCTTTTCCATATAAACTATAATCTAGCCATGATTTTTGCATCCTATACTTGTGAATAATAGGATGATTATAACTATGATTGATTTATATATATATAATCTTTATATAATCTTTTAGGATTTACAAATCACCTTCTTCACTGTAATCCTCTGAAGTAAGTAATAAAGTATAATTTTCATAATTTTACAGATGAAAATCAGAAGCATAGCGGTATTACCCATTAAACCTCTTTGGCTTATTGAGATATATGTCCTATCTTTTTGGGGGGTTGTCCTTTCTGATTGGCTGGTAGTTAACTGGAACTCACAGTAACAGTGACAGTGCAGTTGTTAAGTTGATTTCATTACATGGGACCTCATGGCTATGAAATTCTGTGGATGTAATATTGCTGGTATAGGTATCTGAATGGACAAAGAAGTATTTGATCTTCCAGATAATATCTGCTTGAAGATTACCCTCTCCATATCTGGGAGATTGTGTTGAAGATGACTGGAAATGAGTTAGGAGGAGCCATCCATTCTGTGGGTTATAAGACTGACTAAAGAGAACCAGTTCCTTGTTTCAGATTTATCTAATATTCCCTCTCCTTTGAACTTCCAGCAAGGGGAAGGGAAGGGAAATGTGTATATGTATCTGTATTATACATAGACACACAGACATTTACACACACAGATGCATATATAGGTTATGTATGTGAATATATATAATATAATATATATGTGTATATATATTATACATATATGTGATATATATAATATATATACACATATATATTATATTATATATATATATATATATATATATATATATACATACACACATACATACATAGGTACTATATTGTTCATCCGGTTCCACAAGTCCATCCAATAGACGTTATTCACCTACTTGGATTTTCCTATAGTATATAGCTACTTGGGCCATATTCTTTTTTTTTCCCCTTTTTTTTTTTCTTTTTGCTGAGGCAATTGAGGTTAAGTGACTTGCCCAGATTCACATAGCTAGGGAATGTTAAGTGTCTGAGACCAAATCTGAACTCAGGTCCTCCTGATTTCAGGGCTGGTGCTCTATCTAATGCACCATCTAGCTACCCCAGCCATATTCTTTTGAATCATTATAGATTTTCTTTAAAGAGACTCTGCAGTATTTCAGGATTTGATAACATCAATCTAATGCCTTCCACAAACAAGAGTACCTGATGAGTCTGACCTACCATCAGAAAAGTTCTCCACTTGGTTGCTGTAACTGGACCCCTTCAATGAAGTGGATAAGAACCTTTGTTGAGCATGCATTTCATTACTTTACTTGAAATTAATAATCAGAGGATCATAGAACAAAATTAGTTCTGCTGCATTATATTTTAAAGACTCTTGTGATTTTAACATGTGCATGTGAGCCACTTTGTTGGAGAAAGGCTTTTAAGGGAGAATTTTGTTCTTTCAAATCAATTTTTAAAATTGCTATAAACAAATGGTGAGATCTATAGTTTCTGTACCTTTTAGTCAGTTTTATTACTTCAAAACTGTGAGCTGTAATGGATTTTATTTTATTTTATTTTTACTATATAGTGAGCTAGTTTTACATTGAGCCAACACCTGCCTCCCTGGAACTTTCTCTTTCTGCCCCTTCAAATCAAGAAGACCATCATCTATGGCACAGACCTTCAAATACTTTGTGGCCCCCTTAATTCTTCTCTTCTTTAAGATAGACATCCCATGTTCCTTCAACTAATCTTTGTGGGACATACATGTAAGTCAGAGAATATTGGAGAGTCATATGTTGAAGAAAAATGAAAATTATTCATGAAAATAATTGCACACCATCCCGTTTCATGTATGGCACAAAAGTGTGTGTGGTCTGAGTGGGTGGCTTAGTTCAAGAATGTCAACAGTGTTGATTGGCCTGGATGCCTCAAGTCATCTCATAGCTATAAATTCACAAATCAGAAAATAGGTCCATAGTTTTTAATTTGGAAAATCTGGTCGTCTGGGGCCTGTGTGAATGAGGTCACATAGTCCAGCTTCTACCCAAAACATGACTTCTTTCTACATAACTGAATTGGTCCAGAACCAATTATTCGCTGACACCTTCCTCTCACTTTTATTTTTATTCTTTCTCCTAAAAGTCATATTAGAGGTACATACCATTTACACATGTGCTGATACAGCCACTTTTCTCCTAAAATTCTAGCTCTCCCATTCATTAAAAAGAAAAAGAAACCTTTCCAGTGAGAGTAGTGCTTTATACTACTCATTTATGTATTACACACTCCTGGCTTGCACTCTACTCAACTTTCCTTTTTTCCTAGGGCTTTTGTATAAGTATGAAACTTAGAAGCTTTATTTGGGAAAGTTTTGTTCAATAAAAATATGCTAACAGTAATAGATTACATTTACATGGCATATAAATGCAATCCAATTCAATTTTACAAACATTTATTGAGAATCTACTATGTGCAAGCTTCTAAGTGTGTAAGAACAAAACAAAAGGGGCAGCTAAGTGACGCAGTGGATAGAGCACCAGCCCTGAAGTCAGGAAGACCTGAGTTCAAATCTGGTCTCAGACACTTAACATTCCCTAGCTGTGTGACCCTGGGCAAGTCACTTAACCTCAATTGCCTCAGCAAAAAAAAAAAAAGAACAAAAGATGGTTCCCATTCTCAAGGAGCTTACATTTCAATAGGGAGCATTTCATACTCATCATCATTTAAAATTCAGCCTTGTCAGTGGAGTAATGTGAATATCAATATCTCTATTTACAAATGAGGAAACTGAGCCTCAGGAGTAATCATCTTTGATTGTCCAAACTCATGGAGTCAAATTTAAATCCAGAGCTTCTTCCAGTACATCACAAATACTAGGTGGTACAGTAGATAAGAATGTTGGGCTTGGAATCATGAAGACCTGAGTTCAGATGTAACTTCAGACACTAGCTGCATGATTCTTAGCAAATCTGTTAACCTCTATCTGCCTCAATTTTCTCAACTATAATAAAATTAATAATAGCACCTACTTCACAGGGCTGTTGTGTTTGAAGTCAGGAAGACATCTCCCAGAGTATGAATCTATCTCAGACCCTAGCTGTGTGACCTTGAGCAAGTCATTTGACCCTGTTTGCCTCAGTTTTCTCATCTATAAAATGAGTTGAAGAAGGAAATGGCAAAACACTCCAGTATCTCTGCCAAAACAAAACAAAACAAAACTCACAATGGGGTCATGAAGAGCTGGACTTGACTGACCAAAAACAAAAGCTAAGCATTCTAAAATCTTAGTACTGGAAGGAACCTTAGAGGCTCTCTTGTTTTATAGATGAAAAACAGGTTAAGAGAAAAGAAATAACTCAGTTCACACAATTAATTAAATGGCTGACACAGAATTGACAAACTTGAAATATTTAGTGCAAAGAGAGAAATTTTATATTTAAGCAAAAACATATTTTGTTGGTGAAGCCTTGCAAAACACCAGGCATGTAGAGCCCTATAGTAATAATAGCTTACACCCATGTGTCTGAAACAGTTCTGCAGTGACAGAACACTTCATTTTATTTTTATTTTTAAAATAAGTTTTTATTGATATCTTCTGTTTCTTACATCATCATAGTTATCCTAAGTTTTTCATCCTCTGCCCCTTCCAGAGAGCCATCCCATATAACAAATAGTATTTTTAGTGAGAAAAAAAGTTAGTACATTTGATCAATACATCCATGTATTCAAATAATACTGTGCTGTAAGGCATGAACTGATGCTGATTGAAATAAGCAGAATCAAGAATTTCCCAACCGCTAGGCATTTTTGATGATTAATTTGTAGCCTGCAAGTGGTTGAAGCAATTAATTGTCTTAATTAGTATCTTTGCTGATTCCCTAGTATCCTTCATGTAAATCATCTTATCACTAGCAAAGATAGTTTTATCTACTTGTTATCTATCTTTATCCCTAAAATTTCATTCTCTTGTCTTACTGCTATTGCTAGCATTTACAGAACTATATTAAATAATAGTGAAGACAGTAGTCATCCTTGCTTCCCTCCTCCAAAATTTTATTGTATCCCCTTTGCATATGATGTTTATTTTTGATTTTGGATAAATGCTACTTATGATATCTTCAAAAAGCATACTTTTATACCTATACTTTGTAGGGATTTTTAGGCATAAAAGTGTTGTCTTTTATCAATACTTTTAAAAATTTATTACAATAATTGCATGTTTTTGAATGATTAGATTTTTAATATGATTAAATATGTAGATTGTATTTCTCATGCTGAACAATCCTTGCATCCCTGGTTTTAATTCCATTTGATCATAATGAATGATTTCTTGGAAAAACTTATGTAGTCTGTTTTGAGTCAATTTTCATTAATTTTGAGTCAATATTCATTAATGATTTGACCTATAGTTTTCTTTCCTGTTATTTTGAATTTTCTTGGTTTAGGTTTTAGAACTGCAGTTGTTTCATAATAGGATTCTGATAGGGTGCTGCTATCTTTCTCATTTTTGAGAATAATTTGTGAAGTATGAGTGTTCTTATACTCTAAGAACAACTGCTCTTAAAAAAAAGTTTAATGATATCATCCTGCAAATCTATTGGGACCAGATTTTTTTTGTATTTTTAATAGTTTTTTGCTTTTGTTTTTACTGAGAAATTTATTTCCTTCTCTGAGATTGGTTTAAGGTATTTAAGATCTTTATCTAGAATTTTGATATTCTAAGAATTTTGCATTTTTGAAAATATTCCCCTATTTCTTTTGTGTTCTCAATTTCATTATCATATAATTCTGTATATGTTCTGTTTTTATTCTGGTTTTACTGTAATTATACCTTGCTTATTTGCTATTTTGTTAATTTGATTTGCTTTTCTCTTTTTTGAAAATCAAATTAGCTGTGTTTATCAATTTTATTAGTCTTTTCAAAGAACCAGCTTTTAGTTTAATTTATAATTCCTTTCGGGTTTTGGTTGCAATTTACCTATTTCTTGTCTAATTTTAATACTATTTTGTGCTTATTTGGAGTTTGTTGATTTTCTAATTTTTAAATTCTTATTCAGTTAATTAAGTTTCTATTTTTCCATTTTATTAATGTATGTTTATAAAGATAAGATTTTCTCTCTGAGGGTTACATTAGCTGCATTCCCAAAATTTTAGTATGTTATTTCATCATTTTTATTAGTTGTTTCTATGATTTTTTTGACCCACTCATTGTTTTGAATTTCATTCTTAGGTCTTCATTTGGCTCTTTTATTTGTGGTCTCTGAACCAATTATGATTTTTGTTGTGTTATGATCTATAAAGAATTTGTTAACTATTTCTGCCTTTTTACATTTGCTTGCAATATTGCTGAGCCCTAGCATATAGTTAATTTTTTATTGAAGTTCTATGTGGTGTTGACTGAGAAATATGTATATTCTTTTTCTGTCTGTCCTATTTAGAAAATGCCATATGTCTTTAACTCTAGTTTCTTCAATAATTTGTTCAGATTCATATTTTCCTTCACATTTCTGTATTTTTTTTACACTTATCCAAAGCTGAGAGATGATGTTGAAGTCTCCTGTCACTATTGTGCTGCTCTCTCTATCTTCCTGTAGTTAAGTTTGGAGCTAAATTATTTGGAGTGTACAAATTTATTATACTTAATGGTTTGTTGTTTATGATTCCTTTCAACTTAATATAGTTTTCTTGTTTGTCATTTTTTAAATATTTTGTTTTTGTTTTGTCAGATAGTGATTATAGTTTCTACTTTAAAAAAAAAATCACTTGATGGGTAATAATACCACCCCCCACAACCCTTCAGTTTTGTTTGGCATGTCTTTGTTTTTTGAATTTGTTTCTTGTAAGCAACAGGTTATAGCACTTTGTTTTCTTATCTAATTTGTCCTCTTCCCATTTTATTGCATTATTAATGCATTCACATTTAAAGTTATTGACAGTTAAGTTTATATTTTTCTCCATCAGACCTTAATATTGGGAGGGATTTTTTAGGATAAGATTTTTTTTTCCTTTTCTGATTTAAAGACAGTGCTATGTTGCTTCAGTTATTTTATCTTAGAATTTTTTAAGGTACCTCATTTTTAAAAACTGGCTCTCTTTCCCTGACTTTTTATCTCCAGTTTTTATTTATTACTCCTTTCTCTTTGGGTTTTTTCTTTCTTTTTTCTCTCCTGCTTTTATCTGGTTATTTAATTCTTTTTCTCTTTTCTCCTTTCAATTAAGAAAATACATTCCCTCTTCTTCTCCTCCCCTTCAGCTAGCCCTGTTCATGAATTGTTTCTTTTTTTCTTTTATTCTTTTTATTATCCACCTTTTTTTCTGTCTCCTCTAGATTCTCATTCTCTGATTCATTTTTTGATCTCAATTTTTCCTTTGTATTTCTCATGCAACCAACACTTCCAACATATTCATTCTAAGCTTTCCCCAGTAAGAAGTTTCTGCCACTACCTTGTAGGGCTTGCCTTGTAAATTCCCCTTTTCTATTATGCCATACTCCCCAACAATTCCAATAATTACAAGTATGAGAGAGGACCCCTCCCCTACCATGTCACTGATTATACAATCTACTCAACTTTTATGCAGCTGGCCACTGAGCTATTCTCTCCACTAGTTATCTCTCTCTTTTTTTCAAATTTCCTTAGAATCTCACTGGGTCTATGCTCTTCTACTTCTTCACATATCAGTTGCCTCCAGGTGCTCCAACTCACCTCCAACTTTAATATTTTCAAGGATCAAATTCTCTGTCACAGTAAAACGTCCCCATCTTTCTTCAATGATCTACTTATTAGTGGAACTTCCTCTCACCACCAAAGCAAGACTGATTTCCTTTCCCCCTTTTGACAATCCTCCTACCACTTCCTCAACTACTCTCCAGACTCTTGTCTTTCTAAAATTAAGGGAGTCACATCCCTTTGTTGGCCCTTGTTTGACTCCAAAGCATCCTACATTTCTCTTTATCCCTCTATACTTCTTCTCCCTCCCACTCCATTTATATATATTCTTCTATATTGTAATGTAGTCTCTCCAAAATCACTAAGGTATCATCAACTTGTGTTGTCTTCACTGATATCTCCATCAGACTTCAGCCATTACCCCCTGTCCCTTGTGGACATTTAAAAAGAAGTTTCTTTCTTTCTTTTTTTTTTTTTTTGCTTTTTGCTTTTTGCTGAGGCAATTGAGGTTAAGTGACTTGCCCAGGGTCACACAGCTAGGGAATGTTAAGTGTCTGAGACCAGTTTTGAATTCAGGTCTTCCTGATTTCAGGGCTGGTGCTCTATCCACTGTGCCACCTAGCTGCCCCTAAAAAGAAGTTTCTTACTGGTTTTCTCTGCTCTCATTATGTCGCTCTTGTTACCTTTGTCCACTGTATTTATTCATTCTTTTATTTCTGTTTTTAGATTGTTGAAGAAGGAAATAATCTTTTCAGTACTGGTTTTCTTTCTAAAAATATTCCAAATGCTTTAAAAAATTGTTAAGCATCCTCTTCTTTAATTTATAGTTAAAGTCAGATTTGCAGAGCAGGCCACTATTTTGAACTACATCCTGAGTTTTGTTGATCTTTGGAAGATGCTACCCTTATGTTTTTTGACCAGTGCAAAATGGTCTTACTTTATTCAGTTTTCTTTTCCTTTATATTTGAAGATCTTTCTATGATCACTTGCAGACCTTTTTTTCTGAATTGTATTAAATTTAACTACTATGTGTCTTGGAGTTTGTAGACTTGAAGTATTTTTTGTTTGTTTGTTTGTTTTTTCCCTTGGAGATGATTTGTGAATTTTTTCAACTGCTAATTCTTCCTCCCCCCTTCCCCAAGAGTTCGGTACAATTCTCTTTTATTGTTTCCTTCACTATGTGTTAAGGTTTTTTGTCCTTTTGTCTTCCTCTGAGAGATCTGTGATCCTTTGGTTGTCTCTGTGCAACCTATTTCTGAGATTAGTAGTTTTTTCTTGCATAGTAAGCATATTTTATTTTAATGCTATTGTTTTTTTTTTCTCTTCTTTAGATTGTTCTTCACATTTTTATGTCTGAATTCCCAATCTATTATTCTTTTGTTTCTTTAGTGAAACTTGCTGCTGCAAATTCCAGTTTTTTCATTCAATTATTTTTGCTGTGCAGGCCAGAAATTCTAGTCTCATAATTCTCATTTCTCTTTTGAATCACACAGGAACAATGTGTTTGGTTCCACATTCTCACATTCCACAGATTTCTTTGTTTCATCAAGTGTTGGATCACTTTTTCCTTCATTTTGCTAGATGCCTGAAATTTGTTTCCTTACTATGGAAACCATATTTTTTTGTTGTTGTTAATATTCTTCTAATTTATCTACTTCTCTTAATGCATGATTCGCCCAGCCTAGGCTTCTGTCTCAGGTGAATTTTGGGTGGTCAGAATTAACCACAGTTGAATTTTATACTCTTTCCTTCAGGTTAATAGAAATCTATACAGTGTTTAGTCCTAGTATCCTGCCGTAAACCCTCTGTTCCTCAGTTCTCTGGCCTGGTATTGGAAAGTCAGAGGTTTGCAGCACTGGTGCTAGGGGTTTGTAGTTGGTTTTTTCCTTCTACAGAGTGGTCATCAAGCTTACTGTATATTGTAGCCCTAAAACACTGGCTCCTAGAGCCAGGAGATCCAAATCACTGGAAAGAAAGGGAGGAATAGAGAATAGGGTTGGATTGTTGTGGGTTCTTAATTCTGTTAGTTTAGTCTGACTGCCCTTAATATGGGAATTGGAAGAAGGGTGCTGAGTAAGCTCAAGGTCAATGAGTATCAGATTTCTGGGTTTGGATTTTTGGTTTTCTTTTAGATTCTGGGTGTCCTATACCATGGAGGCATCTGAAAGTTTCTTTTTTTTGGCATATAATTTCTGTTTTAGAGAGGTTTGAGAGGTCGTGGTGATCAGAGAAAACATTCCATCTTCTTGTTCCCTGGACCCAGAAGTCTGGAACTTTTTGTTTTAAATAAAACTTCTATAGTACACTTGCAATAAGGATTTTAAATAGTACCTTTACTAGCAGTTGTGCCAAATAACATAGGGTTATTGAAGCATTTATTTTCAGATTAGTATTAATCTTATCTATCAATATTAAAAATTGTTTATTAAAAAGGATCCTTCTAGATCTAAAGTTAGAAGATATCTTAGAGATCATCTAGCTCAGTGATGTCAAACTCAAATAGAAACAAGGGCCACTAACTCATACATCAAGATCTCTCTGGGCTACATCTAGATTTAGTTTTAAAATGTAATATTATCTATATTTCATTCTATTTTTATTTATTTTGTTAAATATTTCCCAATTTCATATTCAACTAATTTAGTCCTCACTTGGGAGAGGTATGAGCCTTAAACAGCTTCATGTTTGATACTTTGGTTTTGAGTCTAGCCTAATTCCTTTATTAACAGATAAGGAAATTGAGGCTCAGAGAGTTTAACCAATTTCTCTAAGGTAACAGAGCTAGAAAATGGCAGTGGGGACTTAAACCAAGATCTTCTGGTTTCAAATCCTGCCATCTTTCCACTGTGCCATATAAGTCTCTGGATTATTTCTTCTCAGTAAATATTTTATTATTGGAAAAAAATGGTTACTTTCAGTGGCTCACCTTGGAATATTCTCATAATAAGTCTTCTATGCTCTAATTCACATTTAAATTATAGACGTTATACATTGCATAGCACTTTTTCTCAAGAAAACTTCTGTGAGATATTCCTAGCATTATTATTTCCAATTTACAAGTGAGGGGACTGATGCCCAGATGGAAATGGTTTAGAGACTTAGATTTCCTCTTCCAACTCCAATTCTATTACTCTATAATTCTTGAAAGCAAGACAGTGGTTGGAATCACAAGAATTGTCTCTCAGACATATTGTTTACAATTTTTGTAACTTTGGATACATTGCTCTGTCTCTCTGGACCTTGCTTTTATACTCTGTTAAGCTAAGAATGTTCAATTAGAATGACCTTCCAACTCAAAATCAATAACTTTAGATGTACAGTTTCCACTTAAGTGTCTTGAACATGATCAAATACAGATATTAAATGTCTGAAGTAGATATCAAATCTAGGTGTCATATTTCTAAGGCCAGAACACTTTCCATTTCACCCCATAATTCTCTCTTTTTTAAATAAAACTTTTTATTTTCAAAATACATGCATAGATAATTTTCAACATTCACCCTTGCAAAACCTTGTGTTTCAATTTTTTTCTTCCTCCATTCCCCTCACCCTCTTTCCAAGACATCAAATAATCCAATATGTGCAACTCTCCTATACATATTTCCCCAATTATCATGATGCACAAGAAAAATCAGATCAAAAAGAAAACAAAATGAAAAAGAAAACAAAATGCAAGAAAACAACAACAAAAAAGTGAAAATACTATGTTGTGATCCACATTTAGTTCCCACAGTCCTCTCTCTGGGTCCAGATGGCTCTCTCATCACAAGACTGTTGGAACTGGCCTGAATCACCTAACTGCTGAAAAGAGCCATATCTATCAGAATAGATTATCACATAATCTTATTGTTGCTATGTACAAAGTGAATAGATTCATTTCACTTAGCATAGATTTATATAAGTCCCTCCAGGCCTTTCTGAAATCATCCTGCTGATCTTTTTTTAAAATTATTATTAAAGCTTTTTATTTACAAAACATATGCATGGATAATTTTTCAACATTGACTCTTGCAAAACTTCCTGTTCCAAATTTTCCCCTCCTTCCCTCCACCCTCTCCCCTAGATGGCAGGTAGTCCAGTACATGTTAAATATATTAAAATATATGTTAAATCCAATATATGTATACATATTTATACAGTTTTCTTGCTGCACAAGAAAAATAAGATCAAGAAGGAAAAAAAAACCTGAGAAAGAAAACAAAATGCAAGGAAACAACAACAGAAAGAGTGAAAATGCTAAGTTGTGATCCACACTCATTTCCCACAGTCCTCTCTCTGTGTGTATATGGCTCTATTCATCACTGAACCATTGGAACTGGTTTGCATCCTGATCATTTCTTATGGAACAATAATATTCCATAATGTCCATATGCCATAATTTATTCAGCCATTCCCCAATATCCACTCAGTTTCCAGTTCCTTAACACTACAAAAAGTGCTACTACAAACATTTTTGTACATGTGAGTTCTTTTCTCTTTTTTATGATGCCTTTGTAATACAGGCCCAGTAGAGACACTGCTGGATCAAAGGGTATGCACAAATTGGTAGCCTTTTTGACATAGTTCATTGCTCTCCAGAATGGTTTGATCAGTTCACAACTCCACCACCAATGTACTAGTGTCCCAGTTGTCCCACATCCCCTTCATCATTCATCTTTATCTTTTCCTGACATCTTAGCCAATGTGAGAGGTGTGTAATGGTAACTAAGAGTTGTCTTAATTTATATTTCTCTGATCAATAGTGATTTAGAGCATTTTTATATGACCAGAGATGGTTTTAATTTTTTCATCTGAAAGTTGTCTGTTCATATCCTTTCACCATTTATCAATTGGAAAATGGTTTGTATTCTTATAAATTTGCGTCAGTTCTCTACATATTGTAGAAATGAGGCCTTTATTAGAACCCTTGAAGGTAAAACAATTTCCCCCAGTTTACTACTTCGCTTCTAATCTTGTCTGCAGTGGTTTTGTTTGTACAAAAACTTTTTAACTAGATATAATCAAAATTATTCATTTTGCATTCCATAATGATCTCTAGTTCTTCTTCGGCCACAAATTCCTTCCTTCTCCACAGATCTGAGAAGTAGACTTTGTTCTTCTCATTTGCTTATAGTATCACTTTTTTTTTGTATAAATCGTGAACCCATTTTGACCTTATCTTGGTACAGAATGTTAGGTTTGAGTCAATGCATAGTTTCTGCCATACTAATTTTTCCCAGCAATTTTTCTCAGATAGTGAGTTCTTATCCCAAAAGCTGGGGGTTTTGAGTTTATCAAACACTAGATTACTATAGTGATTGACTATTGTGTCTTGTGAACCTAATCTATTCCACTGATCTACTACTCTATTTCTTAGCCAGTTCCAAATGGTTTGATGTCTTTATAATTTAGTTTTACACCCTATAGTTCTCACTACCAAAAGTGGTTACAATTATCAGAATTATCCTTGCAGCAATTTGATGTTTAAACTTGGTTTCTGGATATTTGTTTCAACATTGAAATCCTGTTTATTAATAATTAGGTCTTCTAGTCTTTGGTCAAATTTTCTGATTTTGCCTCAGTTATCCACAATGGACATCAGTGGTACAAAAATTATAGGTCAATTCAAAATATACCACACTCTAATTATATACATGGATACTGACTGTATTTACCTAGCCTCTACAAAGACAGTCTGGCAAGCACTTGATTTTATTCTATTATTTTATTTATTTATATTTATTATTATAAATGTTGTTATATTTATTGTTATTGTTTTCATTCAATGATTCAATGAAATACACCAATATTTTGGTCATGTAATTGATTTCTGTCAATATCTTGTTATTTCCCAAATGAAGTGAGCAAACACACAGTTGGTAGCTGAGAGCAACCTCAAAAAAGATGAATTAACTGTGTATATACATTCTTGCTATTTATCTCCCCTCCCCCTACAACTCTTCATTGTAGAATTTCTGGAGATGCTTCATAAATGGAGCTCCCTGGAACAGAGCTTGAGAAATACTGGCTAACATAATATAATAGACGAGCAGGTTTCAAAGTGTAGTCTCCTAGATATCTGAAGAGCCTTTCAAGATATTCACAAGCTCAAAATTAATTTCATAATAATATTAAGACACTTTGCTTTCCAATCTGGACCATGTCAATAGTGTGTGTGTATACACACACACACACACACACACACACACACACACAGAATACATATCTCACATAAACAAAAATTCTTTGAGGGAGGCAATTTATTAATTTTCAAGAGTGCAAAAAGGTCCTGATACCAAAAAAAATGAGAACTGCTGTAGTAGGAATTATCTCATTTGATCCTAATAACAATAATAGATAATAGAAGTCTTATTTTGCCCATTTGATAGATAAGGTAGTTGAGACTCATAGAAGTGAAATGGGATTATAGACTTAAGACTTTTCATCCAGTTGTAGCTCTAAAATGTTCTTGAATGAAGGGATTTCCCCTCCAGTTCACATATTTTAAGTAGCAGATTGAGATCATAGATTTAAAGTAGAATAAGGGAATCCAATGGTCAACTAGTCCAAGTCCCTGCTTTTTGCAGGGTAAGAAAATGAGGTTAAGAGAGGTTAAATAATTTCCCCCAAAGTTACAAAGCTAGTAAGAGGCAAAATCCAAATTTGAACTCAGGTCTTCTGAATAGCACTCTTCTATTTAAATAGAATCCAACTTCAGTGCATTTCCTACTAAACCACAAAACAGACATCTTGATGAAATTTGAAGCTTGTGAGAGAAATGAATAACTCCCCACCACAAGGTACAAATCAAAACACACAAAAGACATTGTGTCTGATTGAATTTGACCTTTCATCTCAAATGCCATTAAAAGCAATAGAGGCAAGGCAGACTATGAGCATCATCAGTTCAGGTGTTGTTAACTCTGAAATTTATATTTTTTATTTGATTTTCTATAAAACACTCTTTGTTCTCTTGCGTGAGTAATGAGTCCAGGTTTTTATTAGGTTTGCTGTAGTGGGGTGTAGCTGAAGTTCCTCCTAAACCTGTAGGTGTGCAGATTCCTTTTTCAACACAGGCTGCTATCTTCTATAAGGACATATTTCACCCATAAGGTCCAAGGCAGTGAGGGCCGAGGGAAGAGTGATGATAACAAGCCTCATCTAGTGTCATAAAATAGGAGGCTGCCTCCCAGCAGCCAGCAGTGCTGGAGCGTGCTGCCTGCAATATGTATCACAATGTGTTGATGAAAAGGAATTTTCCTTCTTGAAAAAGAAAGGAGACCAATAATGTTTTTCAAGGATCTGGTTTGTTAAAAAAAAAAAAAAAAGGAGAGAGAGGGGGGAAAGAAAAGGGATAGGAAAAGGGAGAAAAAGAGGGAGGAGAGGGAGAGGGAAAGGGAGAGAGACAGACAGACAGATAGAAACCGAGAGAGACAGAAAGACACAGAGAAAGGCAGACACACAGAGAGACAGAGAGAGATATAGAGATAGAGACAGAGACAGAAAGAGAGAAAGAGAAAGACAGAGAGAGATACAGAGAGATGGAGAGAGACAGAGATAGAGACACACAGAGACAGATACACAGAGAGAGGCATAGACAGAAAAAAAGACACACAGAGAGGAGAGAGAGAGTTAGAAAAGGAGACACATGGGGGGATAGAAAAGGCAAAGAAGGAGAAAAGGAAGAGAGGAGGAAAAGGGAAGAGAAAAAAGATGTGGATAAAAGAAGATGATGAAGAAGGAAGAGAGAGATAAAGAAGAGGAAGAGAGAAGAAAGAAAAAAAAAGGAAAGAGGGAGAGAAGACAGGAAATATTAGAGGCAAGAGAAAGATAGAGAAAGAGAGGAGAGAGAAAAAGGAGAGGGAGAGAACAAGAGGAAAGAAGAAGAGAGAAGAAAGAAGGAGAAGACAAAGAAAGAAGAATGAGGAAAGAAGAAGAGAGAAAGGTAAGAGAAGAGAAAGAGGAAAAGGATGAGATAGAAGGAAAAGAGAAGAAAGAAGGAGAAAATGATAGAATTGTGGACGGAGATGTAGGAGGGAAAGAGAGGAAAGGGAGACCAGGCATTTAGGTTCTGTGAACCTCTTCCACTAATTAGTATGGATTGGGCAAACCACTTCTCTGAGGTTGCTTTACTTCATTTCTACAGTGAACTAAATGACTTTAAACATTCTTTCCAGCTCTAACATTCTCTGATAAAACTCATCTGCAGTTTTCGTAGGCATTGATGAGTCATACCTAGCTCTCCAACAGAGAGCAGAGAGGATAGGATGATTTAGAGAATAGCCTTGTAAGCCAAAATACAGTTTTTTGCAGAATGTTTGTGAGAAGGTGATGGCTGTGTTCACAAGGAAGATGATTCCTGAAGTGTCTCACCATATAAAAGGCAGAGTTCTGTAGGTAAATTACATCCATTACCCAAAGTCATTCTGGGAAGAGCAGGGAGAACCAAGTCCTCTCCCATTTCTCAGTGTTCGTATCTCCATGACAAATTTCCTTTTGACTTCAATAATCTAATAGGAGGTTCCTTAGCTATAGAGTTCCTTAGATGATATGGGATCTATTTACAATCAATAGATCCCATTTGAGTGAGCTCTTATTAAATCTCAAATTTAGTGCCTTTACTTAATAAAACAGAGGGCAGAACAAAAGAGGTCAAGTCAACAAAGATTTATTAAATGCCTATTGTAGGCAATGTACTCACTAGGTGCTGGGGAAACAAAGCAAAACCATCTATTAACCTTCAAAATGAATAAATTAAACCACAAAAAATGGTCTTGATGGTCCTGAATAAGTTATGGTATGTGAATGTTATGGACTGTTATTGTTCTATAACAAATGATCAGCAGGATGATTTCAGAAAGACCTGAAGAGACTTATATGAACGGATGCTAAATGAAGTGAGTAGAACAAAGATAATGTACACAGCAACAAGATTATATGATGATCAACTGTGGTGGATGTTGCTCTTTTCAACAATGAAGTAATTCGGGCTAGTTCTAATGGTCTTGTGATGGAGAGAGCTACCTGGACCCAGAGAGAGGACTAGAGAAAATGAATAGTATTTTCATAGTATTTTCTCTTTTTTGTAATTTTTTGTTTGCTTTTTGTTTTCTTTCTCATTTTTTTCCTTGTTGATCTTATTTTTCTTAAGCAGCCTAATAATTGTAGAAATACATATAGAAGAATTGCACATGTTTAACATAAATTGGCTTATTTGCCATATAAGGGAGGGGGTTGAGGGAAGGGAGGGAGAAAAAAAATTTGGAATCCAAAGTTTTCCAAGGGTGAATGTTGAAAATATGCATATATTTGAAAATAAAAAAAACTTTATTAAAAATGGGTCATAGATTATTCAGTTTAAATTTCACACTTTACAAGGGAGGCCCAGAGAAATGGGGTGATTTGTCCAAGTGTCACAGACAGGCAGTAGTAGAATTGGGCCTGGAATCCAATTTTCCTAATGCCCAGCCCCTAATGCCTGTTTCCATTAAACCTTATTCATTTATTGAAATAGGTGGAGAAATCACGAAAACAAAAAGAGAAGGCACATGTCAAATTTCAAAAGATTTCATGTGAAAAATTAGCCAAGAAAATCAGAGGCAACATCTTCTTACATAGGTTGGAGTCTATAGACATAGAACATTTTATAAAACATCAGATATTTTTTTGTATCCTGATAGTTGCCTTTGTTTAATTTTTCTCTCTTTTTTTCTTTTCTTTCTTTTTCTTTTTTTTCTTTTTCTTAATTTTCTCTCTCTCTTTTTCTTTCTCTTTTCCTTCTTTTTTAGGCTTCATGTGAAAAATTAGTCAAGAAAACTAGAGGCAACATCCTCTTACATAGGTTGAAGTCTATAGGCATGAAACATTCTATAAAACATCAGATTTTTTTTTTGACCCTGTTAGCTTTGTTGAATTTTTTTCTCTTTCTTTTTTCTTTCTCTTTTTTCTTTTTCTTCCTTCCTTCCTTCCTTTTTCTTTCTTTTTTCTTTTGTCTTTGCTAAAAGGAATAGTTCTCTGGGTAATAGTAGGGGAAAGGAAAATCTGGGCTATATTAAAACAAAGGAAATTAATAACATCATATTTAAAAATTAAAGAAATCAGAGACAAGTAAGTTTAAGCTTTCTCTGAGTACTGCCACTGCCAAGTAAATTGTTATGCTGACAGTTCTCATCTTCATCCTGCCCAGTTTTTGCCCTCTGGAGAATATCTCCCTTTTTCTACCTTTTTATTAAAACTGTAATTAAATCAACTACTATTGCCTCTGGAAAGATTGTGATTAATGGGTTATTCTATTTTTCTACTCAGCATTCTTATGACTTCTGGGAACAAAAATTCCGTTCCCTGGGCACTACTGCCTCATATATGTTGTCTCCCTTAATAGAATGTAAGCTCCTTGTGGACAGACTGTCTTAATTTAGCCTTTGTATCCTAAGCAATTGGCATAGGTATTCATCATAAGGCCTTATAGAATTATTTTCACTCTTCAAAAAACTCATAGATTTTATAAAGAGCTTTACATAGATTCTCACTTTAGATCCTCCCAACAACCACATGAGGTAAGTGTTATTATTTTCTCCATTTTACAGACAAGGAAACTGAAACTGAGAGTAGTTTAGTGATTTGCCTAGGGTCATTAACTAGTCAGTGCCTGAAGCAATATTCAAATTCATGTTTTTCTGATTCCAGGGCAAGCACTCTATCCAATGTACCACATTTGGTACATTAAAAAAAAAAAAAAAAAAAAAAAGGGAAAATAGGTGAAAAATCAGAGAATGGGAGAAAGTTGTTGTTAATGAAAATATAAAAGAGGAACCAAAATTTGAGCCTAATCTACTTTCCGTAAATTGAAAAGTCACACATGTAATTTGAATTGTTGGCTATGAATTCTTATTTTGAATGTACTATGAGTGAATCGTTTTGTGAATTCTTTTGTAAAACAACTATTCTCTAGTGCTGCTATTAATCATCTCCTAAGATATGTGCTTTGGAAATCAGTATTTTTTTTAATGGGGTTTCTGAAAGTGGGAGTATAACTGCCTATATTGAGCTAATGGATATATGTCTTTGGTAGGTGAGGATAAAGTTAGTGAAAGACCTTTAATTTGCTGAAAACTTTCATGTGCTATTTGGCATGGGAGCAAAAATGGGGAAGAAAATTTAATTTGACACACAAGAGTAAAAGCTATACAATGTATTAGAAAGAACATTAGATTTGAAATTCCAGGAAAATAACTTGAAAACCTAGTTCTGCCACTTACTCCCTCTGTCAAGTTAGGTGAACTACTTAACCTCTGAGCCATAGGTCCTCACCTGTAAAACTGAGGAGACTGACCTAAATGACTTCTACTGTTCCTATAACCTATATTTATTCTATGACCTTTCATAGAGAGTTTCAAGAATTTTATCAACACATCCTTAGACAATTCTTCTGATGAAGACTTCCATACCTTATATCCCTTGTGACAAGATTTATAATTGGATTAACCAAGGTATCATTTAAAGTTATGTATTATATTTCAATCTCATTCCTTTCTTTCTTTTTTATTATTAAAGCTTTTTATTATCAAAATATATGCATGGATAATTTTTCAACATTGATTCTTGCAGTATTGTGTTCCAAATTTTCTCCTCCTTCCCCTCACTCCCTCTCCTAGATGGCAAGTAATCCAATATATGTTACACATGTTAAAATATATGTTAAATCCAATATATGTAAACTTATTTGTACTTGCTGCACAAGAAAGATCAGATCAAAAAGGAAAGAAAATGAATAAGAAAACAAAATGCAAATGAACCACACCAAAAAGAGTAAGAATGTTATGTTATGATCCACACTCAGTTTAACTCTTTGGGAATAGATGGCTCCCTTCATCACGAATCTCATTCCTTTCAAGTCCCTTCCAGTTCTATGTAAGGAAGGAGAAACAAAGGGAAGAGCAGGAAAGAAGGGGAAAATAAGGGTGAAAAACACAAAGAGAATTTCTAATTTTGCTTTTGTTTTTCCCTGGAGTAGTAACTGGAAGGTTGATGACCAAGAACTCTGGGGAGGCAGGTTCATATGGTTGAAAGAGGTGAATAGTGGCTTAAAATGTGTTGAAGTAATAAGTTCATGACCTTCAAAGTGTTGAAATAACACATTATTTTCCACATTATTTTTTCACATTTCCAACTTCCACCATGTAAATCCTATAATCATCCATGGTGATGAGAGGCAAAAGAACAGCAGGAAAGGAGGACAACTGGAGGTAATAAGAATAGCAAATGGTTTTAGGTCCAGTGGAACCTTTCTTCCAAAGTGTTCTCACATGCATATTATCTCTAAAAAATTTCAAAGAGGAGGACAAAGACTAGTCCCCTTGATATATTTATTGTACCACTACTTTTAAGATATAAGGCAGGTCCATATGAATATTTTTTAAGGCAACAGAGGAATAAAAAGAGAAACAAACACTCACACACTTATCACTCAGGACCCAAAGAGGGAGAAAGTACACAGCTCTTTCAAGACTAATGTTGTCCAGTGTTCAATACAATCACTTTGCTTGCTTCCTAGGTTGAGTTTAGTCATTTGCCAATTTCCAGAGATTTATCCAGGGGGTCAAGAGAGAGGAGCAAAATCCTACTCAGAAGAGGTATCTGTGAAGCATCACAGGGGATGAGAATTGGAGGGGGACAAAGTGGAAGCTTGGCTATAGAGTCCCTAGGGGCTATAATCCAAGTAGAACTGGTCAGAGCAAAGTCATAACTCAGTGACTATTAGAGACATATGCACAGGAGTTGACTAAAAGACTCACACTCTTCCTTTAGAAGATGACAATATCTGCCACTGTGCTCTCTACATTTTGCATCCATCTTATAAGTAAGATCTGCCCTACTTTAAGCAGTTAGAAATTAGGCTCTCAAGTAGAATCCATGTAAAGAGCCTATGAACAGGAGCTAGCTATCATGGGACCTGAATTCAATGCTTTTAGTAGCTCCATGAATCCATTGCATAAAATGAATTTTTCTATCCCAGGGGTCTGACACCCAAAACCAAAGTGAGCAGGCACTCTCTGAAGAAGCTAAAACTAGTAATGATCTGACTGATAAAGCATGGAGATGCCTCAGGCTAACAAGGCTTCTTAAAGTTTTCCTACTCTTGACCCCTTTTCATCTGAGAAATTTTATGTGACCCTGGGTATATAGATATACAAATAAAACATTTGCTGATAATAAATTGTAATTTCATAACTCCCACATTCAATTACTTAATTCCATGGAAGGATCCACAGTTTAAGAAGTTTTGGGCCAGAGAACAACTGTCCACTGTTCTATTTCCACTGTTAGCTTTTGCAAGGTACCTCAAATGTTGTTTAATGGTATGTTTTTGTAACAAATTCATAGAATAGTACTATAAGAATACAAGAACATAAATTATTATATTATCTCCAACTACTTTTTAAAAAATTCAGTAATTCTTTTTTTCTCCATCATTCATGTGACTCACTCTTGGTCTCACAGTAATCCTGGTTAGTCATGGGTTGTCCCAACCAACAGAGAACAAATTAAGACAAGTTTTATCAGATAAGAAAAACTTTGACTTTAGCAATGCACTGTGTGTCCATTATCTGAGAATTAGAGTAACTCATTTAAAATAATTATACTTATGATAATAATAATGTCACATTTATGTTGTATTTTAAGGCTTACAAAGCACTTTCCTTAAAATTCTTGTGAGACAGACAGTACAAGCTAAGTTTAGGGAAGCTCAACACCAGAGTTTTAGCTAGGACAAAATAAATGTTTTTGATCATAATTCATGAAGATCCACTACCAAATAGTAGAGAAAGGTTATTATTTTTATAGAAGAAAAAAACCCCTCATACCCCCAAAGCATTAATCTTCAAAGTAAGTTGAAGTTGGTAATTACTATGCAAATTTATTGCTAAGTTTTTCACTCATTTATCCTTTTAATTTTCAGTAAGACAACATGTTGTTGTAGTGGTATAGTCATGTTCAACTTTTTGTGACTCCCTTTGGGTTGTTTTTTTTTTTTTTTTTTTTGATAAAGATACTGAAGTGACTTGCCATTTCCTTTTCTGGCTCATTTTACAGTTGAGGAAACTGAGGAAATAGAATGAAGTGTCTTGCTCAGCGTCACACAGCTAGGAAATGACTAAAGTCAGATTTGAATTCAGAAAGATGTCTTTCCGACTTCAAGTCCAGTGCTCTATTCACTATTTCACCTAATTATGCTTAGTGGAGGAGACAATATCCAAATAATTATGTACACATAAAATATATACTGTGTAAATGGAAAGTAATCTTACAGGATGGGAATTAAGCTGAAAAGGAGAGCTAAGAAAGTTCTCCTATTAAGATAAGATTTCAGTTGAATTTTTAAGAAATCTAGGGAATCTAGGAGGCAGACATGACTGTTTCAAATGGCAAACAGAACATAGTATATTTCATCTTGGAAGTAACTGGGAACTACTGGAGTGTATTGAATTGGGGAGTGTGTGTAACATGGTTAGACATGCTTTAGGAAAATTGCTAGTGAAGTGAAGGATAAGTTAGAATGTCAAGACACTCAAGACAGAGAGACCAATCAATAGACTATTACAATATAGTCAAATATTGAGATAATGAAGGTCTAAGCATACCAGGATATGTGTGGAGAGGAGATATATAGATATATAGAAAATATTTTGAAGATAGAAATAAAACTTAACAAGATATTGGATATGTGGAGTGAATGTTAGTGAGGAGTTGAGGATGATACAAAGTTATTTAACTGGGAGGATAGTGATGCTCTCAAGAGTAATAGGAGAATTTGCAACAGAGGAAGTTTTTGTGGTAAAGATGAGTTCTGTTTTGGCCATGTTAAATTTAAGATATTAGATATTTAGATTGAAATTTCCAAAAGCCATGCAATGATTCCAGACTTGTGCTGAAGAGGATGTGTTATCTTGCATTGATAGAGAAAGTTCCTTTCCAAGGAGTACTCTATATTCATTTAATCATTGATTTGTCCACTCTCTGACCCCATATTTTTGTATATCCATATGTGTGTGTATGTATATAATGTGTGTATGTGTGTATATATACATATATAATGTGTATATACACACACACACACACATATATTGTCTTCCTCTATAGAATATAAACTCCTTGAGGCCAGGAACTGTCTCACTTTTGCCTCAGAACTCATAGGAGCTTAATAAACATTTGGTGAGTGATTAATGATGCCCCTGAACCATTGGAGAAGAAAAAAAAAACCTAATTATCCACAGAAAGGAAAAATGTTTCCTAAACCCCAATAGTTGCATGGTCCAGAATTGGAGGGGGCCAGAAAAGTTTCTTTTAGATCTGTCTCCAAATGTATTGTTCAGAAAAGCTTAAAAATGGAAATTCCACAGGGTCACTGGCTTAGTAGCTGTGTGGCCCCAGAGGAAATATTTAACCTCTTGAATCTCAGTTTCCCTATCTGTAAAGAGTCTCTGAGCTATACATTTATGGTCCTGTGGTTGTTCATGGAAAGTAAGGTAATTTTTTCCCCCTGCTACATGTTCTTTGTATAAGCTTGTTGCTGCCTAGTTTTATGTTCTTGTGTATTATGGAATCTGTGGATTTATCACATGGGGTTAGATTGTCAACTGTGATGATAAAATGTCACATAATACACTTCTTGGCTCTACCCTGAAGAGCTCAATCTAGGGGGAATGCTCACCGTAAGGTCCTTTCTGTTAACCAGATGAGAAAGGGGGTTCTGCCAACTCATTGTGCCAGGGAAGCCCCCAAGGAGCTTTCCATTGCCAGTCAACATCAATTACTATGTATCCAGTGCCTGATGGGCACATGGCTCAGAATCAAGCCTCCCAGCTTGGCCTGCTGCCCTGGCAAGGATGCCTGGATAGGCTGTGTTTCCTGTCCCAGTTCAGTGGGGTGGGATATAATATCAAGCACTATTTAAAAAGGGGTTGGGGGCGGTTCTAATCCTTTATTTTATTTTTCAGGTGTCAATGAACTTTTAAACTTCAGTTCAGTTATTGAAGTTATTAAAGATTCTTTCGGAAGCCTATGGGAAGGTTGAGATGGAGTTAGAGATTTTGTAAATTACGACCGTCCCCTACTCCCACTCCTTTCTGGCACCCTACCTTCCTACCTATCGCTCCCTCCACATGATGAATCCAAAGGGTTAAAAACCAAAAGAATCATAGTCTTAGGGATTTTCCCTTCCCCCCTCCCGCATCCCCAAATTAGGCTTGCTGCCTGCCTAGGATCAGGGTGTGCCACCAGCCTCTGCTTTCCGCACCTCCTCCTACATATTTCTGCCAGATGGTCGCTTCTGCCTGTCTCCAGCGCTCTCCCCACCTCGCTTCTTTAACCTGAGCAGAGCAAAGTTGGGTCTCCAGTCCCTCCCTCCGCTACCCCCATTCCCTCGCGGCAGCCGGTCGTGGCGCCTGGATGGCGACACTGTTCAGGAGGGCCGCCGAGAACAGCTCTTCCCAGGCCCGCCCGCTAGGATTTCCCAGGGAAGCTTCCCTGAGATCCCTGTGCTGGCTGGGTTTGGCGCGCCTCTGGCCAGCGGCCGAGGCGGGGCCGCGCTGCCTAGGGCTGGGCTGAGCAACAGCTGGACTTGCCTTACACCCTTACAGAGTCCCCATCCTTTTACTAATAAAACCGTATAGCCAGGGTTTGTTTGTTTGTTTGTTTTGTTTTTGTTAGTTTGCTTGTTTTTAAACAAATTACATCCCTCTTATTAATGAGTTTTTTTTTTGTTGTTTTTGAGTTTTTTTCCCCTTAAAAAAGGAAATCATCTGAATATGGAAATATGTTTAGAAGAATTGCACATGTTTAACCTATATTGGACTACTTGCTGTATAAGGGGGGAGGGAGGGAGAAAAATTTGGAACCCAAGGTTTTGCAAAAGTGAATGTTGAAAATTATCTTTGCATGTATTTGGAAAAATAGAAATATTTTTTCTAAAAAAATTCTAAGAAAATAGAAATAATAATAATAATAAATCATTCTGGTCATCCTAATTGCAAGGACCTTCCAACCAATTTATATATCTGTACCATTAAAAAAACTGACCTATTTGTAATCTTTAGGACATAAATAAAGCACTTATGAAGAGGAAGGGAATAAGAAAAAGAAGAAAGGCAGCTGCAAAGGGAAAACATCGAGCTGTTCTTAAAGTATCTTTCGGAATAAAAGGAAGAGAGGTTTTGCTACTAGTCCCTGTTGCCTACGCCTTGCCCTTAAATCTCCAGCATGTGGATAGGAGAAAAGGGTCCCAGAGTTTAGGGGCCCAGAATTGGACTAGTCTAGTGGGATAGATACAACTCACTGGAGGCTAAAGGAAGGAGGCAGCACTTCAGACAGGTCCCAGAGCTTTAGATACTTCTCCCTCACCTCCCACCCCCAGTATAGTGGAATCCCTGCCCTTGGAAAAGACATCTCCAAGCAAGGGAATTTGATTCTTCTGGATTTCTGACTCCAACTTTGCCCTCCCTTCTGCTGCAGGAGGTGCTCAGGATCTTCTCTTGAAGACTCAGAGAATTGCAGAGTTGGGAAGGGACTCTAGAGGTCATGAAGGCCAACCCTTAACTGAACAAGAATTGTCTTTACATCCCAGACAAGGAGTCATCCAGCCTCTCTGCTTAAAGACCTCCTTGGAGGTCTTTTGGAGGTCACAGGGCTCCTAGTACCCAATTTCTGGCTCACAGGACTATGGAGGGGGTGGATTTAATAACACCGTCTGCTTCTATGGAAAGAAAAGCAGAGGGGTACAACATCCATGTGTTTTTCTTGTCCAATGGATAGGGAGGAATAGGGCTTGACCTCTCAGCAGGGAATACAAAAAGAAGAGGAAGGACAGAGCAATGTCCAGAGACCATACGTGGTCTTCTTTTCTGCTTGCTTCAGAATGAAGCTTTAGAGAAGAGATTTATTTGGGTTCTTGATCCTAATTGCTCAAACAGTAGGCTGAAATTCATCTTGATTGAATCTAGGGGCCTTCCCTACAGGAGGAGACATATTTTAAAGAGGATTCTTCCCCTCCCACACTTCAAGTAGATTTGGTTAAGAGCCATGAATGGCTAGGCCCCAAATCCAGGTATCATAATCTTCCTTCTCGTTCCTATTTCCTTCTGCTTTCCCACTAGCCCAATTCTTTCTCCTTCCTCAACTTTTCCTTTTCCTAATGGATTCTCTTTTCTTCAAAAGTTGCCTGAAAGCTTCTTGTTACCCCAAATAAGAGTGGGAATGCTGAAATACATTTCCACCAAATATCATCAGACCTAGAAGAACTCTTTCTTAAATGCTCCTCAGAGTCAGTTGTTCAGGTCTAGAGGCAGACATGGCTTCTGGGCCCAAGTCACATCTGCATGTAAAGAGGGACTACAGAGGTTAGAGCATGTGTCAGTGTCCTAGATCAGTGAGGTCTCTTTCATTTCTATGTTCCCCAGATCTTCAGTACGAAACATGTCAAAGAGATATTTTAGCTTGGATAAAGAAATTCCTCTTTCCTCTCCTGTTTCTTTCTCCCTGTACTAAGTATTACCCCCACCCCCACCCTCAGCCCCCACCAGACTTTACTAATTCTCCAGACATTCAATTGGATCTTAGATCTACCACAGAAAAGTAAAGCAAAAACATTTTTTAAAACATTAGGTAGAGTGGAAGGGAGGGAGATAGAATAAGAGTTGTTAAAACTGTGACTGGCTCGTGAAAGGAAACTGAGAAGGCCTTTTACAAAAGCACATGCAACAAGACTGATGAGTAAAAAACAACCACTTTCAAACACATATAGACATTGATGTGTTCAGGCAGATCGTAGGTGCACATACAATTACACATTTGCAAAGTGACTATTTGTGGGCCCTCAAAGTGATATATATGCAACAGTGTCACATAAAAATTCCATACCCTCATCCCAATTTGCATCTGACTGGCTACATGAACATCCAGCCAGAGTCAAACAACTGGAGTCAGCACACACACAGATCCAGGCATGTGGACAGATGTTTGACTTGTCAAAGACCCTCAGATGAAAAGGACAGGGAGAGCCTCGAACTGGCACTGATCTGGGCTCAGTCTGCCGTGGAGGGGAAAAGAAAGAGGAGGAGGGGGTTGGAGGACTAATGATGAAAAAGTCTCCTCCAACCCAGCTCCTTAATTAAATGCATGGAAAGAACCGAAGCAAGCACATCTGGTTTCAATCTGAAGCTCTTTGATGGCATCAAATGTTCTTTTCCCAGATCAGGGGGCTGGAAGTTCTGGGCTAACTATGGCAGTTTGGAGCCCAGACTCCTGCCATTTACACACACGAACCCTTCTCTCCTGTTGAGCCTCTCACTTAAAAAAAAATCTATGGAGCCAAGGGGGGTGGCATGTGTTCTTTTAGAGGAGAACACAAAACACCACAAATAAACACTTAATATTTTACCTGACCGTCATATAGTAATTCATTTCTAATGAGACTATTAAAACTGAGTTCCAACAGGTCAGGGAAAATTTGCTCAGCATTTCTTCCTCTTTATTTAGGTTTTGCCACTCTGAGGACAAAAGTCTGTATGCTTATTTAGATACATATATACATACATATACATATATATGTGCGTATATACTCTCTCTCTTCTCTCTATCACTCTCTATCTCTATTTCTCTTTCTGTCTCTCTCCGTCTCTGTCTCTGTCTCTCTCTCATTTCTCCGAAGCTGAAGGGAAAAAGCAAGACTTTAAATACACCAACCCATTTTATTCCAGTTCCAATTTCTTCCGAGTAACCTTTGCATCTATTATTACCCCAGCTGCTCCCAGGATCCGCTAAGATTGGTATTTCCACTTAGCTGATTTGGGAGGCATTTTAGCTGGATGAAATGAGGTAACAAAATTGGATTGGATGGTGAGCATTTTATTTTAATTGGTTCCCTCGAGAAAATGAATAACACCGTTATCAGGTCGGAGAGGTATAGACGGTCTAAAGCTTTAGATACAAAATATAATTCTCCAGAGAAGGCGTGGGAGATCCTTACATTATCTATTGTTGTTATTTTATTACATTATTTAATAGTCTGTCAATACACAACCACATTCAGCGACCCTCATTCTATATCTTTCTCCACTATCGCTCCCCCCCCCCAAAGCAAAATTGTTGGAACAGCAGGAAACGTTAAAAATAGAGAGAGAAGAAAATTTGATTGCAGTGGATATGGACTTTTTCCAAAAAGTTTCCCCGCAGCTGTTATCAAAACATGCAAATGAGATTTTCCAACAGGATCTTAAACAAATCAGGAGGAGTTAATACCGAAGCAAAATAATCAGCCCGTTTGAAGTGACTGTGGGTTTCAGTTTGCTTCTCTCTCTCTCTCTCTGTGATACTATTGCAAGGGAATGATAATTAGACCTTTACTTACGAAATCCGAAGGGGCTCACTCGCGCCCCCTCTCTCCCTCCCTCTCTTTCTCCCTCCCCCCCCCCCCCTTCAGATGTTGGCAAAGAGGGTTTTCTTAATCAGACTGTTTTTTTGGTCCGGGGGAAGGAGGAAGAGAGAGATTGTGATGGAGAAAGGGGTCTGTAAAACGTCAGGAACAGCACAAAGACTTTGCCACGTAATTACAGGCTCCTATTAAGTCGAGATCTGCCCTCCCAGGGGTCTCCAATTTTCATGTATTCCCTACAAAGCCTCCTCTGCATGCCAGTTTGTGCCTTTTGAAGTGCCAGAGAGCTTCTTGATCCAACTGAGAAGGAAAAAGGAGCTCAAAAAGAAGAGGGGGAGAAAAAGAAGGGAAAGGGGAAAAAAAATCACCACCCTCCCTTGGACTCTTGAAATCCTCATTTTTTTTTTTTAATTCCTTTACGAAGAGTAAAGTGAGCGTCCTGCTCTCCAATACATCTGCAAGACATCACCCTCTCCTCCTGAAACCTTAGTCACTCCTGAGAATCAACAGGAGTGCAGAGAGGGGGGAACACGTTTTCTTGAAGATGTTTTAAAGCTGGAACAAGCCTTCTTCTGTTGGTGCTTGAACTCTTGCCTGGGAATAACTTCTTAACGTAAAAAAAACTCAAAACCACTTTGATTTTTCTCTTCTTCCCCCCCCCCCCAACTTTTCTCTCTTCTGTTTGCGGAACTTCCTCACCATCCCTGCTGGCTTTCCCTTCCCTTGCTTCCCCTTATTAATAATAATAATAACAGTATTATTATTACTATTATTTTATTGTTTGTAAAAATTTGGGGGGAACTGGAAGAGATTTTTTTTTCTACCCGAATGTAGGGTGACTTTTTTTTTAAATTTTTTTAATTGTGCGGAATATCTGTTCGGGGTCCTCCGGACTTCTTGGCTGTAGGAAACCAGTGAAGGCTGCGGGAGGTAGCTAGTAGAGAAGGTTCTGAACTTTAGAAGGGGTCCCCGCCTTCCTCTCTCTCTCTCTCTCTCTCTCTCTCTCTCTCTCTCTCTCTCTCTCCCTCATTCTCCCCCTTTCCCTCTCTCCTCCCCCCTTCTCTTTTTCCCACTCTGTCTCTCTCCCCCTTGCGCCCACAACGTTTGGTGCTGATCCGAGCGGGAAGAGGGGGGGTGGGTGGGATTGGAGGGGGAAGACCATGACCTCCAGCTATGGGCACGTTCTGGAGCGGCAGCCGGCCCTGGGTGGCCGCTTGGACAGTCCCGGGAACCTCGATAACCTTCAAGCGAAAAAGAACTTCTCGGTGAGTCACCTGCTCGATCTGGAGGAGGCCGGTGACATGGTGGCCGCCCAGGCGGATGAGAGCGTCGGCGAGGCGGGACGGAGTCTGCTGGAGTCCCCGGGGCTGACCAGCGGCAGCGACACTCCTCAGCAAGACAGTAAGTGTGGGTCCCCCAGCCTCCGGGAAGATTGGGACGGCAATGGGTTTCGGGGAGTTTGGGGGGGGAAGTTAACAGAGATAACACAGGCAGGCAGGCAGGCAGACGGTGGGGAGGGAGAAAGGATAGCGGCTAGGGAAGAGGCAGGGGCGACCTGTATATTGGAGACGGTCAAGGGACCTGGATTGTGGGTCAGCAGTCAGGGCCAGAAGCGAAGAGGAGAGAAGGGGATTTTGCGCCAGTGAGCAATGTTACTATTTCCAGAACACCCTTGGCTAAAAGGGGGATCAGCCTTGAGTTAGAAGCTCTTGTCAAATAAAGAACTGAGAACCAGCATTTCGGCTTTCTTGAGCTAATGGGATTTAATAGGTTGTCTCCTCCTACTTTTCTTATCAGGACATAGAACCCCATAAACGGAGGGAGGAGGGAATTGGGTGATAGTGAACGCGTCTGAGCTGCTTTGAGAGGAGTGGGTTGAATATTAAGGGGGGGGGAGAAAGAGTGTAAGAAAACCGAAGCCGAGAGGAAAACAGGCAGGCGGAAGAGTGAGGAACTGAGAGAAGAAGGTTCCCCGAAGTGGTGTTCTATTTGCCCAGCGGCAATAGCCTAGTAAACTGTGTTCTGGAAGACTGTAAGAGGGCCGACAATCCTAGGCACTCACTCAGCCCAGGGAACGCCGACTGGAGGGCTCTTGGGGCAGCAGTTTGTCTGCGGATCGGTCAGCCCAAAGCTCAGCCTCGGAGTTCGGAGACTGAGCCCGATTCCGCTGTTCGGGGATACGGAAGTTTGGGGGACGGGGGTAGGGATCATCTTCCTACTCCCAAACCATACCTGATAATTCCACCAGTCTACCGCATTAAAACCAAACCCGACTCAACCGAAGTCTGAGCTGGCTTGAAAATATTTAGAACTGCAAAAAAGTGCCCCTTTGTACAGAAGGGAAAATTGAGGGCTTCCATGTACGGTCTCCTATCCATCTCGGTCATAACCCCTCGGGGTGCATCCACAGTCTTACTTAATGTGCCCAGGAAGGAAAGGTTCAAGGCAGGGTCCCGAACACATTCTGTAGAAACTTAGGGTTTCTTTCCCTGCCAGCCAGCCACGCGAAAGCGCTTTCCTCCTTCCATACAGCCAGATTTCTTCACCCATAACTCTTCCTTGTCGATCTATCCCCCCTCAAAAAAAAAAAAAAATACCGTTGTAAGCACCACTCGAGCCCAAATTTCCAGTATAACGCTATCTAATCAATCACATTCTGACACGCGTTTATTTGCCCACTGGGCCTTCAGTTCTCTTAACAAATCTACCCCAGGTAGATATGATCATACTCTACCTTCAAATGGGGAAAGAACTGAAAGAATTTGTAAATCATCTCTTTATTCGGATGAAATGGTTGGCCCCTGGGATATTGTAGGTTTTTGAATTTGTCTGGTAACCCCTTTAAAAGATGGGGGGAGAGAGAGAGAGAGAAAGAGAGAGAGAGAGAGAGAGAGAGAGAGAGAGAGAGAGAGAGAGAGAGAGAGAGAGAGAGAGAGAGTTTCTAAAGAGATATTACTTTCTTCTTTCTTCTAGGGATTAGAATGTTCTGGAATTAGAAAAAGTGTGTGTGTGTGTGTGTGTGTGTGTGTGTGTGTGTGTGTGTGTGTGTGTGT
>JAJPUD010000857.1:437177-456937 GCA_023553655.1 Myrmecobius fasciatus | reverse complement strand
AGAGAGAGAGAGAGAGAGAGAGAGAGAGAGAGAGAGAGAGAGAGAGAAGGAATTAAAGTTGCCTAACTGAATACTGATTTACAGGATATTTGGGAATTTGGGACCAGGGAGATAGATCTATGCTGTTTAAAGAGTGAGCAAAAGAATGGAGGCTAGAGGAGGAAGAGGAAGAAGAAGAGGAAGAGGAGGAAAAGAAGAAGGAAGAGGAAGAGGGGAAGGAGGAGGAGGAGAAAAGAATGTATTCTAGATGGAAGTTTGGACTGGTTTTCTGTGTCTGTGCTCTAGCCATAGATGCTCTGCCACTGTAGAAATATCAAAGTCCCCTATCCCCTGGTCCTTATGTTTAAGCCAGATGTAACTGATTTGGGAAAATGTTCTTCAGTTTTTGCCAGGTATCCCATTTGAAACAAACAATATGAGGAAAGTACTTTGTGTAAAATTCTGCTGGGTGCCAGTGTCAACACCCCTGAAACCATCAAATTTAGAAAAAAAAAAGCATTCTCTTTTCTTTTTCTTTTTTTTTAAGTGGAGGATAATTCAAGATAACAAAAAAATAAACAGGCTTTCTTCTGCTTACTTTGAGAGGTTGTAGTGATAGAAAACACAACATAAACTGCCTGATACTCTTCACATTCCCCTTTCTTTTCCTTCTTTGAACCTTTTCCCCTTTTCCCTTACTATCTTACTATCTAGAAGTCTTTGCCTTCTCTCTGCCTATTTAGACCCTATCCATGTTTCCATGCCAAGCTTAAGGTATACATACCACTCCTTAAATATATTTTCCTAAATAAATTCTGGCTTTACCTAATTTCATTGCCGCCGCCATCCCCCCCTTACTACTACTACCACCACCACTACTACTACTACATTTGTCATAATAAGTACCTTAAAGTTTAACATTTAAATATTCTAATAGTTTAATATGTTTTAATTTTGTTTTCTAGACCTCTTGTGGTAGAAACTATATCATATTTCTTTTTAAATTTACTGCTCTTTGCTCTTCTCTTAATATTTTGAGAGCTAGTGTGGGGCATACTTATATTCAACCAATCAGTAAAAGCCACAATAATAAATTGTTGATAGGTATGATGCTCTTTTTTTTATCCATAATCTCAAGTATAAACTATTCAATCTTTTTTTTCCCCCAAAGGCAATGGTTCTCAGACTTTTTGGAGCACAGATTATGTAGAGAATACAAAAACAGCCATACCAAATCAAACCATCCTATATGTATTCACTTGAGAAAAAAGCTTAAAAAATGATTCTGCAATCTATGTGAGCTGCAGTGTCCCTTCATTCCTCTTTGCTCCAAGCTCTAATTGGTACATTTCAGAAGTCAATCAAAATGGATTAGTTCTTTCTCTTCCCTCACTTCTTTCTTTCTTTCTTTTTTTTTCTCTTGTGCTCAATGGGATTACACAAATAAGGACAGATATTATCCTTGAAGTTTGGACCAGCCTATAGATCGTTTGAAAGCCCACATCTGGAGAGAGATTGCTTAAAGGAGTCATAAATGCATGATCTTGTAAAAGAAAGAGGGAGGAAGGAAATATAGCTGTAGAAGATTGCAAACTTTTTTTAGAAGAAAAAATAACTTCCATTTATAAATTACTTTTTGTTTAAGGAATCACTTTAACATACATATATTCTCTTACTATAAACCCTGTGAGATTGGTGGAACAAATATAATGGAGAACTGGTGAGTAGCCTCCTTCCATGATGCAAAATGCATCCCAGCTAAGACTTAGATATGCTTTAGCAAGTTTCTTGATGCCCAAATTTACCTAGCATCTGGGGCTAGTGTGAAGTTTGTAAGAGTCACAGGTTAAATCTGAACCTCAGTCTTTTTATCTCTAAGATGAATACTCTATTCACTAGGCCATATTGCCTTCACAAAGGAATTATTATCTCATTTTACAGAAGGAAAAATGGAGACTTAGGAATATTAAGGATCTACTCTGTCACTCAGCTGCCAAGGCTATATAAGAGTAGAAAGGAAAAAAAAAAACATTTATTAAGCACCAACTATATAAAGGTACTGTGTAAAGTGATTTACACCTATCTCATTTAATCCTTACATCAACCCTGTGAGGTAGGTACTATTTTTATCCTCACTTTACAGTTAAGGAAATTGAGGCAGATAGAAGACCATGATCTTGCCAGTAGCAAGTACCTGAGTCTAGATTTGAACTCAGGTCTTCCTGACTCCAGAAAGGCCTTTTCACTACTTTTTGGAATTTTCTTTCCCGCACAGTTCTACTACATTTTTAGGGAACTCTGCAACCAGATTCCCAGATTTTCCTGTATAATAAAAATTATTTGAGGTGAACCCTACTTTTGCTTTTGTTAAAATTTCTTCAGACTGTTTATGGCATGCTTGATGTGAGAACTTCCTTCACTGACCCAGCTGGTGACTCTCCCATCTTTAGTAAGTGTAAGATGGCTTTGGGAATTGTGATAACAGAGAACTAATTATATTTTAGCTTCTAGAAATGAGCCTTGCCCAACTTAGCTATATTAGTCCTCAGAGGGCAGAAAAAGGCTGAAACCTTCATCATGGCAGAATATGTCTGTCAAAGCTTGCTTGGTCTAGCTTCAGGAAAACTGGGTCGCTTATAAATACATAATAATAAGATGTGAAAAGAGAACCTCAGTGGAGAATTGTAGATACAAAGAAAAAAAGAAGAAAATTCTCTTGGAGTGTAGTATGGTATTTAAAGTATTGGACTTTGAGTTTAGAACACCTAGTTTGGAATTCTTTATCATATATTCAATAGTCCAGAGGCCCTGAGCAAATCAACCTCATTAAGACTTTTTCTCTATAAAATCAGTATGATGATGATGATACCATCCACCTCACAGAATTGTGTTTTAAGGATTAAATGAGATCATTAATGGCAAGTATTTGCAAACACAAAAGTACTATATGAGTGACAGTCATTAATATTACTACTCAACATCAGGAAAATGAACATATAGGACTGGACTTCACAGTAAGACAGTACTGTATCTCCTGAGCAGAGGATAAGAAATTATTGGGGAGGGGGATGAGGATAAAAAATTATGGGGGGAAGAAATGAGAGGAGATAGTAATCCTTCCAAATGATCTACTTCTAAAAGGATAATTGCTAATTACTTTATATTGGGTGTTTTTAACTAGCTTAGTTTAAAGAATTTTTTTTCTTAAAGAAAACCAGAAACTTTAATCTTTTAAATCAGCATAGTTAGTAGCTTCTCTCAGACAGCTGATCCATTAAGAAAATGATTAGTTTGATTTTAAGGAGATAAATCAGGAAAGGAATTTTAATGAGAATATAAAGTTAAGCAAGGTGAAAAAGCACTGACTAGCCATAATTTTGATTGTTCCATCGCTTCCTCTTTTCCAATTCAGAAAAAATTAAAATATTTTTAGCTTAGAAAAACTCACTACAGAAAAAAAAAATGGCCAAGTTCTCCATATTGCTTGTTACTAAGGGAGGGAAAATAGAACCACCCAGCGAGATCTTTGTCTGTAACCAGATGTGTTGTACAATAACTCTAATCCTCATGATGGGTAAAAGACCATGAGCTCAACCCTCAACACATTTAAGAAATAAGTTGTAATTTAGTTCATTAATCAAAAAACTGAAATGTGCCGTTTTGCTAGGCATATTTCAGGCACTGAATCTCTTCTGACAAGAGAATCAAAAAGTCATATAACTGCCCGCTTTAATTTTTCCTGTTCATTCCTTCTTCAGCATGGAAGTTTTTCCTGTGTGTGTGTGTGTGTGTGTGTGTGTGTGTGTGTGTGTGTGTGTGTGAATATGTAGTCCTAAAGATTTAACAGGCCATGGTTGAAATTCTAGTTCCTTCTGGGAAAGTTGAAATGGCATAAAAGAAAAAACTTTGGATTCTGTATAAGAGAATGTCAGTTCAGATTCTAGTTCTGTTACTTGGTGCCTGTGAATCTCCGTGGGCCTCAGTTTTCTAATCTGTAAAATGACCGGGCAGAAGAGCTGCTACTTGCCCTTTCGGTTCGTGCTTTCTCCTTTCTTCCTCCTGTTTTCCTACTCTTAGGGTGCTATCAATGTCTATTGAGTTTCTGGCAGTTTTCCCTAGGAAGATATTCACAGTAAGCAGAATGAATCTCCAGCAAACTCAGGCTATGTCCAAAAGAGGTTATCCACCAATGCTAATGATTCATTGTCGATTCATTAGTTAATTAATGCAAATTAATGGTCTGACTTTTTTTCCCTCAGGCCAATCATTTCTTCCTCTGATGGCATCATCTCATTGAATCAATTTTGTTGCCAGTAAAAGCCTAAGAAGGAGAACCTATTATAGGAAGTTTTAAATTTTCATTTAACTCAATTTAATTCAATTGTTTGTTTTAATTTAATTTAACTTTAACATAATTACAAACATAAAAACCATCACCAAAAACCACTATTCAAATAAAAAAAAATTCTACCTAAACATTTAGCATTTAACAAAGTAGAACCAAACAAACAAACAAGAAACAAATTAATGCATTCATTTCCAAGTCTTTGAAATATGATCAAAGGAGTATGTATTTAGAATCAGAAGAGACCTCAGAAATCACTGAGTTTAATTTTCTCATTTTACAAATGAGGAAATCAAGGTACAGAGACTTTATTTGGCCAAGGTCTCAGAGCTATTAAGTATCTGGATTCAAATTCAGATTTTCCTGCTTCCAAGCCCCTTACTCTAATTCTATCCTCGATGCTACAATACCTGGAAATGTATGTGTATGCATGTTAGATGTACAATCTGTATATGTATGTGCATGTGGGAATACACGTATATGTACATATGCACATATGTGTCTGTGATGAAGAGCTTGCTTTATAGCCAAAAAGATGGTATCAAATCTTTCTTCTGCCACATACTAGTTGGAAGGTCTGGAATAGTGAGAAGCTTATGTCTGTTAAGTTACTGAGAAAATGTTGATACAATTGGTAAAGAAAACTCTTCCAGTCATTTTCTCTCCTATGAAATTACAGTCTGGGTAATTAAAAGAAAGATATACATAATGTGATGTTTTATGTACATGTGTGCAGTTTTTTTCAATGTATCGTTATGTAGATCTCTGTTTCACTTTACATATTTTTTATATTTACCATTTTTATATTATCATAGCATTAGCATGCAATAATTTACTTGCATTCACTTATTGGATTTAATTTATTCTTCAACTTTTGGAAATATACATTATTTCCAGGATTTTCTTTTTCTTTTCTTTCTTCCTTTTAAGTACTTATACATAAATAATACAACATACTTATCCATTATTCTGAGTACCTACTAAATTAATAGCTACTAAGTATAAGGCACAGTGCTAGTTACTGAAGACACAATGGCTAAAAAAAAAAAAAAAGGACCCCTCCTTTCATCAGGGTGCCTCCATTCTATTGAGATGGCTTATGAGATATACACAGATAAGTATAATATATAAGGTAGAGTCTGTTGGGGGTAAAGGAGAGAACCAAAGTGGAGTAGAGAAAATGGAGAAGGATGAGAATCTCCCTTTCACTTGAGGATAATCAGGGAAGGCTTGAAGGAAAGTCGCAGAGAATGTTTGTCCCTTAGGTGCTTCCATATCAAAACAGGAGAAATGCCTTCCATTTATGTATGTTATAGGAATGTTGTAAGGAGAGAAAAGAGATTATATATGATAATGTTAGAGAAATAAAAGTATTCTACAAATATAGCATAGATTTAAGACTATAAGACTCTCAAAAAGGGTCTTAGACTTTTGGGGAATTTATGTATATCTTTATGTATATATAATATGACATTCACATAGATATGAACACACATATATATCATATATTTGTGTGTATGCATATATGTATATATTTACACACATGTGGGATGATCTATTGGGGAGAAGGTAGGTAGGTAAGTTCTGGATCTGTACTTTCATTCATGTGTGGAAACTTTCCCCACTAATGCAGACTGGTAACTCCACTATAACTTAGAGTTTCCTGGAAAACGGAAAGGTTAAATCAATGGCCACATAGCTCATATATATCAGAGCCAGGCAGGTTAATGGAATTCAAGGCTATCCTAACATGAATGGCCTCTAAGGTCACTAGCAGTTCTAAATTTGTGATCCTACTTATAATCTACTACCTCTTATTTTCATTATTAATTATCATTGTCATCTTAACTCTGGTAGGAGTAATATTATGCTAAAGAGAATAAATGAACCTTACTGCACACAATTTCCAGATCACTACTTTGTCGTCTATTTTTCCCTCTTAAGATCATCTCAAGTTGTGTTACCTAAATGTAGAGGGTATCCTGGAAACAGCCATCAACTGCAAATTATGGCATAATTCCATTTAGGAGTCTTGATAGTTATGGCATATTTGTGTGTATGTCTTACTTTACTCAGAACTCAGTAAGCAAAATTATACACTAACAAATAGGGGAAATTTTGTCACCATTTTTGAGCATGTGTTTATTAAAATTAAGTAGCCATAAATACTTAGATGTTAAAAAGTGATTTTACATGAAAGACAATATGAAGCATTGTAGAAAGAGCTGGCCTCTAGTCAAGAAAACACAGTCTAAATTCCTCTTCTTTTATACATACTGGTTGTGAGATCCTGGTCATATCATTTAAAATTTTAGTACCATTGGTAATTCTCTTGTACAAGAATTCTTGACTCTCTCTTTCTCTCTCTCTCTCTGTCTCTCTCTCTCTCTCTCTTTCTCTCTCTCTCTCTCTCTCTCTGTATATGTGTGTATTTGTGTTATGGACTCATGTGTGTGTGTGTGTGTGTGTGTGTGTGTAATTACAAAGGAAATCAATTATATTGAAATACAGTCATCAAAATATTTAAAAACACAGATTAATAGATCCAAGGTTAAGGATTCGTGATCTGACACCACAAGCTGCAGAACTTTGCTGAGCTTTGGCCTTGGAAAACTAGTTTTCATTTCTGGTCTTAAAATGACTGTAGGAAGTAGGCCTATCCAAATTTTTGCTGTATTTTGGTGAGAAAAGATGCCCACCTTTCTGAAAACAAATATTGGGATTCCTTGTTCCAATTTCTGGCTGAGATAACAACTTTCCAAATAAGTTTGGACCCAGTTTTTTGGGGGCCAGTAATTAGAGTTTAATGCTGATAGCTGATAATATAGTGATGTCTTACTATATTTTTTCGTTGGTAAATAGTGCTTATCACATTGGCTGCTATTGTGTTGAGAAGTAGTCAATTCTCTGGCAATGCTTTTTTCTTTATTTAGTTTAATATGAAGTTTTCAATTTCCAGTTTGATATGTGATCTGTTTATAGGGATTTTCATCAGGGTTATTTGGAAATCCTTTAAGTCTGGAAATTCCATGTACGATATTATTATATTATCACAAGTGTTCCCAAGATTCTTTTTGCCATTTCCCTTTCTTTTTCTCTTTTCCCTTTCTTTTCCATTTCTTTCCTTCCCTTTCCCTTTCCTTTCCTTTCTCCTCTACTTTTCTTTCCTTTCGTTCTTAGCAAACCCCAACAAACGATTCAGAAACTACTTCTAATTTCCTGAAGGGTCAATCAGAACAGTTACTAGCTTTGTGACAAGTGGAGAAGCTGGATCATCTAAAGTTGAAAAACTTTGTCCAAGCAATCTTGCCAGGTCAGGGGAATGGCAGGAAATGGGGCTACAGAGTATCAGTACTCAATCTAGATCTCCCTTCAATATGATAAATAGGAATTTACTGTAGGTAAGATACAAGTGGTGTCAGGAACTCCTTCTCTCACCTATGGAAACATTTGCTCATTTGTGTCTGTGCTCTTTTGTAATAAAGTCATTAAGACAATTGGATGTCCTTAATTGGTGCTGCAGGTATCACTCCTTGAAGTGACTAACTTGAAAGTGTGGCTTAGTTGCTATTATTGGTCTGGGAAAATACTCTGTGATTCTTGTTCTCCCATATAGCCATCTTTCCCTTGGTCTTGTTCATTTCTAGTGCCTGTGTATAAAGGAATAAAGAAAAACCAAGTGACAAAGCTATGAGAGCAGCAACCATAGCATTTAAAAATAAAACTGGTCTAAGAATAGATGCTATTATGTACAGACCCTTTGGGAAAAAATAAAACAAAACAGAACAAAAAACCAAACCCATGGAGGTCTTCTAATTTCATTACCTAATTAACTAACTGATTAATTAATTCCATGTGCTCTACCCTGGATAGGGGAATAAAAGAAATATAAAGCTCAGTTCCCATCCTCAAAGAGCTTATTGTCTTCTTCCCTTCAGTTCCCAATGTTCTTTTCCAGACTTTGAAACTCTATCCTATCACTTTTTAAAAAATGTAATTTTTCTTTTTTCAAAATTTATGAACTTTGAGCAGTTTTTCTCTGCCCCCTTCTCTCCTTTGACTCTTATCAATGAAATGTCTTGTGTATGTGTAGGAGCTGCTATTGTAGAAGTAGAGTTGGAAGATCATCCTGTTTTCATTTTTATTAGTGAAGAAATAGTCTCAGAGAGGACAGCAAAAGTCACCTCCTGAAAATAAAAATTGCTCATGTTTATATAATCCTTCCAACTTTTCAAAGTCCTTTTTGCAATGAGTCAATAAGCATACATACCATCGCCTCTTCCCAACAAGGGAATGATTTGAAATCTAATTTTTTTCAGATCAAAGGAACGACAGACAAATCATGAGAGAATGTTTGAGCCCCCAAAAGTGAAAGGTGACGTTCTCCCAAAGTGAATATAAGCATGAACGATCAGAGCCTTGTCTAGCTAACTGATTCATTTATGAAGTGACATGCCTGGATAGAATGGCGTAGTTTCTCTGACTATTGCCACTACTGGGACTGGTGAATCCATCCTCTCTCTGTTTCTTGCCCTTCTCCTGCCTCATGGATAACTGGAAAACTGCCATCTTAACCTCAGGCGTTTCCTGCTCTCTTCAGACCTTGTTTATTTGTGGTACATGTTTTTATAATGGGTTTTATCTCCAGATAAAAATAAGCTGAATTTCACTGAACTCTGAGTATTTGTTATAAATGAGCAGAATATATGTTAGGGAAGGACAAAAGAAACCATGGACCAATCGTATAAACTTAACCAGAGCCTGTATTGCAAATGCTCTCACTCCCTCTTTAGAGACACAAAGAGAAGCCTCCATGCAGTATTTTATTTTATTTTTTTTTTTGCTACTAGGTGATATAATGAATAGCTTACCAGCCCTGTACTCAGCAACACCCCAGTTCAAGAACAGGCTTAGACACTTAGTAGCTGTGTGATCTTGGACAAGTTACTGAACTCTGATTACCTCCTTTAAAAATTTTATACACACATATCTATGCATGTATGTATGATTAGGTGTTTTCCTTTGTTCTGGAAGAGGACCAAAATGTTAGAGTTGAGTTACAACGTGTCTTATTGTTTCTGATCAGACTAATATCAGCTCAGAATGCTCTGCCACTGCTGGAACACAAATAGTCCCTATGAACATTTGGGGTGCTTCTCTAACTTTGTGCAAGTCATGTTTTTTTCAAAGCTAATTCAGTTCTGGCTTGCTCACAGAGCACACACACACACACACACACAGCATCATATATAATATAAACTAAACCTTACAACTCAACAAAATAGATACTATTTTACAGATGAACAGACCAAGGTTGAAAAAGCTTAAGTGACTTGCCTAAGGTCAAAGAGCTAGAAACTATCTGATTTAGGATTTGTATCCAGGTTTTCCTGGCTCAAATCCAGTATCAACTCTTGTGATACTGCAGAACTTGAATTTGAACTGAGGTCCTCCAACTCCAAATCCAGGGTAATTTCCACAGCATCCAGGTGCCTCTTTTCTGTTGTTGCTTTGCCCCAATGCTTGGCTTTTTGCCTACCTAATCTTCTCATATTAATGTGAGGTTCTTAAGGGGGGGCCAAGCACAACCTCCTGAGGTATATTCTACATGGTCAACCAGTTGAATCTCTAATTAGGATTATCTTTGATGATTTAAGCATTGCTTCTTTGTTTGATGGCATTATCACAACTCCTTTAACAAAAGTAAAGTTTCATATCTAACAGCTGATGTAAAAAATAATCATTTGCAGAACATATAGCAATAGATATTTAATGATAGCTAATCTTTTATAGGCACTTTAAAGTTTGTAAAGAACGAAAAGATCATTTTATTTTGTTCATACAACAACTTTGGGATGTAGATGCTAGATATTATAATTCCCATTTTACAGATAAGGCACTTGAGGCAGCGGCTAAGTGACTTGTCGGGGATTACACAGGGGCAACTGGATGGCACAATGGATAGAATGCCAGGCCTGAAGTCAGGAAGACCCAAATTAAAATGTAACCTTAGACACTTACTATGTGACCTTGAGCAAGACACTTTGTCTCAGTTTCCTCATCTGACAAACCAGTTGAGTTTCTCTGCAAAGAAAACTACAAATGGGGATGACAAAATGACTAATACAATCAAATAAAGACAACCAAGATCATACAGCTTGTAAGTGCCCGAGACTAGATTTAAAATCAGGTCTTCCTGAATTAGGGTCTACCCCTCTGTCATCTACGATTGAATATTAACAACATGAATAGATATTTCATTAAACAATGGTATATCATCTTTTCAGTGAAGGTGAATAAGAACCTGAGGAGAATATAAATGGGGGAATGGGGAGGCCAGATATTTTCTTCTAAATGTTTTTTAATTGTTCCAAGGGCCATGGCTTTTTGCCTTGTGATATTGGGAACTATCCACCTGGTTTTGGAAAAGTACTTGAAAATGTGACTTCCTAAGATTTATGTAGTTTCATTTTCTTTCTACACAAGGCACAGGCTAGATTTAGCAACAATTTCACTTAACCATTTTCAATCACCAACCCTAAGGGGATGTTGCCTTTATGGTTCTAACTGAGACCACCCCTCTTTACTCCCCGCCTTTTTTCCCCAATAAAGTTTATCAAGTTTCAAGAGAATGAAAATTGTTTCTTTAGTGCTTGGAGCTGGCCTTGACAAAAACTAAAGCTTAGCTTTCAATATCCTATTTAAGGTGAGCACCACCTTCTTAGCTTAAATGAATTTTCCATTAATCAGCTGACTTTGTTACTTTCTAATGAAGCAGATGAAATTCAGACCATAAAGAAAAAAAAAAAAAAAAACTTCTAATTGACCATTTGTTTACCTCTCCATGAAGTCTCAAGCCTTTATAGAAGTGTGGCTAGAGTAGTTTTGATAGGAGGGAAAGAAAAAAAAAAGGAGTTATGAAGGAAGAATCTCTTCCTTTATAAGAAGGGATAATTTTTCCCCCTTTTTCTTTCAGAGAACTAAATTCTACAAGGACAACTGGTGAGTTACAGGCCTCTAATCCCATCTGGGATTTTTTCATTGACTTGAATTTTGCTCTCATGGTTTATAACATCATCTTGTTCTCCTTGATGGAATTATGGCTTCATAATTCACAGTTGACTTGTTTATTTTATGTTTAATCATTTGCGGGAACGCAGAACAAGCGCACTCAAGGGGATGATGTGGTTATGCTCCAGCAAAGCTTTCCACCCCATAATTAAGCACATCACAAGTCATTCAATGAATGTCACAATATTCCATGTTTTAGTCCTTGAAGAAGCAGCTCTCAGTTGGGATTGGCTTTGAAAGTGAGCAATACTGACTTGCCTTCTCACTGGGTTTTCCTGTTGGAAAAGTTACCCAAGACTGCTTTTTAGTGTGGTGTAGTGGAAACCAAATACCAGTTCTGGAATCAGAACACTTGGCTTTGAGGCTAGTTCTGACATTTTCTGGCCATGTGATTCTAGACAAGCCATTTTATGTCTTTTGGTCTCAGTTTACTCATCTATAAAATGGGAATAATAATGCTTTAATCCCCTAACTCATAAGCTTGCTGAAATACAACTTTAGTAACTCTTGAAGTATTATATAATTGATATATATGACAAATATATGTAACATAATTATACATATAATATATATTATATGTAATTTAATTTATTTATTATTTATAATTTATAATTTTATTTATTTTACTTATTTATTTTATTTTATTATAATTTATTAATTTATGCTGCAACTGAATCTTAGTTTCCTCAACTGTAAAATGCATTTAATAAAAGTTGTAGAGAGGATCAATGAGTCAGTGAATATAGCATATATTGTAATTGCACAATGCTTTTTATATTATGTATATTAGATAAAGATACAAAGCACTTTTTACTAAGTAAATGGTCATTATTATCATTAGCATTATTATTTTGGAAAGACAATCATTTATAAAAAACTGCTTACTATAATTATATGTAAAGCACTGTACTATAGTGTGGATGCTTCTGTATTTACTGCAGATTTCCCAAGATTATTGTGAGGATCAAATGAGAAAATATTTATAAAGCACACTGTTTGGCACATAGTAAATGCCATATAAATATAACCTGCTATTGTTATTATTATTTTAAATCTAGTGATTTACTAATGATCACATTTAATTTGCACATTATGCATGCAATTGTCTTACCCTTCACTAACTAGAGGCTTAAGCTCATTAATTGAATTGTCCTTATCACTTCTGGTTAGGATTAATATGCTTCTGCTTTTTGTATATATCATCCATCCTTAAAAGTTACTAGACTCTGTCAAGTTCAAATGCATTGCCTTTTTTTTTGCTGCTGAAAAAAACTTGAAATATCATATAAGAAATTTCTATTGAAATTTTAAAAAGGAAATTTTTGTCATTTTGATGAAAAATCAAAATATTATACTTTGTGAGTGGTTTTTAAATAGTAAAAACAAAACAAAACAAAATGGAAAAGCTATGCTAAGATGTATTTAGAGCATTCATAGTTGTAAGTTTTTAGAATGAAAACAAAATAATCTTGTCAAGTCCACTTGCTAAATTATATCTTTGCATTAAAATGTTCCTGCTTTCATTGAATATAAAGCTGATGGCTTAAGAAGAAGAGATTTGGGAATCTTTAAAAGAAACAGGGAATAAGCTAATGAATTTTGGTGAGAATGAGGGTTTAATTTTCTCTTTGCTTCTGAATGCAGGTGTTTCTCTTACTCAGGTAGGGATACTACACAGTTGCTTTTTTCTGAGATACATGAAATTATCCTGATGGGATGTTATTTTGCAACAAACTAGGTTTCAAAATTAAAGTAATAGTTCTTGACATCTAATTTTCCATCTTTTTTGGATTAGTAAAGAAACATTTATTAAATGCCTACTATGTGTCAGGCACTACGTTAAGCTCTTAAATCTAAATATTTGTAGGTCAGAGAGAGGCAGAAAGGGATATGCCACAAAGGATGAACTTTAGAGGGAGTTCATTACTCCCAAAACACATCTGAATGAACAGCTGGATTATAAAAGCTTAATAGAAAAGGTTTTGGACAGTAATAGAATTAAAATTTATGCTTCTATTGTTATTTTCTCTTTGAGTGTGGGATGGATTAATAATTAAAAATTTCTGTCATTCTGATAAATTTTGGAGCTGAGATAAGAAAATTTTAATTTGAGGATAGCAGCCAGAAATTACTTCCACAAATCTGTAAATTAGTTGTTTGGAACTCAGAATTCATTTTTTATCTCATCAACAAAAATTTTTTGGACCATATATTAAAAGTTGGAGGGAATCTCTGTGAACATTTAGTGTAGCCCATTCATTTTACAGATGAGGAAACTGAGGCCCAAGAAAATGATATGGCCTTTAAGTTCACATAATAATGAGTGGCAGAGCCAAGAATCAAATCTGCTGACTTAAAATTCATTGCTCTTTTCTCTGGCAGGTCTCTATAAGTCTAGTTAATGGTGATAGATTAGAGTACTACTGGTACCAGGCTGAATTCTGGATTCTGGGGAAAAGGCACCACATATTTCAAAGTGAAAAAAAGAATAAGAATTTTCTACTCCTTTCCAGGTTTAGGTCCAAACGAGAGAAAAATTTCAGAATAGGGAAATTTCATTTTTGGAACTCACCAATTCTCTTTGAACACCTTTCTCCCTCCTTCAGGTAAAACTCTCCCCCAGTCACCTACATGCTACCTAAAACTCTTTATTATAATTCATACATTGGTGGGGGGTGGTAGTGGTGGTTAGCAGATTCTCCTACTTTACTACTGCTACAATTACCACCACCACCACCACCACCACCACCACCACCATCACAACTACTACTACTACTACTACTACTGCTATGATGACAACTACTAAGACTGTTACTACACTGCTAGTAGTTAACATTTATGTAAGATATAACATGCGCTGGGCCCTTTACAAATAGCATCTATTTGCTTCTCACAAAAACACTTCAGAAGTAGGTACTATTGTTACTCCCATTTTACAATTGAAGAAACTGAGGTAATAAAGGTTAAGTCATTTGCTCAAGTTGATAAAATTAAGATGTACCTGGATCTGGATTTAAATTCAGGAACCTCTTGCTTCTAGGCCCAGCTCTTTATCTACTGTGCCATCTTAAAAAATGCCTTTAAAGGATCAGCTCTCAGGAAAGTGTTAGGAGTGAAGACAATCTAATTGATTAAATCATACTGAGATGTGATTGACACCATTTCAGTCTTCTTAGAGACATTTCCATGTCTCTAAAACATGGAGATTTACTTGTTTAACAAAAAATTTGGATATTAATCCAAGAATTTCTAATTGATAAAGTTAAGGCATTTTAATAAACTAAAGAGATAGATAAATCATAGTGGTTAGAGAATCAGCATCTGTAAGACCTCAGTTCAATTCAGACTCAGATGGATTCTGGCTGTGTTAACTTGGGCAAGTCATGTAACCTCATAGTAGTCTAGATAACTTTCTAAGTCAGTTGCTAAGCAGTTGACTGTATCAGTGGAGGGAATTTCCTTACCAAGAGTTCCCTAAGTGAGAAAGCACAAAATAAAAATGAAAACTTTCAGACAGAAGGGGGTGGGGAGAAATAAATTTGGGATATAAATATCAAACTAGATTGAAAGTGAACTCATAGGATCAGTACTGTTAAACTGTTCTTGCTTTTCACACATTCTTCCTTCTATGTAAAGAAATTACAATTTTCTAAAAGTTCTAAATTTTTCTAAATCAGAAGGGAATACTGTTTTTAAGTTAGATATTTTAAAGTCAAAGATTACTTCTAAGTTCTTTGAGAAGAATGGTTTTGTTCTGAGGATAGGAAAAACAAACTCCATGTAATTCAGCAGAAAAATAGAACTAAAACTACTGGAGACTGCTATTCAAACATTTGGCATCTTGTTAATTGCACTTTTACCTCTATTCTAGTACACAATTAGGGAGCAAAATCTAGAATCTAGGACATGCAGATTTATGCAAATCCCTTTCTCTAAATACTCAAATGTAAATCATGTTAAGTAAAGCTGAAATTAGACAAAGATCAATCATGAAACAACATTTGCTGAGCATGTGCTGACTAGTCATTTAATAAGCATTTATTAAGTGCTTGTTGGTGCCAGGCACTGCTGAGCTGAGTACTGGGGATACAAAAAAAAGGCAATCAATTAACTAATCAATGTATTTAGTAAGTTCTTGTTAAGTGCCATTGACTTGGGCCCTGAAAATGAAATTATTACAAAAAAATGACTGTTCTTGATGTTTTCAGTGATAACTATGATTTCTTATGATACACTATGGTGCCCTTAAAAAGTTTATAATATCATGGGGGAAACAAAACAAACTCACCTGCAATTAATACATTAAAAGTGATTAACCTATTGCTAAACTTCTTGGGAAAAATATGTATTCAAAGAAGGGGAAAATAATGAAATCTGTGACAATTAGGGAAAGTTTCATGGAGGGTATGGGATCTAGCCTGGTTGAAAAAAGTCAAGCTTTCCAGGCTAGAGGACCATCAATTAAGACTATCAGTTTCTGGCCCTGGTTTGATCTTTTTGAACTCTTTCTAATTGACCAGATTGAATGCTGAATAGTGGGTATTGTGATCCATTTTTTTCTATATCTGACTCTTATCCTGTTTGGGGGTCTTCTTAATAAAGATACTGAAGTGGTTTGCCATTTACTTCTCCAATACATTTTACAGATAAGGAAACTGAGACAAATAGGGACTTGTCCAGAGTCACAGAGCTAGTTAAATATCTAAGGTTAGATTTGAATTCAGGAAAATGAGTCTTTCTGTCTCCAAGTCCAGCACTCTATCCACTGAGCCACTTAGCTGCCCTGGGGGGAGGAAGGGAGGACAGGGCTATCATTCCTTTAATTTTTATCCTTAGAGGCAGAAGAGATCACTCCCTGAGATTTCTTCCGTTCTAGTCTTTTCTTTTTTAAACTCTGGAGGCCAATTCCATCTTCTAGGAAGATGGTAAATCTGGCTTGTGAATTTTATACCTTCCACAGGCTATCTATCGCTAGCATTTGGAGCACTTTTTGAAAAACAAACAAACAAACAAACAAAAAAACAACCCAGAAAAGTGATAGACCTGGATTCGAATTCCCATTCGTTCATTTGTTTGTGGTGTGACCTGATGAAAATCAATTACCCAGGTTGGTTCCTGTTTATCTCACTTAGGAAATGAGAGAGTTGAAATAGATAGCCTCTAAGGTCTCCCTTAGCTTCAAATATATGATCCCATGCAGAATCACGAAAATTAGGTGGCAACTCGTCAAGTGTATTGTGGTTATCTGTCTCTATGTCAGTGGTCCTCTTGTTTTATTTATTTATTTATTTTGATGCTCTAAGCACTCCACCTCCACTTAATTAGCTTCCCAAACACAAACTGTGATGAATTTTACACAGGGATTATTCAAAATGAAAACATACAATGCAGAGCAATCAGCCACAGTTAGCATTAAATCCTAGATATGCTAGTGACTAATAAAAAAATACCATGAGGAATATGGTATTTTAGAAGTAAAAATACAGTTTGCTTAAATAGAAGGCATTTTAATGCATAATATAAAATACAAAGGGAACTGAAATATAATTATTGAATATTATTCAATTATATTACATTGAAATATTAAAACATATTGAAACAGTCTGGAGTTAAAAAGATTGGGATTATGTGAAATCTAGAGGTGAGCGTAAGTACAATGAGTATAAATAATATTTTAAGATATCTATAACAACTTTAATGTGACATGAAATTACCAATGATTTCTATTGGTGATAAAGTCACAAGTACTGCTAAAGGAACTATGATTTGTTGCTTATATCCATAATTGAAGAAAATGCTAAATTTTAGTTTGTGATTTTATTTTCCCATCCAAGTTCACGGATTTTCTGAAATCCTAATTGAGGTCAAGAATTTCTTTTCCAGTTAATAAACAAAGATGTGATTTTCAAAATGTGGAGTATGATTTTTTTTTAAATTCAAAAATCAGTAAAAATATGTTTTGAATGATAATTATTTTGGAAAATGAATTTTGTGCTGCTTAGTCTTCAGAATAACCTTTGAGGTAATTTAATATTTTTTTTTTGTCTCAGGAGAAAAAATGGAGACATAGAAAAAGAATAAGCCTATGCTTGCCAAAATTTATAATTTTTTTTAAAAGTGAAAAACTCTGACAATACCAGTCCATGGATTCCCCACACAAAAAGTTTAATTTTTGATGTCCCTTCTCCCCTTCAATGAATGGATGATATGTACAGACATTTTGTGCCATGTGGCTCAACCTGAGGGAAAATATTTCACTTTCCTAAGTCCCACGGTTATTGGTTCATTAAATCAATATCAATTTCCAGATGACACAGGGTAACACAACCATGCAAATTATCATTGGCCATACAGATTATGGAAGTAATTAGTTTCATCCTAAATGAATGCTGTGAACAAGCAAGCATTTGAAAAACATTTGAAATTACAACCCACAATATTCGAATCTGTTGTGTAAGCAGCTTATGTTCATGACATCTGTGACATTTATCCAAAGCAGACCAGTAAAAAGGCAGAAAGATTCTTAAACTGTTTTGCCAGGTATTTTGATTAAGGTAGGGGAAAGTGTATGTAATAATGTTCATTTGTTTATCTTGATATCTTTTCTATTATATTTCATATGTTTTACATATTAATTTAGGAGAAACTCAATACTGGTAACACCTCATGTAAAAGCTTGAAATTTCAGTTAGCATGTTATTATAAAAAAACTACAAACAACATGGAATCATTTCTTTTCTTGTTCATGATAGTAATAAAGATTAGAGAGTGATGAAGAAAAAGATGATGATGATGGACATTAATTAGATTTAAGTTTTCTTTTGTTCTCCGCTATGCACTTATTATTTCTCTCTCTCTCCCCATTCTGCCTTGGAGAAGGCTATACTTAAACACAAATATATGTGTTTATACACACAACCTTAGCATACATAATTCTATTTATCATTCTTTCTCTGAAAGTAGATAGCATTTTTCTGCCTAAGTCCTTACTATTTATGATACTCAAGATGCTTTAGTCATTCAAAATTTTTCTTAGGACTATTTTTCTTTTACTATATACAATGTTCTCTTGGTACTTCTCTTTCACTTTTCATTATTTCATGAAAAACAGCTTATTTTTAAAAGGTTATCTTGACCATGGGGTTAGCATATTAAGATTTAGGAAAATAAAGATAAGAAATAACAAGATTAACAAATTTCCCTTTATATATGGGAATATTTTTAAAGTAATGAGAAAAGAGCACTTGGTAATGCATATTGTTGTTGTGTTGAAAAGCCAGTTCGAGAACTGGTGAAATTATAAGACTCAGGGCTTATCTTCCATGTTCTTTAGCTTTAGTACAGAACTTTTAACTATTGTCCAGAGACTCCTTTCAGAAGGTCTATAAATACTGTGTGCCCTAACTGGATCTGGACACCTCCTGCTGTGTTTTCAGGCATGCAGCTTTCATCAAAAGGAGCAGGAGATTAGCCCTGAGGGAATGAATATTACACACTTCAGCAAATACTAAGTCATGTCTCCATCATATCACCATCCAGTTGGTAGGTGAATTTTCTCTTGACATTTTGGCAAGCATCTGGAAGCCATTTAGTGTGGGGGTTCTTTAGGTGGCTTTTTAGAATCACCCCTAAAATGAATGTATAGCCTTTGGAGATTTGTAGGGTCAGGAAGCAAAATGACCGACCGTGTCATTCAAGTAAGGGTAGGCTGAAAAGCATTGTGGAAAGAAGGTAGACAAAGTGATATCAGGTATATTTCGAATGATACCAGGTATGTTTTTATTGAGAGTCAGCATGAGAATCAGTGACTTAAAATCAGGAGATTGGTCTATTCTGCCACTTGTACAATACCAAGGAGATTGTACCAGCTCATTGTGATTATTTTCTTCTTTTTCCTGTCTCACTTCTGTCCTAGGGATTTTGATATGAGTAAGACAATGAAATATTCAAAGGTGAAGCATCAAATATATGTATTATTCCTGTGACCATTCCAGGTGAGAAAGACATAGTATTTAGGGCTGGCAGGGATCCTAGAGATTATCTACTTCAATACCTTCATTTTTCAGTTGAGGAAACTGTTTCAATGAGATGAAGTGACATATGATATTACACAGGATTAGAACTGGGAATCAAATCCAAGCTTTCTGACTCTATCTATTCATCTATCTACCTATCTACCCATCTACTTATCCATCTGCCTACCTGCCTATTTATCTGTTTATTTATCTGCTTGTCGATCAATTACCTGCTTATCTGCCTATCTGCCTGCCTATCTATGTATCTATGTATCTATGTATCTATCTATGTATCTATCTATGTATCTATCTATCTATCTATCTATCTATCTATCTATCTATCTATCTAT
>JAJPUD010000857.1:419263-437167 GCA_023553655.1 Myrmecobius fasciatus | reverse complement strand
TATCTATCTATCTATCTATCTATCTATCTATCTATCTATCTATCTATCTATCTATCTCTGAGTCTATTTGTGTCTGCTATCATCTATGTATGTCATCTATCTGTCCATCTTTCTTTCTATCTTTCCATCTAGTCATATATCCATCTATTTATCTATATCTATCATCCATCTATCTATGTCTGCTAGGATCTGTCAGCTGTCAGCTATCTATCATCTATCTCTGTAAGTTATCTATCATCTATGTATCTATGTTTCCATCTCTCTATCTACTTATTTATTTTCCCACTACTTTTTCTACTATTCTGGCCACATGCTTTCTCAAAATAAATTCTTTTATTTATTGTTATATGTGCATGATCATAATATATATGGTCCCTTTTCCAATGCAGTAATTTTCCTAAAATAAGAAAGTTTATAATTTTGCTAATGGTTTTGATCCCAAGTACACAGTTGATGGTAATATTGAGTCAACAAAAAATGGGATCTATGATCTTTTAGGGTACAACTAGAATTTCAGGCCTGGAGGCACGAAGATTCATCTTCTGAGTTCAAATCTGACCTCAGATACTATCTAGCTGTGTGACCCTGAGTGAATCAGTGTCCATGGGGTACTAGAGTTAGATTAAGTCATAACAGTTCAAGTTGAATCATGTAAAACAAAATCAAAAACAAATTCTTTGTGATTGAATCATCATTGTAGATTTGGAAAGCAAATGTGTGTGTGTGTGTGTGTGTGTGTGTGTGTGAAGGATATAAGTAAAAAAAAAAAAACTTTTTCAAATAACATTTGCATTCTGGCTAAAAAGAATTTGCTTTCCATTCCTAAATATGTATCAATCTTCTAATCACTGATGGCATATGTATATGTATGAGTGTGTATATAATATAATTTTATTTATTTTATTATGAATAAAACAAGTATTTCTACATTTTAGTATAGTAAATAGTAAATAGGTAATTGTTCATAAAGCTTATATGCAATTTGCTATTCCTTTAAAATATATAATAAAATTATCATGTATCTTTTTTCTCTTTTTTTCTTCCATCTTCCCCTTATTCTAGAAATGCCTCCCACTAAGACACAAATATGCATATCTCTATGTGTATACATCCATCTATCCATTTATCTATCTATCTATCTATCTAAAACCGTTCTACATAAACTTCTACTTATTACTTCTTTCTCTGGGTTCAGATAGTGTCATATGATGAGTCAAGAGCAAAAATGACAAGTACTAAGGATACCATGAGGAAAAAAACCTGCTAATATTTACATAGTTTTTACAATATGCCAGGCACTATGCTAAATGCTTCACAATTATTATCTCATTTGATCCTTACAACCCCTGAGAGATAGGTGCTATTATTAGAGACAGAGACAGACAGACAGACACACACACACACACACACAGAGAAACTCCTTTATATATTCTTTCTCATTGATTTTTTATTGATAACATATAACACCAACTGTAAAACTCCAAACAACTTAAGCAAAATCTTTTGCTCTTGCTGGTCATCTTGTATCAAGAATCACTGGATGACATGAGCATGAGACTGCAGATGGTATATCTTTTGCCTAAGTCAATGATTACTTCATTAATTCTTTCTTTAGTTTTGCACTACTTGAAAAGGGTTATTGTTTATGAATCTTTCTTTTTAGTATACACATACATATAGACAGTGTGTCTTCTTAGTGACATTGTTACAATTTTAAAATCAGGTAAAATATATTCAATAAGAAAATCTACACCTATAATATGAACTTGCAGGGTATTCTGTATTAGTGGAAAAAGAATAATCAAAATATATATTGTTTTAAAAACATTTATATATGTATAAAATCTACTGAGGCAGAATGGATTACCTGTTTTATGTGCCTAATGGAAGTCCCAAAGCTATGATTCTGAAAAAGGAAATTGAAGAAGTGAATATTTGTATAGAAAGATTCAGCGTTTAGTAAAGATGAGGAAGTGGAGATGAGATAATTGTATGATTTGATGCAGGTGGTAAGACTGCAGGGTTTAACAAAAAGAAATTTGTTAACCAGAGGTAAATCCTCCAGAAAGAGCTTGAAAATCTGTTTAAGGGATTTCATCTACTCAAAGAAATATTTGATAAAGATGTTATAAGCTGAGTCCTGTTTTCAATCCTTATATTGGAGTTTAAGTGAGAAGTTTCTTTCTCTTTTCTTCCTTCCTTCCTTCCTTCCTTCCTTCCTTCCTTCCTTCCTTCCTTCCTTCCTTCCTTCCTTCCTTCCTTCCTTCCTTCCTTCCTTCCTTCCTTCCTTCCTTCCTTCCTTCCTTCCTTCCTTTCCATTTTCCTTTCTGCCTTTCCTTTTTTCTGTTTACAATTAAAGGGTAGGAAAAAGCACTTTTACTAAAGAAAGTTTGGTCATTAGGTTTTATGTGGTGTGGAAATATTCCTTGTATTGTTGGTAATTCTCATAATAATGCTGTGAAGTACATCATTGTTCCAATTAACACATAAGGAAACTGAGGCTAAAAAAGATTGAGTGATGTGTTCAGAGGGCATATAATTAAAATGTGTCTGAGGTTAGATTGGAAATCAGTCTTCCTGACTGCAAGTCCTATGTGCTACATAAACTACTTCACCTAGCTGCCCCAATAATTGTTGCTATCCAACAATATATGATTGTACAATGTAGGTATGATTTTTGGAAAATCAAAGGGTGGACCAGAGCTGGCCTGCTCAGTTAAGCAAGTTGTACTGATAGAGTTTTACTGTCTTGTGAATCTTTAAAAGGTCACCAAGCCCTTTGCAATAGATTGGTTTTCTTGGTCCTAAACAGTTATTTTGAGTCAGATCAGAATGGCTATATGGAAAAATAGGAATAACATTCTTAAGAGTTGGATAATCCTTGTGTATTGGGTCTGGGAGATCAAAGAGATAGTCTGATGCCCTGGTGGAATAATGGAATCCTAGACTTTTAGAACAAAGTTAATTTAGACGCCATCTAGTTGAACCACATTTCTCAGGGGAGGGACCTGTGGCCAGAGAAGCAAAATGATTTGTTCAAAGCCACACTGTGAGCTGGCATAAGAAGAGCCCTTCACTCCAAATCCAAGAAATTTTTTCTTCATATTACAATGCCTTAGAATCAGTTTGGAGAACTTTATTCAGAGAATCATGTGAAGTCTTAGACTTGGAAAGGACCCCTACCTTAACCCTATAACTTGCATTGAAACTGGGATTTTCTGGGCTTTAATTATCCCCAGAAAATAGATTGAGAGGATCAGAAATGAAGTTTCCATCATTGTTCTGTTTTTTTTTTAAGTTGAAAATGAGGGTCTACTGGGCATCTAGTGAGGAAGAATTAAGAAGAAAAATGGAAAGATGGGAGTTAGGAATGTGAATCAATGATCTGGGTGCAAAATCTGGAGTTATAAACTGGCCTTGAAACCAGCTCCATGAAGCTGGTTTAAATGACACAGGAAAAATATAGTTGATGCCCCAAACAATTTCCTTCCATGAAATAAAATAGTAGTTCTATATTCTCATCTACTCTGTAGATAGAAGGATTATTGGCAAAAGGGAAAAACCATATTCCCAAGGAATGGACCAAAGGAGAAATGCTTCTCTTGTGCTTTTGGGTGTTGATGACAGGATGTTATAATTGTTTAGGCAATCCCTTTACTCAATTGTGTCACAAGAGCACACTTTATGCTTGAATAAAGCTTTGCAATTTGCAGGCACTTTCAGCATGATAGAGGTACTGAATTTGAAGTTACAAAGTCTGATTTCAACTCTCACATATATGTGTGACATTGAAGAAATAATTTAATCCCTCTGGGTCTCAACTTTTTCATGTATACAATCAGGAAATGGCTTTTAATTTTTTTTATCTCTATATCCTGATTCCAGAGCCATTGTGCTGTCCACGGCACCATCTAACAGCTCCCCTCTATATCTATGATCTAAGATCTCATTTGATTTTTAAAAATATCTGAGTGAGTCAGAGGGATCAGGTGTTATTAAACCAATTTTAAAGACAAAAAAACTAATTCTTAGAGATATTAATTACTCAAGATCACAAAATTCTACAGATGACTAGTGAGAATCAGAACTAGAATTTAGATCAATATTTTCCTTACAATCTCTCTGAATTCCTATCCATTTGCCTCTCCATCCATTCATTCATTTATCTATGCATCCATCCATGTCTCTAAATATCTGTCTATCTATCTATCTACCCATCTAAACAATATTAAAAATGTGTAACATTTATACTGATCTTTAGATCTTCAAGAAACAACATTTTAAAATCTCTTTATTAATTCATGTCACTATTAAAAAAAGATTTCCACAGACAGATCTTCCTCACTTAAATCCCTTCATTATAAGGTAAGAATATGACTCTGTATTGATGTATATATACACACATAAGCACATATTCTTGTGTGTGTGTGTGTGTGTATATATATATATAGTGCATATATATATTTATATGCATATATATAGGTGTATATATATATATATAGATATAGATATATGAATATCTATGTTTAGATATATAGATATATAAATACATGTATATATAAATAAAAAGGGGGAGTGTGTATGTATATATATGTACATCCAATCCCCCCCCCTTTTTTTTTTGCTTTTTGCTGAGGCAATTGGGGTTAAGTGACTTGCCCAGGGTCACACAGCTAGGAAGTGTCTGAGACCAGATTTGAACTCAGGTCCTCCTGACTTCAGGGCTGGTGCTCTAACCACTGCGCCACCTAGCTGCTCCCATTCCCCCCTTTTAAAGTAGAGGTACAGTTTCAACAATTTAGACCGAATTCCCATTTTGAAATGGCCAGTCTTCAAAGAGACCCCAAGAAACACCAGGGAAAGGGTTGGTGAGTCAGTTTTGGGCACTTTTCCTAGAGTCACTGTTGAATTAGCCTTCCAGAACACTTTTATGGAATTCCCTTCCATTAGAAATGAACTGTTGAATCCATTTGGAGGAAAATCAAATTCATTCCTCATTTATTGTTACTGAAGATTCCTTATGGGACAAAAATTTAGTCCATTATAAGGATTTTCCAGTTATAGAATCCTTCACCTAATAATAGAAGAATAAATTTAGTTACCTAGATTTTTAAGGGAGGGGAAGAGATGGATAGAGAGACGGGGGGAAGAGGAGGGAAAAAAGGGGGGAAAAGAAAGAGGGAATAAGGGAGAGAGAGAGGGATAGAGGGAAGGAGGAGATACAAACAGACATACAGAGAGACAGAGTAAGAGAAGAGACAGACAGACACAAAGACAGAGAGACAAGAGAGGCAGAGAAACAAGAGACACATGGAGAGACAGATAGACAGATAGACAGTGAGACACATACAGAGAAACAGAGATGGAGACGAAGAAAACTAGGGAGTCAAAAAGTTGTGAAAAGAAAGCAAAAGGCTCCCCTCCTCCCTCTGTAACACACAAACACATGCCCTTTTCTAGATATGGGATCTCTGAAACTTAATATAGTTAAAGGACTTTTTTCCACTTGGCCTATAAGGTTTGCCTAGGAAAAGACCTTAGAAACATTTCTTTATAGCTTTCTTTACCTAGTTATTTCATTTAAATCTGACAGATCTTGTTTTTTTTTTTCTGATAGATTTTCTTGGTTTTAATCAATCCTAAAACTTATTAAGCTGACCTTTGAGCTCCCCCCCCAAGTTTGTCAAAGCATTCTTTCCCCTATGTCTCTTATCAGAGCCATTCTGGGGAGCTCTTCTGGGCCCCACTAGTGTTTGCTTCTTGCCTTCCTGAGTCCTCATGGGACAGAAACTCCAGGAAGGCCAAATACCATAGAACTATTATTATTACTAATCACAGGGATCTACCTTGAAGGAATGGGGTGTGAAGAGATGAAAAAGCATAATAAATGACTTGGAAAATATAAAACATTGCAGAGAAGGCTAATTACTGTGCCTAAAAGTGGCAACAGCCCAACAGTGTGATTAGGGAGCTGGGGATCAGAGGGCAAATGCTAAAAGATGGGTGCACTTGGGGTCACTGTGACCTAAAATTACTGTGATGTAATTTCCTGCCTTTTCCAGTCTCAGGGGTCCTGCTTTCAGGAAACAGGATATTGAAGATGGCAGCATAGCCTTGCCCTAAGAGGCAGACCAGGAAGGAGCAACAGTTTGCTTACTTATTGGGCTGAGGTCCCTTTTTTTTCATTTTCCTTGTTGTCCTCACCAGTCAACATCATGAATAATTTGGAAATGTTTGTTTAAGGCAGAATCTGGTCAGCCCTTCTCTTAATTTGGTAACTGAGACATAAGATAGCTTCTTGCTAAAAGACCAATAGTATACATACCTAGAAGGGGAAGGATAGGGACAAAGAAATAATAACTCACACTTACAAAATGATTGAGTATTTACAAATCACTTTCCTCACAACAACTTTGTGAAGTAGGTAACAGAAGAATTATTATCTCCCTCTAATGAGTGAGGAACCTGGCACATGAAAGATTAATTGCCTTACCCAAGCTTAAACAGTTAGCAATATGATTCTGAGGTCAGACTTAATCTGCCTTTCTGATACCATGGGCAGATTGTTATATACATCCTCCTTCATGCTTCTTATTTCATGGAAAGGGAGATGGGGGTAGAGTGGGAGAGGGAGAGAGGGAGAAAAAGGAGAAAAGGAGGGGGAGAAGGAGAAAGGGATGGAGAAAGGAGAGAAGAAAAGAGAAAGATTGAGAGAAAGAAAGGAGAGAGAGGGAGAGATCTTTAAACATAAACCATTTATTAGCTTTTTGGAAGAAATGTATGAATATATTATTATCAAAATTTCTTAATTTCTGTCTTAGAATCTCTTGTTTCCTTTAAAACTGATAAAAGTGATAGCTTCCAAATGAAGTGTACCCATTTCTTCCATCCCCATCATCTAGGTACCAATATTTACCCCCTTACCCATTTGTCTTGAATTTATTTTATATAGCTTTTGTGTGTGCTTATTTTATATAATAGAACATAAGCTTCTTGAGGGCATGAATTATTTAATTTTCAACATTTATTCTTGGTGCCTAGCATAGTTCCTAGGACATAGAAACTATAGCAAATGTTAAGGCTTTGTTACTATGTTGTTTGGTTTTCTTGTGATTTCAAGTAAATTAATTGCTATAAGGTTTCAGTTTCTGGCTTAGATTTATGGTTTTGTCTTCCTCCATTCTCTCCCCTCCCATACAGTCATTCAGTAAAAGCTAGGGCAAGGGCAAGCTTAAAGATAAAGAGGTTTATTTTTTCTTTTTTAATCTAGATTCTAAAAATAAGCTGTGGGTTTATATTGCCTAAATTTTCTCCCTTATCAATTTCTCACCTCATGTTCTTTATGAGAGAGAAAAAAAGAGAGAAAATTTCAGCAAAACTAATTAATAGCATTAAAAATGACTATATATGAAATGTTCCACATGAACAGTACCCCTGTCCTGCTCCCTCCCCTCCCACACCTACACCATTGCAAAGAAACAGGGTTAGGTGTGTTTCATACTTCTTTGGGGTTAAACATGATTATAATTTCTCAGTGTTCAGCATCAATTGTTTTATAGCCGTTCTTTCCATTTACATTGTTGTAGTCATTGTATATAATGTTTTTCCTGGAATTCTTTCTTTACTTTGCATCAGTTACATCATTTCTTACAGCATAGTAATATTCCATTACGTACATGAACCACAATTTGACCATTTCCCAACTGATGGCCATAGACTTTGTTTCTAGCTCTTCACAATCATAAAAAAAAGTATTGCTTTAAATATTTTGATGTACCAAGAGCCTTTGTTTTTGTCAGTTGCTTCCTTGATAATTCTACTAGCTAGCAGTGAGCCAAAATATAGATATTTCAGATATTTTATTTGAATAATTTAAAATTGCTTTTCATGATGGTTATATTCATTTAAAAGTGCTTGACCAACAATGCATTATTGTGCCTGTCTTTCCCCAACCTCTCCAACAGTGACTAAAAGGAAAATGGTAAATATTAAGAGTAACTAGGCATAATGAAATTCAGAACTGAGAGAGACCTTAAAGGTCATCTAACTTTAACTTCCCACATTATATCAAAGTCCCTTTTGTAACACTTCTGAGATATGTTTAATCTATCTTGTATTTTAAATCCTACTATGCTGGAAAACTTACTACCTTTAAAGATAACTGATTTCATCACTGAAAAAAAATTTCCCCCCACATAATCACCCATGTTCAAGTTGCCACTACACATAACTATGTTTTAGTATTATAGAAAACCTCGTTATGTTATTAATTTCTTTCACAGAATCATATTTTTTTAGAGCTGTCAAGGGGTCTAACTCCTCACCTTATTCTCTTTGGTCCAAGATAAATGCTTCTCAATTTCTGTTTTTTGCTTTTTTATTCTCTTTTCATAGCTAGACACAACCTGATGCTCTAATCTTAGCTCCACTACTTTCCACCATATCTTAATTATGAGGGCCTGTGTTTAGAGACTCCTGCTATTTCACAATTACAACAGACTGTAAGTTAAACCTCATTGAACCCCCCCCCAATACATACACATTTCCTATATTAACTAAGGCAAATGCACTGAGCAACTTGAGTCTAAAGAGCAGCAGCTGTGTGTGAAGTAATGTTTTCTTTTAGATAAAAATACAACTACTGTAATATCTAATGGACATTTTTCCAACAGTATTTCAATAGACAGTAATGAAGTAGAGATCCACATATCATTCTTATTCTTTATTAATAAAAAGAATTCACATATGTATATAATAAATATATAGCTATACAATTATACATATATAGTATATGTAAGTTCTCAAAATACCCTCCTCACAACATCCACATGAATTACATAAATGTATTATTATTCCCATTTTGCAGATAAAGAAACTGAGGTTTAAAGACATTGAGACTTTATTATGGTCTAGAACATATTAGCCTTGGAATTCAGAATCTTGGGGGACAGCATAGTTCCTTGAAAAGAACTCTGGAGGAGAAGTCAAGAGACCTGATCTACCATTTAACATGTAGATTAAATATTAAATAGCAATTTAAATTAGGTGAGGCATATAAATAGATCTTTTCTACTGAGAATAGGAACTAAAGCTAAATATCTTGACTATCTGGGACAGGACTGGTGCTCCCAATCTATATCCCTTTCTTCTTCATCTTATTTAAAGTGATTTTTTTGAGAAAGGAAATGATAGAGAATGATAAATGAGGCCCTCAACAGAATGTCAGCCTTCTGACAAGCCATGGCTACACCCAGATTGTCCTTGAACACAAAAACCTTTTGGAAAACTCCATATTTAGATAAGGGCTCCAGACATTCTGGAATCATAGGTCTTTCATTATCAATTTTCATTACTTGCTTTTGTGTATTTTGTGTAGCTAGAAACTCTTCTGCTCTGGAGATAGATATTGTATAGACAAAAACTGTTCATTGGGAAACTGCATAAATCCCCTGGGTCAGGAACTGGAAGGGTTAGGGTAGAGTAGATTATATCCATACTTTGCTTTCCCTTTCCTACAGCCCAAAGTCAGAGATAGATAGATAGATAGATAGATAGAGATAGAGATTGACTAGATAGATAGATAAAGATAGAGATAGAGATAGATAGGTAGGTAGGTAGGTAGATATATAGATAAAAAACTAGATGGAGAGATGGAGGATGAATGAATGAATGAACAGATGTTAGTCAGACAGATAAATAGATACATGGGTAGATAGATGAATTGATAAAGTGATTATTGATGGATGAATAAATGAATAGATGAGTCAATAGACAAACAGACAGAGAAGTAGATAAGTAGAAAGAGCTTTCATTAAGCATTTATATGTCAAATATTGTGCTTAGCCCTGGAGATACAAATATGGCAAGCAAGAAAAGCCTTGCCTTCAAGGAGCTTACATTATAATGATGGAAGACAACAGATAAAAAGGAATTGATAAGCTGATGGGGATCGGTGTTCTGTCTGTATGTGGTATAACTAGAAGCAGGTCAGGGAGTAGCATGGAGATCTGGATCCTGGCAAAAAAAATCAAAAGTTATCATAGGTAAGGGACCCAGAGGTGGGGACATCCCTTGCCTTTTCCTGGAGTTTTTGTTCTTTTCAAATCACAGTACAGTGGAAAAGTGCTGGAGCAATTTTTTCACTCTCCAAATCTCCTTTTTAATCTGTAAAATTAGGGGATCTTGAAGATCTCCAAAGTGTTGTGAATCTTCATTTTTCCATAAAATATAATTATAAAATAATGAGATTGATTTCACCTGCCACTCATGAATATCAGCTCATTAATTTATTCACTTTTTACCCATGACCATTTTATTTTCAGAAAAGTCCTGGATGGTTAGGAGGGAAGGTATTTTATTCACTGGAAGAATGAGCAAAGTGAGGTTGATTGATTTGCTTGTGATCACACAGTTAGTTGAAGGAGGGATCGTGCTCTAAGTAGGATTGTTTTGTTCTTTTCACTACACTACACTCTTTCCTTGTACATAATCTACCTTACAAATGTTTCTATAATCATGGAAAATTTTGATTTTTTCCCTCTTTTTTTGCCCCACAATTATCTATGCTTGGTCAATGCTCCATTTTGGGAATCTTAGTGATACCTATGACTTTCCTTACCCCTTCTCCTATCAAGTTGCCCCAAATTTGTGTTAATGCCATTTCTGTGACATCTTTCAAATCTTCCTTTTTCCAATCCCACTACTATGACTCATGTATGGCTTCTCACAAGCAGATACCTGGACTGTGGCAATAATATCTTAGAGGGTTTTCTTGCCCCTGTACTTGACTTTTTCATCCTCTTGAGTCATCTTTGATATTATTGTTAAACAAATTTTTATACATCAAACTTATTGTGTTACTCCTATGCTCAGATATCTTTAATGGATTTTAAAAAGAAGTAGCATGTTTTAATTTCTGATATAGTAAATTTTATCTCCCTAAATTCCCTCAGAGTTCTAGATATGTGATTCTAGATCTTTCCCAATGTGCCCATAAACACAGTAATTATAATCTGTACTTCATAGAATCAGATTTAGAATGGAAAGGCTCCTTATAGAGCATTGAAGCCAAACCCCTCATTTGAAGAAGACAAAATGATACACAGAGACATTTTAGGGGTCTTGCATTGGATAGAATAGTTTGTAAGATTCTAAGGTAAGGTTTGAATCCAGATCTTCCTAAGATCTCTAAGGTCAATACTTACGCACAATACCTTTAGTAATGTGTCTTTAGCAAGAACAAACAAGCCCTGAACCCTTAATATGACTTACTATGTCTAACTGCTACTTGTTCTGTAATGTGTTCCAGTTGCCGTGAAATGAAAAGGTAGCATGCTATTCTGAAGTAGAGTGCCAGATGGGAAATGGTACAGCTTTTAAAAATCCTTTCTAAGGAGGGATCTGCCAGGTACCAAAAATTATAAATTATTGTTTTCTGATAGGAAAAACAAAGGCAAGCAAAGTATTTTGCAATTTATTGGGGATGATGGTGGGGCAGGTGTCTATATTTACATGAAAATTATTCTTAAGAGCTGAGGGGAACCATTTTGAAAATTTAGAAAATTTTAACCACCTCACTACAGCGGGTTAAACTAAGGGACAAATGAGTACTGCTAGATGTGTTTTGAAGCCCCTTTCTCTGAATATAAGCATGGGATGTATTAGAGGAAGGAAACAGTAAAGTTCTCACACACACAGAGGGAGAACATTTACCCCTCAGTAAACTGGTCTGGGCCTTACAACATGAAAGCCTTAATTTAACTTAGCATCAATAAAATGTGATTATTTTCAAACCAAGAATCTGCCTGGAACACTCTTCTAACTTAAGAGAGTTAAATAAGGCTATTCTTGGAAATGGTAATCCTTAACTGATAACTCTTCATGGACTCCATTGGACCACTGTGGAGAGATCAAAAGTGCGTGCTTTTCTCTGATCCTGATAATACATATTGTAACCAGGACCTTAATGGGTAAGAATATTCTGTTATACATTCATAGTCATTAGTGTATGCATATTTACATGAAGTTCCATGATTTTAATAGGAATCAGGAAATACTGGTGTGGAAACTCCTTCCATGGATAGAGATTCTCTCTGTAAATAAAATGACCTATCTGTAACTAAAATGAGTTAGGCTATGAAGTGACTTGCCTGTGGTCTCATAACTAAGTATATCGTCAGACAAAAATTGGGACTCAAATCCTCATGACTCTGAGGCTAGCCCTCTAGATTCATTGCTACTCATACACATATATGAAAATTTAAAATTCATAAAGTTAAAGGAATAAAAAATACTTCATTCTCCATTCTTATACCATGTAAGCCACAAGTCTTATCATAAAGCCATATTATTTGCATAATGTGGTTTCTTATTACAAGAAATGGCTAAAACAATATGAAATGGCTTAATTTACATTTTTAAATAGTTTCAAAGTATTTTCATTTGCATTAATTCATTTGATGCTCACAATGACTATTTGAGGTAGGTTGAGCAGGTATCATGATTTCTATTTTACAGATTGTGGAGGAAAATGAAGCTGACAGATACTAAAGAAATTGCTTGAGATTGTATGGGCGTTTAATTGACAAAGCTGGAACTAGAATCTATGTGTTTTGACAATATTTTCCACTCAATTACACTGAACTCAATTAACTGGTGTGAAAGGAGTGAATATAATTCCTTGTTAATAAAATCATAATAATGTCACATTTTATAACATTCTATGGTTTGCAAAGCATTTCACTCACAGACCTGTGACAGACCACAGAACAAATATCATCTCTAATTCTCAGATCAGGAAACAGGGTCTCTGAGAAACTGTGACTTGCTTGTGGTCACAGAACCCTAGTAAATATCTGAGTAAGGATTTGAATATAGGTCTACTGAGCCCAAGTCTACCACCCAATGTACAAACATCTTGGGAGAACCAATGCAATGTCATTTGAGAATGATTCTCTACTTGAAAAATATTAAGGGAAGATATAAGGATGGAACCCATTGGCTTTGAAGATTTGAACATTTAAAACTAGAAGGGACCTTCAGAGTAGAGCATCTCTCTCTATGTTCTGGGCCTTAAAGCAGAGTGCTCAACTTTTTAATGTCAAGGACCTTTTTGTTGTGTATGTCTGGTATAATATATAGACCTCTTCTCAGACTGTTTTAGAAAAATAATTGAAGGAAGTTCACTAATTTTTCTAACTGAAAACAAAGATGGAATCTCCACTGCCTTCCAACTTCACAGACTCTCTGAAATCTGTCCATGTTCCATGGAGTTGGAGGGTTTATGGGTCCCAGGTTAAGAACCTCTGCGCTAAAGGAATAGCCAGAGGGAATAGCTATCACACATTTGGAATTAGAGGACCTGCATTTGATGGCTAGATTTGCTATTTTCTGCTTGTGGGTCTCAGTTCTTTCATCTTTAAAATGAAGGAGTTGGATTTGCTGACTACCCAGGTTCCTTCCAGCTTTATAACTATGTTCTTTAGATTTAGATAACCCAGAGGAACTTTCAGGGAATCACTGAACGTTATTTCCTTATAGGAAGGAATGTTTCACTTTGTACTCCTATCCCCAGCACCTAGCACAGTGTCTTGAACATAGTAGGTGCTTAATAAATGCATGTTGTATCAGATTAGATGAAATGGCATGAACCCTCATCCTGTTCTTTCAAGTTTCTCTTAAAGAGAGAGCTCAGATTTTTCAGTTATGAAAAACTCTCCTCACACAACCATCTTCAGATCTTCCAGTTTAAACCAAATGATGTCAACTGTGGCAGCAGAGGAGGGGAGCAAACATGGCCTCATCTATTTAACTTTTAAAAGCCAAGCTCATAATTTCAAGTTTATCACTAGTGGGTGTTTATAGCATGACTGGAGCCAATGGGAGCCATTCACTTACCTGTCAGTGATTTGTTTTGACTGGTTATTCTTGAATAATGGCCATTTCACAAGGACTAGAGATCCATGCTGAAAGCTTGGGAATTCACCAGACTCTGCAAAAAGAGATGGAGGGCTGGGGGGAGGAAGCCAAAGGCATTACAGTGCAGGGTAAAGAAAAGGGTATGGGTGTGAGGAAGGGTCGGGTGTCTCTTGAGAAGGGTCCTTGGGCTTTTAATTTCATAATCCTCCCTTCAGCAAGTCCTGCTGTCTGCCAAGACGCACTGTTATCCTTTGGCCGTGTTGATGGCTCCCTAATCCAGTGTCAGTGTAATTGAGGGTGAAGTCTGTGCTTTTGCAGCTAATGATAAATAGGGCTTTTAAAGGTTGTAATTTCTTGTTTAACTGATGCCAGTTGCAAATACTTTGTGCTGAGGATTAATCCCCCATCCCCTGCTGCCAAATAAAATACTGTGAAAGTCTGGGGCCCATTTTTCAGTTTATTGTTAGTCACAGCTTGCCTGACAGAGTGCATTTTGTGCAGGAGATAAATGCTTAAGCAGTTGGCTGCCAATCTCAATAGAGGAAGGGCTTCCCCTCCTCCTCCCCTCATACTCTGTTTGATGTGTTAAATACCTTTATGTTTCTTCAGCAAACATCTAATAAACTGTATTAACAAAAATTACACACATATCCAATACCAAATCCAGGTTAGTAATTGCTGATTTTTGGACTTAAAGGGATTTTTTCTTCAGGTTCTCAAAAGTATCCCAGGCTACCTTTCCAATGTACTTTAGAACTCCAATTTTCAAACAGTTTCTCTAAAGAAGCAGGGAGAAATCATTCTTGCTAATTTAGGTAAAACCAGGACCTTGGGGACATCAAGGGTACCGACTTAGAAGATAGTATATCAAACTCATGATTCTGGGAGGGAAGTCATAAAAGGGGCAGGAGAATGGCAAAGACTTAAAGAGAATGGGTAATAGGCACAATGGAATTAAGAGGGATCATTTCCCCCCACCTCTATTGCTCCTCCAATCTGGGATTGCTGTTTAGTCATCTACTTGTGTCCCACCCTTCATGATGCAAGGAATCATACTTTCCATGGGTTGGGCTTTTTTTTTTTTTTTTTTTCCTTTTGGTGAAGATATTGGAGTGATTTGTTTTTTGCTCCTCCAAAGAGAGGTTAAGTGACTTGCCTAGAGTCACACAGTTAGTATCTTAATACAGATTTGAATTCAGATCTTCCCGCCTACAGGCTCAATACTCTATATTCACAGAGCAATCTGTCTGTCTCTAGGAATTATTTCACAATTTACCCAACTCTAAAACACTCCTTGTCTCTCTCCATCCTCATAGAGATATTCTTTGCTTGATGTAATAGGGTACTACTTTTCATTTACTTTGTATCTATTTATCTATGCATATCTATCTATCTATCTAGGTGTATGTCTATTTATCTATTTATATCTGTGTATAGACTTTTTTTTCCTTAATAAGATATAAGCTCCTTGAAGGTAGGGAATATTTTTATTTCCCCTTTTATAACCTTATCCCTTAATCTAGTGCCTGGCATGTACTGGATCTTAAGAAAGTTTTTTTGTTTCTGAGTTGAACCTACTGAAAATTTCAATATCAATCTAATCATATTTTAAATTTGCTGGTTAAGATAGTTGCTTAAAACTATCATTTGATTAAACTTTCATGAAACAAAGGATTTATTTTTAGAATATTGTATTATTTGCTCCTCCCCTGACCAGACTTTTGTTTTTCCAAAGTTGGATCTAAAGAAATTTACCTAAAATAAAAGGTACCTATAGATCACTTCTTATTTCTGAAAGTCCTTTGTAGGGTTCTGGGAGCAAGACATTCTCAGCTCATGTGGTCACCATGGACTTTTTAGAGTGACCATTTCTCAGGGGTGTTGTAGATAGGTTTCTTTTTTTAGGTACATCTTAGTCTAGGTGGCTTCTGAAGTTCCTTCCAGTTCTAAGAGTGTGTGATCCTGTAAGTAGTAAAACATACTTGGGATTATTTGACAAAACCATTTCCCAAAACCTATTCATTGAGCTTGAATCATGAATTACTCATGGTTGGTGTTTTATTTCACCTTTTGCTACTTTAGTAACTTGGTCTCATGCATACAGAAGAGCTTTTTGTAACCACTAGAGAGGGATTTATAGTGCTAACTGCTGCTTCGAGTAAAAGTGGAAAGTTATTATAGCTTTTAAAGGCTATGAGGTTCCATATCCCAACTTTCACTCAAAGTGATGAGTCACACCCTTAGAGTGTGAAGCTGGCTAGCTTCATCTTCACTCTTAGAGTTCTGGGAGTATCCCTGAGGAGTTGGCTGTAGCTTTCTAATACTATCAACTTGAGTTTTTGTTCTGATATATTCCTCCCAATATCAAGTCAGTTATCTCTTCAATATCCTCTAATCAGTGGCACTTAACATATCTTCAACATAGTCAACACCACTGATTAATCCATTCTACCCTTGGCTAATTCTAACCACTTAATTGTAGGTTTCTGGATTTTTGACAAAATGCCCTTTCTCCTTAGTCCTTAGAAGAAACAATATGGAATAATATAAAAGGAATCAGGAAATATTAGTCTCCTAATGAGATAGTACTCATTAATGTACAACATTAGACAATTTAATCTCCTAAAACCTCACTAAGATGCCTCTGATCATTGAAAAATCCTTTTTTCTCTGTTATTTTCATCCACAGAACACAATATTATTCAAATGTAATTTACAATATCACTATTTCATTTTCTCCTACTAACTTATTTAGGAAAAAGTTTCTCTTGGTAATGAAATGTTTGGATGTGAAAAATTTGATGGTTCTGAGGTAGCCATGATCAATTTATATTCTTGTTTTGGGCCTCAGTTTCAGCCTCAGATACTATTCTTTCTAGGATACCATCTAGCTCTGGAATTATATGACTACATATTTTTTGTTTAAGGTCATAGTTACTGAGCCAGGAGTAGAAGTCAGATAGCTGAGCCTTTGCACTGAGAAGTAACTGTATTGAAAAAAGTGGAGAACTCAGTGTCAACAGAAATCTAGCCTAGAATCCCATTTGTAACATTTGTTGTGCTTTATTTCTTCACTGGTAAAACAGGTAGAATGATACCAGTAGTACCTACCTTGAGGGGTTATTATGAAGATAAAAAAATCTTGCTTTGCAAACTCTTAAGAGCTGTATAAATGTCTATGATCATTATTCCAGAATTATAAGGTCTCAGTGTTAAAAGGAACTTTCAAGATTATTTATTTCAAACTACGTTTGAACAAACAGCCCATCTGAAAACATCCCAGTAGTGGTCACTGAATTTTTGCTTTAAGATTTTCATTGAGGAGGAACTCATTATCTACTTGAGTAGCCCATAACATTTTTGAACAGTTCTGATTAGTAGGAACTTTTCCCTTGTGAGTCATTTCAGTTCTGACCAATTTTTTTGTGATTCCCATTTGGGATTTTCTTGGCAAAGAAAATGGAATTATTTGCCATTTCTTTCTCCAGCTCCTTTTATGTTTGAGAAAACTGAGGCAAACAGGGTTAAGTGACCTGCCTAGGGTCACACTGTTAGTAAATGTCTTAGACCAGATTTGAACTCAAGAAGATGAGTTTTCCTGACTTCAGGCCCAGCAATTAGCTGCCATAAATTGACTTCTTTACAATCTATTATTCCTAATTCTATCTTAAAAGGCAACCATTACCTTTCATCCTGTAGGCTAAACATCCTCTAATTCCTTTGACAGATCCATATCTTGAGATTGTGGATATTTCCATTATTCAAATTGCCTTCCTCCCAATATTTTCCAACTTTTAAATATCCTGTCTAAAGTATTAATCCCAGAACTGACCATTATGTGGTCAGATGAAGTCTGCGATGAAATAGAATGAAACAAACCAGTACCTCTCTCATTCTGAGTACTATATGTCTCTTATCATCATCTAAAATCACATCAGCTTTTCTTTCTTTCTTTCTTTCTTTCTTTCTTTCTTTCTTTCTTTCTTT
>JAJPUD010000857.1:361263-419253 GCA_023553655.1 Myrmecobius fasciatus | reverse complement strand
AAAATTTTACATTTACTTCTGTTCTCAACACTTTATCCTGTGAAGCCCTTTTTTTGTATCATATCTCTGTCCTCAGCTGTATTAGCATTTCCTTCTATGTTGTGTTAGTTGCAAATTTGATAAACATGCCATCTATACTTTTATTTATGTCACTAATTAAAAAAAAAGCCAAGCATAGGTTCCTGGGGCATATCTTCCAAGCTGATATCAGTCCATTAATGACTACTCTTTGGATTTGTCCAACAAATTTCTAGTCCATCTGACAATGATTTTCTACATTACATCTCAAATAGTAGTCAGTCAGCCAAGTAGCATTTATTAAGCAACTACTATGTGCTAGATACTGTGCTAAGTGCTGGGGCAACAAAAAAAAGAGGGAAAACCAATCTTTACTTTCAAGAAGCCCACAGTGTGAAAGAAGAGATAATATACAAACAACTACATATAAACAAGATTTATACAGAACAACTTGGGGGGTAATCTTAAAGGGAAGGCTCTAAGCTGAAGGACTGGGAAAGGCTTCCTGAAGAAAATGTGAGTTTGACTGGGACTTGAGGGAAGTCAAAAGGTGGAAAAGAGGAGGGAGGACTTTGCAGATATGAGAGACAATCAAAGAAAATTCCTGGAATTGGGAGACTGAGTGTCTTGGAGGAGGAATAGCAAGATGTCAGGTTTACTGAATCAGAGAAGAAATAGAGATTTAAGGCATAAAGAGAATAGAAAGGTAGGAAGGATCAGATTACAAAGATCCTTTATAAGCCAAAGGATTTTACATTTGATTCTGGAAATGATAAGGAGTCCCTAGAGTTTATTGAATGGGAAGAAGGATGGCATCAGTAGATCTGTATTTTGGGAAAAACCATTTGACAATGTGTGGAGGATGGATTGTGGTGGCAAGAGACTTAATGGAGAGATTCCTTCCTAACCAAAAGACTTATCTTCATCCAGATGGCAGCTGATGAACACCTGCACCAGGAAAATGGCACTGTCGCAGGAGAAAAAGGAAATGAAATTAGTCTGCCGTGACATTTGGATGATGCCATTCTGACTTTTAAAAATTACTTTTCTTTCTCTTTTCTTCTTAAAAAATTATTTAGCATTTTGTTTTTCTTCAGTTACATGTAAAAACATTTTTAACATTCATTTTTAACTTTGAGTTCCAGATTCTTTCCCTTCTTCTCTCTCCACCCCCCCTCACTGAGAATACAAAAAATTCAATCTAGGTTATATATGTTTGATCATTTTTCTTTCTGGATATTCACTAGACAGGTAAGGGACCCAATGGGTAGGGCATTGGAGCAGGAGTCAGAAAGAGCTGAATTCAAATTTGGCCTCAAACACTTAATAGCTATAACTCTGGGAAGATTTATCTGCCTCAGTTTTGTCAGCTGTAAAAGGGACATCATAATAACACTCACCTGTAAAATGATTATGAAACTCAAATAAGAAATTATTTATAAATGCTTAGCACAGTGTCTGTCACATAATAGTTGTTCAATAAGTGCTTCCCCTTTCCCTTCCTTCCTTCATTAACTACTACTTGAATAACATTCCAGAATTTTGCAAGTAATCAGAGTCAAACTCAAAGCATTGGCATTTACAGACTCCATTCTCTTTTCTTTCTTGAAAGCTGGAACATGTCTTGATTTTCAAGAAAGGGAAGGGAATAGAGTATGCAAACTATAGCCCAGTTCATTCAACTAATCTGTATTCTAATCAAGTGCTCTTTCCACAACACTGCACTGCCCTACTCTGGTTAGGGAGACAAGACTTGCTGACATGAAAGAATCAGAAACTATTATGAGATGGAAGATAATTGAAGCACTAAATTGTTCGGGGCCAAAATGCTATTGGATTTTGGGAAAGAGAGAGCTCACTGTGGGCTAAAGTATAAATCAATGTTTGATAAATGAAAATGCTTTGGTTTCAGAGATAGTTCACTAAATGGTAGGGGTTTTAATGAAAATTCTTCCCACCCTCATTTTGTGCAGAAAGAGTAATTCTCTCTCCTAAAAATAAGTACAATAGTAATCTACTCCTTTTTTATGTTGTTTTGAAGGCATACTTTGAGTATAAATGAGATAACACATGTGAGGTATTTCATGCTTCTTGGAAGAAAGGAGACATAAATTCAAGTGTAACTGGAATTGTTCAGATGTACCAACTCCTCCTGATCCTTAGAGGTTCAGACCGCAATCACATGTCTTTCTGAAATGGAATTCTGCTTTCTCAAGCTGTCTGGTGAATGCAGTGGGAAACATAAGCTTCCAATCCTGATCCTTAGAGCTAAAACTTCTCTAGGCTATGGTTAATTTTTGGCTTGATATCACAAAAAACACATTTCCAATATCCATCACATGCAAAAGTTAAGAAAGGTACACAAGATGCTATCAGCCTTTGGTCACTGTATCCATTCTGCAGAACAGGATGCAAACTTGCCTTTACTTGTCCTATGAAACTTGGAATAATAAGGGAATCTAGCATCTTCCTTTTACTCTTTCTACCTTTTTTTCTTCTTCCCTTTGTTCCTTCCTTCCTTCCTTCCTTCCCAGGGTCACATAGCTATAAGTATTAAGTGTCTGAGACCAGACTTGAACTCAGGTCTTTTTGACTTCAGAGTTAGTGCTCTACCCACTGTGCCACATAGCTGCCTCCATCTTCCTTTTTCTTGCTTGATATTCCTCTGCCCCACAGCAGATGATCCATATGACACCCATTTGAATAATTTTTTAATTCTTTAAATTAAATACTTCATTTTTTTCAATTACATATAAAAAAATTCAAACATTCTTTTTTCAAATTTTGAGTTCCAAATTCTCCCCTTCCCTGACTCATTGAGAAGGCAAACAATGTAACATGGGTTATATATGAAGTCATATTCTCTTATTAAAAGATCAAAAGATCAAGCGACTTTTTCCTAAGAGATCAGAATTCCTTGTTTCCTTAGGCCTACAAAAAGCATAAAAATTCACTTTCAGGCCTAAGAAAAGACTTTGCTATGTCTGGGGAACACATTGTTTCTCCAAATAGTCTGCCCTTGGAAGAAGCATTGGCCTGGAATCTACCTAACAGGCCCAAATTCTGTTGTTACTGGATGCTCCATGCCATCATTTTTCCAGCTCTGACAAGATGTTCTTTTTTTTTCTGGAGGGACTCATAAAACATACCTAGTGGCCTAGATCTGCAATTGCTTCCAAGAAGCCCACATACTATTTGGGTCTGAGTAGGACAGTCTTCATATAATACCTCTTGGAAAGCAATAAAAGGAAGATTCTTCCCACCAGTTATTCACCTTTAATACCCCAACTCACTTTTTCAGGCCCTTTTCTGTCCTCCAGTTTGTGCAACATACAACAATTTATGGCTCTATTGATCTAGTACTTGGTAATCTCAAACAGCAGAACTTGGCAAAAGCCTTGAACTGGAGCCTGACATTCTCTGGCTTCTTGATGTCTGTTTGTTTAAATGTTTAACATATGAAATATCTATTGAGAATAAATTTCTTGTTTACAGCTGACTCCAGCTGGCAATGGCATCACACGAGTAATTTTCTGAGAGTTCATATGTACAAAATTTTGTCAAAATGAGTTACCAGATACAGTCAGTACCAGCCCAGGTAATCATTCATTTCTCAGCTACCCAGTGAGGCTCTTCTAAGACAGCACATAAACCATGAAAGAAATTTTATTTAAAAAATTCAAAACTTTAGGAAAAAATCTTCCATTTCTGAGAGGAATTTGAGAATTAAAAATTGAGGCATTCTCACAGGTTCATGTCATTCACTTCAGAGAAGTCATTAAGAACCCTGGTTTCCATAATGCCAGGGATATCTCATCTAGCAGCAATCATGGTGGCCCTTTTAGGGCAATAGGTTCAACCTCCTTCTGGGAATGGGCCACCAAGATTGCTGCTGGCTGAGATGTTCATGGCAGTATTGGGACCATGGCTGTTAATGATTTCTCCAAAGTGGATGATGTGAACCTATGCAAATGCCTCCATTTTTAATTCCCAAACTCCTTTCTGAAATGTAAGATTTTTTTTTAGAGTTTTGAATTTTTATAAATTTCTTTCATTTCTCCTTCTCCCAAACATTCTATTTCAAGAGTTTATAAGTCTTGAAGTTTTCTAAAGGATTAATTTAAAAGAAAATAGTTCTTGCATATTATTAGGAATGAATCTTTCACAGAACATAGTGGTACATTTTGACCATCTCTTATGGAGGCACACATTGTCACTGGACTATAGGAATTATTAATCTGACCTGCATTAGCTTTGGTATACATAGATTTTCTTGAGGTTAGTCAAACTATTAATTCACAATCATTTAAATATATCCAAACAATCTTTTATTTTAAATTTGGAGCCTAAAGGTTATCTTATTCATCTTCCTCATTTTAAAGATGAATGAATTGAGACTTAGAGATTTAAACATGGTAACACAGTTACTAAGTAGCACAGCCAGAATTACAATCCATTTTTTTTTGTCTATAGATTTAGTTCCTTTTCCCATGACCATATGCTCTTCCAAACAATTGCCATCATAGGCTTATATTTAGAGTTGGGATATTAATGATTATCTAGTCCAAAACCCTCATATTACAGATGAGAAAGTTGAGGTACAGATAGAGCGCATCTCTATGTGTATAGAAAAAAGATCTGGATGTAACAAAGAGAAGGTGAACTTTTGTGATTTTTAGCTGCTCCAGATAGAGTTTTTTTCTTGGTATTGGAGCTTAGGTAGACCATGACAATCACTGAAGGTCTCAACTAGGATGACATGAGCAATGTCTAATCCCAGGGCACATATCACTTGCATTCTAGAATGAAAGAACTTTTCACCTAATGTTATCAAGAGCATTTCCTTAAAATAGGAAATTAACAGAGAGCTAGAGCTAGAATGAGTTTTTCTTCTACTCCCTTGTATATATGAAGTAGCCTTATTCTGATAATCCTCAGTCTCTTTCCATTATCCATTTCTATATGAGCTAGGAATACATAGGTCAGACACAAAAATCCATATGAACATTTGAGGTGGCTTCTCTAACTTTGTTTCTTTTGGGCTATTTTAATTCTACTTTGCTCACAGAGGACAGTACCTTCTCTGATGAGGGCACATCACGCTGGGCAGTCCTGTGCCAATGTTTCTCATATCAATCAATCAATTCTAAAGATTTTAAGAGAGACCTTGAGAGTATCCTTGTACCACTTTTTTTTTCTGACCAAGAGCACTTGCCCTGTGGGAGTTCTCCATAATAAAGTCTTTTTTGACAAGTATACATTTGGCAATGAAACAATGTGGCCAGTCCAATGGAGTATCCTTCAGTTAGAAAATGGAGCTGTTGGCTATAGTTACAACTGAGAAGAATATTGGATTCAGAATTACAAAATTGGAGTTTTAATACATTTATAAAAAAGGATGGGGCAGCTAGATGGCGCAGTGGATAGAGCATCAGCCCTGAAGTCAGGAAGACCTGAGTTCAAATCTGGTCTCAGACACTTAACACTTCCTAGCTGTGTGACCCTGGGCAAGTCACTTAACCCCAATTGCCTCAGCAAAAAAAAAAAAAAAAAAAAAAAAAAAGGATGCCCATCTCTTTGTCTCCCTTCATATAAAACCCATAGTTCTATCAATATTGATGAGCTAACCAGAACTTAAGAGTTTTGCTATAAATATTTATTACACTAACTGTTCTTGTAGGTAACCATTTCAAATGGTGGCAGGGATTCATGATAGGTATGAATAATTGAATTCAGTACAAGTGGATTAGTGTTTGCTCTTAGGAGAGAATAAGTCTGGCTCCATAGAGGGGTGGAGAGAGACTGAGGATTATCAGAATGAGATCACTTCATGAATAAATGAAGGGAGAACTGAAACATAGTTTCCTGAGACTCTCGCTTGAGGTTTTACTTCCTACACCAGGACAGAAGTAAATACCCAGGGAGGATGGGTGGTGCAGTATGTAAACTTCAAATTCTTTGGAGATATATATATATATATATATATATATATATATATATGCACACACACACATGCACATACATATATATATACACACACACATACATACATATATATTTATATATTTAGACATATATATATGTATATATATATATACAAACACATACACACACATATATATATATATATACATATATATCAATAAACTCTGTAGTTCAGTTTGCAAGTACCCAGGGATGATGGTTGAGGTGTAGTATATATATCTCAATTTCTTTGGATCATCATCATATACATATATATATGTATATATATACACATATATACATATATATAATATGTAGTTAGTTCAGTTTATGGTGAGACTATGTTTGTGTTTCTGGAATTTCCTGAACCTTGATTGAATCTTGCTACATGAAACCTCAACCAAGATTATCATAGGAGCAGTGTGCAGTTGGACATTATAGAAGGATTAAATTGCCTGCTCAATCAAAAGTGTGCTCCTGCCATGACCAATATCATGTAGATTTCACTATTAATGGTGGGCTCTCTTAAGCCAATCACATAGACATCAGTAACCCAAAGAAGGCACTGACCCTTTTCTTGAAAGTTTAAAGCCCCCAAATAGTCAAGAATCTGTGGTCTTGAGATAAGGTAATTGCTAAAATTGGAATTGAACTTTAAGGAGAAGACATCTAGCCATATTCAAAGAGTATAAAAGCTCACTATAAGAACTAAGATGAACAAATATATCTTTTGGATATGAACAGGCCTGGTATGGCACAGGACTACAATTCATGAAACACCTAAAAATTGACTTAAACAAACAAATTGAAATTAAAAGGTCGATTGAGGTAGCAAAAAGAGGATAGATTTATTTGCAATTTTTACATCTTTTATTTTGTGATGAAGAAAATTTGAGCAATTTTTTGCCCAAAACAGTTAAAATGTAACCCTAATATATGAATATTAATAATCAGCTAGATAACACAGTATATAGAGCACTGGGTCTGGTGTCAGGAATACTCATCTTCCTGAATTCAAATCTGGCCTCAGATGTTTACTAGCTGTGTGAAAGTCACTAAACTCTGTTTGCCTCAGTTTTCCTGTTTATAAACTGAGCTGGAGTAAGAAATGGCAAACTATTCCATTATCTTTGCCAAGAACACCCCCCAAAAGCTAGATATAATTGAACAATAACAATATATATTTATGTATAAATATCATGTAGCTGGGTGGTACAGTGAATAGAGTACTAGGTCTAGCATCAGGGAGATGAGTTCAAATCCAGCTACAGAAAATTACAAGTTTTATGACCCTCAGGAAGTCATTCACTCTCCCTTCCTCAGTTTTCTAATATATTAAATGGAGATATAATAACACCTACTTCACAGGGTTGGAAGGATCAAATGAGATAGCATATATAAAGTGCTTTGCAAATCTTAAGGTGCTATATAAACTAGTGGTTGGTATATAGAAATACTCTCTTAAGTATAGTCTATGATTTATACATCTAATGACCAAGATGTTTGTTGTTTGTTTGTTTTTTCTCATAGAGAGAACTTCTGGTTCATACTATTGGCAAATTTTTCTGAGAGATTTTGTAAAATATGTAGGGATAAAAGGGAATTTGTTGCATTGCTATAAACTTGTACATTGTGCCTGGAATAGATGAGGGGAAAAGAAGAGAAAGCATGAAAAAAAAAGTTAAATGTCTGGGATGTGGTGTGTGTGTGTGTGTGTGTGTGTGTGTGTGTGTGTGTGTGTGTGTATCTTGCGGGGAGGAGGGAAGTACTTGGAAAAACATGGGAAATCTGGAAGAAAACCAAATGGGTCTCAAAGGAAACATGTCTAGATGTATAGGAAAGTATTGCTGAAAGTAAAGTCCTAGTTGGCATGATTGACTGAAATGATGAAGGAGATTGGTTTGAATTACAGCTCAACTCAGCCACTCTCCTTATCCTAGAATAAACGCCATTCCTCATTATCTCCTTCTTATCTTGGCCAATTAACAAGCAGTTTTATTAGTCCTTTCCTTTGTCCTAGCTACTTCCTGTTCTGAGCTGAGCAATATGAATAATTCTTGCGACTTTCAAATTGTGGGAATATAGAGGCAAGAGTCATGACATGAGCAGCCATGACATGATGATTACTCATGCATTTCCATTCCAGGCAGACAGACTTTATTAACAAGGAGTCCTTTAGGGCTGCTCCACAGAAGTGACATGAGTCAGTGGAATAACATTATTCCACAAAGATATTTTGGGGATTTTTGCCTGAAATGAACACTTTTGCTTATATGACCTTTTCCATGGGTTCCTTCCTTTATTAAAAACCGTCGCATGTCCCTGGAGAGGAAGTGGCTGTCCAATTAAGACTGTTAGGTGTGGTTGACAGAAAGTAATGTTCCCATAAGTTGGAGAGTAAATTAGCAAGGCTTTGGCCCAAGATCCTTTGCCTGTCAAAGTGAACAGAAACCACTGTGACTTCAACTGACTCACTGGAAGAAAAGACAGTTTAAAAATGAAGGTTATCGTTTCCCAAACATAGAAGGATGTGTGTGTGTGTGTGTGTGTGTGTGTGTGTGTGTGTGTGTCCCAGAATTACTCTTTGAGGACTTATATCTTCTTATGGGTTGAGTGTCGAGTGTCAAAAATAAGAACTCTGAATGTCTCAATCACATCATCAACATCTTTTTATTATATAAGATACTCTGTTAGAGATTAGGAATAAAAAGAATGAGAAGACACAGTGTTTATCCTTGAGGGAGTTACAATCTAGTCGGAGGAATAGGGCATCTATTCAGAAAGGATAAATATCAGTACAAATATGATAGGCCAAGAGTCAAATGAAGGACATATAGAAATAGAAAAGTATCACAGGAATTCTAAAGAGGGAGAATGTCTTGAGGGCAGGTTAGATTTCCCAGAGGATTTAGGCTCCAAAGGAATGAAGTTAGGCTAGACTTTTGAAGGAAATAGTATGGTCAAAATGATATGGTGGATAGAGAGCTGGGCTCAAATTCAGCATCAGACATTTTCTAGTTTCCTGTTCCTAGTGATTAAATCTTGCTTTGTCTTGGCTTCACTATCTGTAAAATAAGGGTAATGATAGCATTTACCTCTTAGGGTTTTCTTTTTGCAAAAAAAAAAAAAAAATGGGCTAAGTGACTTGCCCAGGATCACACAGCTAAGTGTCAAATGTCAGAGGTTCCATTTGAATTCAGGTCCTCCTGACATCAGGCCTGCTGCTCTATTCACTGTTCTACCTAGCTCTCTCTACCAGGTTTGTTTTAAAGATCAAATGAAATGTTTCATTAGACTGTGTGCTCCTTTAAAGCAGGTACTATTTCTTTTACCTTTCTTTGTATTCCTAGCATTTAACATGGGGCCTGCTATGTAATATGTGCTTAAAAATTATTAATTGACTGCCTAACTTGTACATTGGAAAGAGCACCTACTTGAATTTAAAGTCAAGGAAAAAGTAAGAGTTCTGTGTCCTCAAATCTGTGTGACCATGGGCAAATCACTTAATCTCTTTGAAATAGGAGAGGAATAGAAAGCAGCAGTAGGTCTTCTCTCAATGGAGGTCTTTAGTAAAAGGTATATCTTTTGGGCATGTTATAAAGTAGATTCTTTTCTTGGCATGGGATAGATGAGATCCCCATAAGATTCCTTCCAACTCAGAAATTGTATGACTTTGTGAAGTGATGACAAGAATGATTCAAATCTAATGGGAGTGCTTGGAATTTGCTCCACAGGGTTGATAAAGTAAGAATTTGCATCAAAACTAAAGGAAAGGGAAAGAAAGGATGGGAGCAAAATGACAAGCAAGTTGGGTGGATGGAATTGCCTGGAAACTCTATTAGCATTTCTCTAGATTATCAGTACAGGTACATTTAGTTTTTCCCAGATACCATTCAATAGCAATATGAAATTTAGCATTACGGCATTTGGTTGCGTGTACAAAGCCAGCCAAAGTTGTAACCCTAAACTGTTAAGACGCCTCTAAGAAGAAAAATCTGCAGGAGTATACAAGTATATGACTTTGGTTAGAATATGATGTCTCTTGGTGAAAGAGAAGAGGTTTTACAAGTCATTCATTGGTTAGGGTAGGGATTCTGCTTATTATTTAGACTTTCTCAAGCACCAGTACTACTCTAATCAAGCAAAGGCACAAGTTTCATCCTGTGGACTTATAGCTCAACAGTCTCCTAATTATATAGAAAACACTAACATAGGACATAAGATAGGACTAATATACAGATAACAGGGACCTGAATCACACTTGATCAGGCTCACTACCCTCATTTTATGGATAGAGAAACTGAGGTCCAGTGAAGTTTAATAACTTTCTTCATCATCACATATGAAGGGAAATGAAAAATGAAAAAAATATTTATATGTGTCTTTTTCAACCTTGAGCTATGGTTTGTAAAGGTTTCATAGCTATTTAGCAGCTTTTATAGTATCAGTTTTAAGCCTATTATTTGATAATTGGGGAAACTGAGGATCAAAGAGGTGATTTGACTATGATCATCTAGAGAGATGCTAGAGCTAGGAGGTGATTTGACTATGGTCACTTAGAGAGGTGCTAGAACTAGGACCAGAATCCATGTCCTCCTTATTACTAGTTCAATACCCTTTCCACTCTACTACATTGTCCTTAGCATATGTTTGGATAAAACAAAACACTTTCATATCTTACAGACTTTTCTATCCCAAAGGAACATGCAGTTTCCATGTTCAAATATAGTACTTCTCCCTCTCCCCAAGTAATGAATTCAGTCCAATTTTCAAAGATTCCGATAGGCAGATTCTTTTGATTAGAAAAATGGTATATATATATTTCATGGAAAGACAATAAAAGAGGAAAAACTATATACATCAAGGACCTTGTTTGTATGCTATAAAAGGGCTCAAAAGCATCTTGAAGTGTACAAGAGCTGCACAGTCGGAAACATATACTAGCAGAGACCTGGTCATGCTTGTAAACCACTGTGATCTGATGGTGGAGAGGGCCAGGTGTGCAATATAAATGGTGCTAGGTGTGCTGCTAATCCTGTGTTTGAGGTCATTTATATGCACTAAAGTTAAATCTGTGCCCATGCAGCCTTCCCAATTAAGGGAGCAACGTGCCATTTATCAGGGGGCCCATTAAAAGGACGCTGCCTTTAATTGCCATCAGAGCTAAGTGTGCACAGAGAGATCCAGATGAATGCCATAGTTTCATTTCACTACTTTTCATTGGGCTTCCAGTAAAAGCTGTACGCTTTTTAGTGGCTTTTGCAATTATGCTTCCCTTCAATTTTCCAAAGGTTACAGGGACTGAACCACACAAATCCCATTAAAGTAAGTAGCTGTTGTGCAATATAAATCCCTTTGAAAATCTTTGCCAGAGCCTATAAAATGATCAGCTGGCTGGACATAGATGCCCCTTGTCTACCAAGTTTGCAACCAAGATTCCAATGACAAGCTTTGATGTGGTGATAGGTTTCTGCTACTGAGGCTATTTTTTTGAGGTCTTATTGCATCAGATTTCTCTGAAAACTGATGTGATTAAAATTTATCAAGCACACTTGTCTTTAGACTTTATTCTGAAAAAATACCTCAATGTACACTGAAATTAAGTTTGCCTGACCAAAGATTTGGGCATATTCCAACATTCACCTACAAGAAGTAAAACAGCATGGAGGTGATGGACATTTACATAACCCATTGCATGAAAGTAGTGTTAGAATACACTTGACAATGACCTAGATCCTACCTTGAGGATCTTACTCTCCCTTTCCACTTTATTCTTCTGCACTAGTCTTCACTTTACTTCCTCTATTTCCCACTATCTCTTCCTCTTCCCCTTTCTCCAGTCTCTTTTACTCTATTCCTACATTCTCCATTACTTCCTCTCATTTCACTCACTCTTGGATTCATCTCCCTTACTCTATCTCACTGACAGCTTACATACCCAATCCTTGGATCAATCAGTCTACAGATTTTAATTGCGTCAAATTTGCTAGACATTAGGGTAGGTACTAGATATGTAAAGACTTAAAAAAATAAGTCTCTTCTTAAACAGCTTACATTCTATAAAGAAAAAACAAGGTTAAATGAGCAAGAATAGACAGTGATGTCTTAACCATGTGTATGATGTAAAGGCTACTAACCACTTCTATCCTTGATAAGAGACAGATATTTTTCCTTCCTTTCCTATAATACCATTTGAAGGCTGGGGCATGGATCTAGCTAAAACAAGAGCAGGGCTATTGATTACTTGCTCTGTTGTTTCTATACCAGTCTTGAATCAGGATGAGTCATGAAATCTTATTTCCCTGAATTTTTTCCTCTTAAGATCTCTGCTTATAGTTTGAATTGCCACTGACCAATAGAAATACTATTTTGTTAGGTGCTACATATCTGCCAGCACTGGCATTTCTTAGTTGTTATTTTAAAATATCATTTTTTGAAGAACATACTTTTTAAAGAGATGGAATGATATGTCCAAGGAGTAGAACATTAGAAGACTCCATGTACAAAATCTGATTTATTTCTTAAATCTAAGAGAAAAGGCCTTAGCCTTCCCTGCCATGTGTAGGAGAGTTGATTCCCTGGTTTGGCAGTGAATCAGTTTAGGAGAAAAAAATATTCTTTTTCTAACTTCCACAATGATTAGGTTATCAGTCACAAAACAGAAGATGTTTAATATTATTTGACATTTACTCGTTATAGCTTTTGATTAGCATTCAGAAATTACTCTCGATGATATTTCTCTCTCTCTCCCTCCCTTCTTCTCTTTCTCCTCTCCCTCCCTCCCTTTGTCTCTCTGTCTCTCTCTGTCTTTCTGTCTGTCTCTCTGTCTGTCTCTCTGTCTCTCTCCCCCTATTCATTGTGACTTTATCTGAGTATATGTTGTATTCCTTTGCAACCCTGTTCCCTGAGACCAGGGATAATTTCAAAAATGTAATTTTGTGTCCTGTATCTAGCAAAAGACTTTGAACATAGTAGTTATTTAATAACTATTTATTGAATTGAATTGAATCAAAGATTCTTAACTTCCCTAAATAGATTCTGCCCTCAAGGACTAAGGTATTTTCCCTACTGCTTTAAAGGATCACTGCCAGAAATTATTATTATTATTTTATTAAGGGACCATCATGTTCATAATTTGGCATATGTAAGTCTCTATCATTGTTCTTGGCCAAATATTTCTAGTTTTGCACTTGTCTATAATTCCCACTTGTGTCTCAAATTATCTTGCGTCCCCTTTCAACCTGTGTCATTCTCAAATTAATATGATGTGTACAAAAATCATAACCAGCTGAAGCAGCATCAAGCTATTTACTATAGTAAATTCTTTAAAAAACAGTTCTATGAAGTAAGAAAGAGAGCATTTTTCATGGAAAAATATTGCAAGAATGTATGCTTCTTCCAGTTAAAATTTTTGGATTCAGAAACCTACTGGGGTACTGCACTTTTAAGAAACTCTAGTTTTCTAGCAATTGTTATGAAATAGGGAAATCTTTCCTAAGTAATAATTCCTATGTTTTTCCTAAGTAATTTATATGACCTTTACTAGGACTCATAATAAATTAATATAATAAAATATAATAAATAAATACAAGTTGTATTCAATCTAAGAACAGGCATGGTCAGTTTATTACAAAGCAAACTATGCAAAAGGAACTCTAAAGTAATTTTTTTGAAGAAGATCCCAAATCATGTACCTCAAGGATTTTAGAGTATTTTATTTTTGAATGTTAAAAGTCTTGAATTACTTGAAGAGTACTTCAAGGTACTGCTATATCAAAACATGTCTCCATAATATTTATAAAACCTTTCAGCAATGATTAGCAAAAGAAGACAACAATAGTATGGTAATAACAATAATAATAATTATAATAATGATAGCTAACATTTATATAGCACTTATTATATGCCAAGGGCTTTATAATTACTATCTCATTTGAAACTAACAACAACCTTTGGGGGGTAGGTGTCACTATTACTTCCATTTTACAGATGAGGTGATGGAGGCAACTCTTAGTGGGCTTAGTGAGTTGCTCAAGATCACCCAGATAATAAGTGTCTGAGATTAGATTTGAATTTAGTTCTTCCTGATTCCAGCCCTAGCAGTCAATCAACTTCATTACCTAAAATAGGCACTGGACTTTGAGTCATAAAGTTCTTATGTTACTCTCTGTGTAACTCTGGCAAATTATTTAAATGCATTCATTTGACAAGTATTTATTTAGGGCAAGGCACTGATGATCACTGTTTTGTTCTTGCTTTGTTAGGGATGGATATACTAAAGACTTGGGCCCATCTCAATAAATGTGTGACTCCACAACTGTGGGCTTAAACAATGGTGATGAAAAATATTTATACACTGTTTGTATGGTCAATCATCCTTGAAGTAAGGTGTCAATCTCTGCTCCTTTCTAAATATTTCCCTGGTTGGAAGAATGAGCTGTAAAGATGTTTCAGAAAGTGAGGCTGTAGCTGAGAAAATTCTGTGTCCATAAGAGTTACACACGAACTTTGTTTTTTTTTTAATATTCCAAAAAATCAAGGGTTGTCTCTTTATTGGAAAAATGAAGAATGTTTGCAGAACTCAAGAAAATAATAGTTATTTTAGTAAATAGAAGCCAGCTTAGAGTAGAGAGTGATAAGAACTCAGGAGTACAACCAGGTTTAGCCACTGACTTGTGGTGTGACCTTGGGAAAATTACTTTATCTCTCTAGGTTGGATTTTTTTCACTTACAATATTGGTAGAATAATCTTTTCCCTACTCAGCTCAGAGGGTTGTTGCAAAGATCAAATTATGTGATATATATTGGAAGAGATGTGCAAATACAAAGTAGTCAGTATTTCAAGAACCTCTGACTTCAGTAGTTTGACAACTTCCTATTTGAGAGACTGTTAATATCCATGTCTACCTAGCTATATCTGTATTTCTCTCTACAAGTCTCTCTCTATATGTAGGCATACAGATGCATATACATATGATACATGTAAATACACATAATATACACATACACATAGATGCACAGGGCTGATATATACATTTGTGTGTATGTATATGTATTGTGTATACACACATATATAAAATGTATGCCTTAATTTTTGAATTATCTGAGGTTCAGAGAGATTACATGATTTACGAGTGATCACAAAGCTATCAAATGTCAGAAGAGGATCTTGATCTAAGGTCCTCATTCTAAGTCCACGGATGGTTGTATGAATGATGGATTTTTATTAAATAATCATCCTAGGATAGCAACATTTTTCAGAATTCTACCATGCCTATATTGGAAACACTTTATTTTAGTTTCTATGAATAAAATCCCTTACATTTATGCATAAAAAATACTTAATGATTCAAAAGAGATGGCAGGATCCATTTTTTGCAAGGAAAATCTCTCTCTTGGTTATAGTCAATTTTCATGAATCAGTTGGGGAAAGCCTCTCTATTCTTAGGTACAAATGACATTGTGACCCAAAAATTTATTTAAGGTAGTGGTGCCATTTTGGAATTCTAACTCATTCTTGATGCCCAAATCATAATGTAACCCTTCTAGATAAACAGTACAACCTCAGTGGTTGTAGTTTGTTACAAGATTTGTTTCTGTTGTGCATTATAAACTAGGACAAGAAACTTCATCTTTCTACTTGGAATACTAGTTTCTGTGAACAAGGAAAAAAAAAGATGTGTACTCATAAAGGAACTGATTCTTTCAAATTCTTCCAAAATTTTAATCTATCAGGGATGACACAAAAGATATGTACTTATACTTGTGCTTACTCTCCAGTCCCCACTCCCTCTTCCCAAACTCTATAAAGTGGTCTAAGTATCACAAGTAGAAGAACTTTTACTTTGGCTGAATATAATCTGGTTTAGAAGAGCAATCAAGTATAAATAGTTCCAGTAGGGGTGCCCTTGTCTATGGCCAAGATCATTCATATACAGATAGACTGATACATACACATATCTATACATATATGTGTGAATATATAAGTGTGTGTATCTTTAGATGACTAAAAGCTACTTTTGAGAATTTCTGGCCAAAGCAGAAACAGTTAGATAATATAAGAAAGTATATTACTGATTATCAAGAGAAATTCTACAAAATTTAAGAAAATAAAGGGCTGGGGTAACCAATAAAGGTTCCATGGAAAAAGTCGGGGTTTGGGATGAGCTTGGGAAAAGAGATTCAGATCTAGATATTAAACAAAAGCCAAGTTATGGGAGGAAAGAATGTCTCTCTTGCCAGAAGAAACTTTTCAACTGTATAGACATAGATAGTCAAAACAATGAGTTTGTGGAGTTTGTGGAAGCCACAGAGAATATTTGCATCATATTACATGTGAGAAAAGTTTTTACCTGCTCAGCACCAATTCTGCTAGAAGCCGCAATAGTATTGCCAAGTAGGGACAAATGCAGATCTTTTTTTCCATCTTTCCTTTTTAGTTATTAGATTACATTCTCCCTAAATGGACCTGAAACTTCCATGCTAAGCAAAGATGAATTTTGAAAAGCATCTTTCCTGGAAACACCTTTCTTAAGTGCCTCTTTTACTCTGATGATATTGTTCTTTAGTGTTACAGTAAAGGCAATGTCAAGTGTCAGGATAAATATGAGCATTTATATATGAAATGGAAGGGAAAATATTATGTTCAATGGAAAAGACACTGGCTTTGGAAATCAGAGGACCTGGGTTTAAATAGGTTATTTACAATGTCATATTGAGCAAGTTGCCTATCTTGCTTCAGTTAATTTCTTAATAAAATTAGGAAATTGGGCTCAATATTGCTAAGATTTCTTCTAGATCTAAGTCTATGATTCTGAGACCAATCTATTTATATATATATTTTTTTTAGTTAGAATCAAAGCCAATGGCAAGATCTACATGGAGATAATTAATCCAAGGAAACAAAAAAGCAAACAAGCAAACAAATCCTTGGTGTAATGGGAAATTTACTGAATTTGAAAGCAGGACTTGGTTTGAATTTGGATTCTGTCATTTACTGCTGTGTGACATCAAATAAATCACAATTCCTATGGATCTGTTAGCATACTTATAAAATGAGTTAATAGACATAAAAAACTTCTCATGTCTCTCTTAGCCTTAAATCATTTTATCTATGATCTGTTTACTCAAATGTTCAATTCAATTAATCAAATATTCTTTGAATATATACTATATTTGAGGCATTGTTTTAGGCATTGAGGACTGAAAGACAGCAGATATGACCCCTGCCTTCAAGAAATTTTTAGCTTATTGGGGAGGAGGAAGATTAAAAACAAAAGACACACAAAAAGCTACAAGACGAATTCAAATACATTATATCTACAGGAAAGGTACAAACTTCTAGAGAACTTTGAGAAGGGAGAGTCATCTCTAGCTGAGAGGAATCAGTAAAAGCTAACTTGTCTTTATTTTGGATATCTTCACTTGCCCTATGGTTATTCTGAGAATGGTTAAATATTGCTCAGTTCAGTGCCCTAAAGAATGAGATGCCCTGTGATATGGTATAAGAAGTGAGCTTCTTTGGGCAGGAAGTTCTAAAGACCAATATGAATTAAAGCTGTTTTCTCTGGAAAGCTGTTCAGAACATCAGACCAAAGTCAGAAAATGAAGAATTTAGCCCCATCTCTTTTCCTATCCTTCATTCAAACTGAGTGTGAGGTCTGATAAAACTGTTTATTACAGAGAAGGGTCCCTTCAGTGTCCAACATTTGCAAACCTCTGTAATGTTTACATTTCCTCTTGTGCTTCTAAAGATACTATGCCGGATCGTGGTCTTTTATGTCAAGAAAGAAAAACAAGGAGCTAACAGTTTGGAATGAGTGAGCAAAGACAGACATGCTATGTAACTGAAGGTCTGTCCCTTCTGCCCACTGGTCTTCTCTTTCCATTACACCTTGTCCCATGAAGAATGTTTGCCAGAAGGAAAATTGCTGGGCTCTCTTTATTTATATGTTTTTTTTTTCTCATACCCAAAGTCATCTGGAGGGGTGTTATGATTTGTTAAAACAACAACAATAACAGCAAACACACAACAAAGATTTCACTCAGAGCTACTGCCAGAATTTTTCAAGACATCATAGTTGTTTGTTCCCTGTCATATATTATAATTCTCCATTTCCCCCTCTCCCATCTCAGGGGAACTGGTGGTTTATGGTGGCTAGCCAGTGGAATTTGGATTAACAACAGGTTTGCTTCAAAGAACAACTGAGGGAGTACACTTGTAATTCTGGGAACAGACATAAAAAGTCTCATTAAGCACTAATTACATGATTGCAATTCAAAAGAAAAAGAGAGAATAGGGTTAAAAGGCAGCACAGAGGAGTTGGAATTTTATCTAAGAAATTCCTGACAATGAAGATTACAAATTGCTCCTTGGAAGAAGCTGTGGAGTCTCCCTTTTAGGAAGTTCTAAAACAGATTTAGCTCAGTTGGGGAGGGGGGAGTAAGGATAGAGCAAATAAAAAGCAGAGTAGCCTCTGAAGCACTTTTATAGATATTTGCTTTTATGAGTATATCTTCTAGTTTGGATTGTGACACCTGCCATCAAGGCTCAGAACACCTGGAGAGAGTTGAACTGCCTGGTTATTACAACCAGGGTGATAGTACCACAGATGCTAATAGACCTAAGGATGGTACCAGCCTCTTTCCTTTTCTGAAGGTCTTGTAAAAGTAAGAAAAATCAAGCTTTAAGGGCTTGTGTTAAACAGACTTAATAATGACTCTAGAGCTGAGTTTTAGAAGGGACAGTGAGAGATCCAGATGTGAGACTTCTTTGAGGCACAACAACATAGCTTTGAGGAGTTACCTGAATGATTTTCCTGATGTGTCTATGTGGGGATCCCCTTGCATGTTGGATGCTCTGGGACAAAATCTTGTGTATTGGCCAGCGCATTTAGGGTTACAAATAGCCAGAGAGCTTAGCAATAGTACTATGTAGACTAAAGCACTATTTAGTGATGGAGCTGGACCACAAGGTCAGAGACAGCCGTATCCCTGATGACACCCTCTGAATCTCTTAGCCATGCTTAGATGTCAAAGGTCATGGGACCCTTGTACTCAGGGGTGACAGTGTCCTGACAAGTATGATCCATTGACTGAGGATGGAGAAGAATGTCTGCAGTACATTATAAATGGGAAAACACTGCACTTGTTTTACAGTTGCTAAAAGATGGCATTTCTCCAAAGACATTAAAGGAGATAGGATGCCACTTTTATATTACTTCCCTTTATTCTTCTAAATGATGGAGCAGATGATGATTCTTTATGGAATATTTGAGAACGTATTAGAACTGGAAAACTGACATGGACTGAAAAAGAATTGAACTAGGAATCAGGAGGGAGAAAGCTAAATGATTCAGAGGATAGAGTACTGGACCTGGAGTCAAGAGGACCTGAATTCAAATCTAGACACAAACATCCCTAGGTAAGTGACCTCGGGTTGCCTTAATCTAGTGAAGGAAATAGCAAACCATTCTCATACCTTTGCCAAGGAAAACCCCATATAGGGTTACAAAGAGTCAGATATGACTGAAATATAACAAGGAATCAGGAGACTTGAATTCTCTCTTGCATCACCTACTTATTAGTAGTATAAATGCAGCCAAGTCACATAGCATCTCTGTCCTAGTTTCCTTGCCTGTACTATGGAGATAATTATGCTTATTTTGCTTACCTCTTAAAGTTGCTCTGAAGAACAAATGAGATAATAGACATAGGTAAACTGTAAACCTCAGGATAAAATTAAACAAAATTCTCACTTTGTAAAAAAAAATATTAAAGATTAAGAAAACAACTATTACTTCAGGCTATTGAAGTTTATTCTAGTAGTTATAATAGATTTGCCTAGACAAAGAATGCTCAATAAATGTTGATTGAATGAATGAATAAGATAGTATAATTAACTGAGAGTCCTATTGAAATTCAATTCAAATGGAGCCATTTACAGCTGCACTTATTGTCATAACACTGCCAAGATCGCCTTATATGTTGAACAAATGTTTAGTTACTTGCCTGGAATTTTCTCTTGGTGGTTTGCTATTTGGGGAGAGGCAGACCTTTGGGAATGGAATCCAAAGTCTGGTTCAGCAGGCTAAATGTATGATTTGGGTTGTGATAGCTTACTGAGTTGTAAATCTCCAAGAGATCTATGGGATAAGTGGCCAGGCTTCATGACTGGGCCCATGCAATAGGTTTGTCAGTAGTGTTAGCACAGCTGGTATTCTGCTCAGCTTGACACATCCATCATTCCTGACTTGAGCTGGGTGGAGGATGTGGGGTTGGGTGTACACTAATCACTGCCTATAGACATGGAAGATGGAAGGCTGTATAATTGGCTTGCCAGGTTTCCAAAAATGAATTACGGAAAGAGGTTGAGGCTAAAGGCAATTGTAGAAATAGGTAGTACTTGGGAAAGTCTCAGCCTTCACACTCTCAGAGACTTATTTTGGAGAGACCTGATAAGGGAAATCTATTTGTCCCACTCCCTCTTTCTTGGGAGACTTAAAATCTCCTAGATGCCCAGTTAATTTAGTTTGATATTGATAAGAGTACTCTGATAACTCTAATTTGTTTTTTTGTTGTTGCTTTAAAGTTCTATGGTTTTCCACTGGAAACCATTTCATTTCAATTAAGCCATTTCATTTCTCCTTAAATAAATTTCTTTGCTGAATCCTTTCTTGTAACAAAGAAAAAAACCTTTGAACAAATCTGATACTGTGACCATTGATATCATATACAAATTCTACACCCATGGTCCCTCACCTTTCTACTAAGAGAAGGGAGGAATGTTTCCTCACAATTTTTTAGGATTAAGATTGTTACTTGTAATTTCCTCAAATAAGACTGTCTTGTAGTATTGTTATTGTTTATATTGTCATAGTACCAAGAAAACCCTAAAATGGGGTCATGGAGTCAAACCCAACTGAAAAGTGACTGAACAGTAAATATTGTAACAGAAGAAATCAGGGAAGCCTCTGATCTGCTCCCCTTGAGGGTGATATTCAAGCTTTGACTCTGTGCATGGTGCCCCAGTCCAATAACCAGGGTTCATCTGTTCTCTTAAACATTGTTATGGTTGTTGTGTATACTGTTTTCTTGGTTTTATTTCTTCACTATCAACCATTTTGTTCAAGTGTTCCCATGTTTTTGAATTCCTTATAATCATTTTTTCACTTATTATTTTAAGGGGTGGAAAGTGGGGTAGAGATGTGACTTCTTTGCTTTCTTCAATGTGGGGAAATCCTAATATGAGTTCATTCTCCACCTCCCTGCTCTCCCTTCATGCACCAATTCAGATTGCAATTTCAACTTTTAACTGACAGTTTCAGAGAGATGTTTAGAATTCTAAGAGGTAAAGTGATTTTACCAGATCACCTAGCTAGAATGCTTTTTTCCCATCAAATTACCTTCATGATACCCAATATGACATCACCAGGGCTTGAATACTGGTCTTCTTGATGCTAGAACTGACTTTTTATCAACTGAATCATGTTGCCTCTCTCATAATTTTTTATCTTGCAGCAATATTCATTGTTTTTTGTGCTACAATTTATTCACCTGTTTCCCAGTCAATGGGTACTTATTTTTTTCTGTTTAAAGGAGCTTTAGTTACCATTCCAGTAAAATGGATCCTGGATGGGATCCTTGGTTATTGAAAAGTGAGAATTCCATGCTGTTTCCAAGGGGCTATGGAGTGAAAACTAAACAAAGTAAAATTTCCAGTGGGAATAAATCCTAGCTCTTTCCTCCTCCTCTGTCTCAAGAGGTCAGGTTGAATCTGTCAGGTTTCTGAATCCCATAAATGAAAATATGTGTATTACAGGGATGTCTGATTTGGTTGAAGTTCTACCCCTGGCTATACTGGGGTATAATATCACAAATGACTGAATGATATCTATTTGAATCCAAGACAAACTATTCAACATCACAGTAGTTACAAGGCTGTGCTCCAACCACTGATGCCAGTGAGATCAAATTTGATCAGTTCTATTTAGACATAAAACATTTTCTAGAAATAATATAAAAAAGAGATGTCACATTCATCATAGAGCATTGGAATGCTAAAAAAGGAGATCAAAAGATAATTGGAATAACAGGCAAGTTTAACCTTGAATAAAAAATGGAGCAGGGCAGTTACTGATATAATTTTTTCAAAATAATTCATGGTCATACCAAACACTCTTTTTAAAAATCAAACCAAAAGACTACTCTACACATGGACATCACCAGATGATCTATGTAAACATCAAGTTGATTCTATACTTTGCAGCTAAGGTAGAGAAGCTCTTATACAGTCAGGTAAAACAAGACATGGAGCTGGCTGAAGTTCATATCCTGAACTACTTATTGAAACATTCAGATTTAAATTTAAGAAAGGGGGTAAAATCATCGGATCATATAGACATGATCCAAACAACATCCCTTGTGAATATAAAGTGTAGTTGATGAACAGATTTAAGGAATTAAATATGGTAGTTAAAGAGGCTTAAAACTATGTTTAGAGATTCATAATATTATTTAGGAGACAGCAGTTGCAACAGCGACAACAACAAAAAAAAAGAAGAGCAAGAAAACCAAATGACTGCCTGATGAGGCTTTGCAAATAGCTGAGAAAAAAGAAAAGTGAAAGCTAAATGAGAAAGGGGAAGATATATCCAATTGAAGGCAGTATTCCAGAGAATTGCAAGGAGACATAAGGTTTTGTTAAATGAGCAATGCAAAGAAATAGAAAAGCACAATAGAATGGGAAAGGGAAGCAATCTCTTTAAGAAAATTTGAGGTATAAAGATATCTTTGATATCCAGATGTCAAAATTGAAATATTTTATATATGCATGCAAAAATAGGCATGATAAACAAAAATGGTAGGAACTTAACAGAAAGAAAAGAGATTAAGAAGAGATGGCAAAGAATACACAAAAGAACTATATAAGAAAGATGTTAATATTACTGATAACCCACCTGGTGGGTTACTCATCTAGAATGTCTGTTCTGGAGAATGAAGTCAAATGGACTTTAGGAAGCATTGCTAACAAGACTAGTGAAGGTGATGAAATTTCAGATGAGCTATTTAAAACCTTAAAAAGATGATTCTGTTAATGTTCTGTACTCACTGTACTAGCAAATTTGAAAAACTCAGCAGTGGCCCCTGGATTAGAAAAGATTGCTTCACATTTCAATCCTAAACAAATCCAATCCAATGCCAAGGAATGTTCAAATTACTGAACAATTGACTTGTTTCATATGTCAGGAAGGTTATACTTAAGATTTTACAATCTAAGATTTAGCAATATGCAAACCAAGAATTACTGTATTTTCAAAGAGGTGAAGAAACTAGAGACCAAAATGTCAACATTCTCTGGATTATGGACATAATAAGGGGGTTCCAGATAAACAGTAACTTCTACTTCATTGACTACACTAAAGCCTTTTATTGTAAATTATAACAAAATATGACAAATCCTCAAAAAGATGAGAATACGGGATCATGTTCCTTGTTTTTTTTGAGGACTAAGAAGCAAAAGTTAGAATTGAGTAAAGAAAAACAAATTGGTTTAAGATTGGAAAAGAAGTGCAACAAGGTTGTATATTGACACCTTTTTATTTAATTTAAATTAAGTTTATTAAGTTTATTTATTTAAATTGTGTAAAATGCCATGCTGGATGAATCAAAAGCTGGAATTAAGGTCGCCAGAATTATCAGCAATTTCGGATATGCAGATATCACTTTAATGGCAGAAAGTGAAGAGGAATTAAGAAGCCTCTTGATGAGGGTGAAAGAGGGTATATAAAAGCTGGCTTGAAGCTGCACATCAAACTCCCGCCCTCCAAACAAAACAAAACAAAACAAACAAACAAAAAAAACCTGAGATCTTGGCAACTGATCTTATCACTTCCAGTCAAAAAGAGGCAAAAGAAATGGAAGCAATGTTCGATTTTATTTTCTTGGGCTTAAAAATACCAGACATGACTGAATGACTCAAGGACAATAGCCCCGGCTTTGCTTCCTTCTCTGTTTTGGGCAAGTTAAAATGTCTCATCCCTTGATTTCAGAGAGGCCTGGAGAGACTTGCATGAACTGATGCTGAGTGAAATGAGCAGAACCAGGAGATCATTATACACGGCAACAACAATACTATATGTTGATCACTTCTGATGGACATGGCTCTCTTCAACAATGAAATGTTTCAAACCAGTTCCAATTGTTCAGTGAAGAAAGCCATATACACCCAGAGAGAGGGATGTGAAATGTGGGCCACAACATAACATTTTCATGCTCTCTATTGATGTTTGCTTGCATTGTGTTTCCTTTCTCATATTTTTTTCTTGTAGCCACGATTTTTTTTGCACAACAATGATAAGTGTGGAAATATGTATACATATATTCGACTTGTCAAGTATTTTAACATAATTAACATGTAGTGGATATCCTGCCATCTAGGGGAAGGGTGGGGAATAGGGAGGAAAAATTTGTAACAGAAAGCTTTGTAAGGGTTAATGTTGAAGAATTACCCATACATATGTTTTGCAAATAAAATGTTCTAATAAAAAATGTCTCATCCTTTTTGCTCCAAAGAATTCTCCTAGATCATCAGTTATGTCCTTCTGACCACAGATGGCCACAAGCTTTTATACATAATTGATCAGTGATAGGGAATTCTTGCTTGTTCCTATTTGGTTTTGAATGGCTAGAAAGTAAGTAAATCAGGGCTGCATCTCCTTATGTGAAGTCACTTAAACTTTTTTAGAGTTATTGTGTGGTTTAAATGAGGTACAGATTCAGAAAAATGGAGTAGGAGAATAGTAGAATGCAAATGCTTTTAGGAAAGTGACTTTTTTGTTTGTTCCTCATGGCTAGCAGAGTGCCATGTAATTAGTAGGCACTTAATATATGGACTAGATGTGTAAAGAGGAATCAGTAGAATCCTTATGTCTTTTACTGTTTTCTCTTCCAGATGATCAGCTGAACTCAGAGGAGAAGAAGAAGAGAAAGCAAAGGAGAAATAGAACCACCTTCAACAGCAGTCAGTTGCAGGCATTAGAAAGAGTCTTTGAGAGGACACACTACCCTGATGCTTTTGTACGGGAAGACCTTGCCCGCAGAGTGAACCTCACTGAAGCCAGAGTTCAGGTAACCAAATGCTTGCAGAAATCCAGACATAAGTCTTTGGGAAAACATATTCCTGAACCAGAAATATCATTGTGAGATTCCAGAAGGGTAGAAATGTTGCTGTAAAAAGAGAATCCAAAGATCTCTTCCTCTTGATAAGAACATGGGCAAACAGTTTAAATTCTTAGAAATAAGATGGGGAAGAACTTAGCAGTTTGGTTGAGGAAAGAGAAGATAAAGGAAGAAATCATAAAACTATATTATAACAACAAATATGACAATGGATTATGGGCCCAAGATTTTCTTAGAATAGGAATTCTATACCTTAGAAAGTTATCTGATTGGAAACAGAGCAGACCCTAACTCCCATGACAGTCAGGATGTGATGGGACCCTCGAGTAGCCCTTCTAGTTTGGGCAAGATGGAAAGATTTAGTCATAAAAATTAGACTATTTAAAAAAAATAAAGTTATCTGTGATTAAGAGAGGTAGGTGATTTGCTCATCATCTCACAACTATCAAGTGCCAGAGTTAGGATTTGAGTCCAGGTCTTTCTGTATCCAAATCAAACATTCAATCCAATTTAACAATAATTTCTTAATTATCTGCAATGTTCTAAGTTCTTAAAAAAAACAAGGCAAAAGTTGAAATAGTCCTAATGGTCAAGAAGCTTTCATCTTATTGGAAGGGAAACAACATAAATACGCACACACACAATAACTAAATATAGATTATATATTAAAAAAGTAAAATAATTTTGGGATGGGGAATACTAGCAATGGAGAGAATCAAGAAATGCCTCTTATAGGAGAGGGCACCTGGACTAGACTCTGAATGAAACTAGGGGTTTTAAGAGGTGGTGGTGAAGATAGACAACATTTCAGGCAAGGAAGAAAGCCTGTACAAAGATATAATAGTATAAAGATACATGAAAAGTCATGTCTGTAAGGAACAACATTTAGGCCAGTTTGGTAGAAATCTGAGCTCATATTTATACAGCACTTTAGCACAGACAGTATTATTTACCTTTATTCCCTTCTAATGAGGTAATTAGGGCAAGAGCAAATGGGAAAAAAGAATCTCAGACTAGTAAATCCTTCAAATGTGAATGCAACAAATCTTGCTGCCATAGAACCTCTGAGTTGGGAGCAGCTTACTAAATTTTAAGAAAATAGGCAATGTTGCTTAATACAATCTGTGATTCAAATAAGATTCTCTAGGACAAATGCCTCTTTCAAGAGAGTGATTTGTGCTTGCTCTGTAAGCCAAAATATACAAGGAGGTTTTATGCCTTTCTGAATCTGGCTATGATACATACATACATACATACACAATTAGTCTGATGAGATGGATAGGGGCAGGTTCTTGAGAAGGAAGGGCTGGACCTTTGAGAGGTATGGAGGGTAGAGACATGGCCAAAACTGCTTTTTCTGCCCTCAAAAAACTCTTGAGTGTGAATATTTCTTTTTGGTCTGTAAATGATATTTTTGAAGTGACATGAAGGCAAGATCACATTGAACTAGAGTTAGACAGGAATCTTAGAGGAGATTCAGTTCAACCCTCCTCTTTAATAGATGATAAAAGTGAGATCCAGGGAGACTTAAATGATCCAAAGTCCAAATGATCCAAATGACCCAAAAATGAACCAGATCCTTCTGCTTCCAAACTGTTATGTTTTTCATTATACCATACAAGATTATATACCCCTCAAGGGCAAGGGTTGTATTTTATAATTCTTTTAAATTCCCAATGATATATAGTATTATCAATATCATGATTATATCTCATGTTTATAGAATACTTTAAGTGCACAAGGGACTTTGTAGTACCATAGTATATATTGCAACACACATTAAAACCTGCTACATACAAAACACTGTGTTAAGGACTGGAGGAGAAGTCAAGTTCTGATAAGACATAGTTCCTGCCCTCAGGTTTAAAGTCTAGCAAGATAAAAATAAACTTATGTATATATGTGTGCATATATATATATAGTATAAATACAGATATTTAAACATACATGTAAATGTTTAAATATCTGTATATATCTATGTATGTATATATATTCATATATATGTATATATGTATATGATATACATAGAAGCACATGTATATGGAAGGAATAAAAAAGACAGACAGACAGACAGAGAGACAGAAAGAGAAAGAGGGCACACGCACATACACACACAGAGAAAATACTATAATATATTATATTGCATGATAAATGTACCAGAGAGTTATAGAATGAAGCGCAATGTGGGCTATAAGAGGAAAGCAAATTACCATCCACAGGTCCAGATAAGGCCTCCTGGAGGAAGAGGAATTTGAATTGGGCTTTAAAGGTCAGAAATATGTTCCAAAGGTGAAGATAGCTGGGAAGGCATTCCAAGAATTGGGGAAAACCAGTACAAAAGTGGACATTCGGGGCAGCTAGGTGGCGCAATGGATAGAGCACCAGCCCTGAAGTCAGGAGGACCTGAGTTCAAATCTGGTCTCAGACACTTCCTAGCTGTGTGACCCTGGGCAAGTCACTTAACCCCAATTGCCTCAGCAAAAAGCAGAAAAAAAAAAAAAAAGTGGACATTCAAGTATTTTAACATAGTTAACATGTAGTGGATATCCTGCCATCTAGGGGAGGGGTGGGGAGTAGGAAGGAAAAACTTGTAACAGAAAGCTTTGTAAGGGTTAATGTTGAAGAATTACCCATACATATGTTTTGCAAATAAAATAAATTTTTTTTAAAAAAGTGAACATTATGGGAAAAGGAGATGCTTAATGAATGTTGGTTCAATTGAAAATACTCCTGGGTGAAGGGCTTCCCTCAGGATAAATATGCAAATATTCTTTGGGAGAACTGGAGGACAAGGTAACACTTGAAGAGTTAACATTCATTATCACATGGTTTCTTTATTTCTATGTACAACCTCAACTATATGCTAAACATTGTAACTGGTGCAGGAGATGCATAGACAACATCAAACTGACTCCATGATAATATGGAACTTAGATCCTACTAGGTGTTAGGAAAGAGGGAGGGATATCACTTATACACAGATAATTAAGTACAAAGGATACAAAAATTTGGAATAACAAAAGGATGGGTTTGGGATTTACATGTCACTTATGATACTAGAGGTAGCTTGGTGACACAGTGGATAGAACAGTGAGCCTGGAGTAAGGAAGACTCATCTTCCTGAGATCAAATCTGGCTTTAGACAATTACTGTGTGATCCTGGACAAGTCATTTAACCCAGCTTGCCCTCAATTTCCTCATTTGTGAAATGAGCCAGAAAAGGAAATGGCAAAGCACTTTAGTATCTTTGCCACAAATCCTCAAATGGGGTCACAAAGAGTTGGATATGACTGAACAACAACAGGAAATCTTTCATGAACATCATACCTTGTTGGTTCCCCCTCAGGACTCTATCCCAAAACAAATAATGAAAGAATCATGTTCACTTATCTGCTTATTCAACAAACATTTGTTATGCACTGTGTGTGTAAATCAGTACACTAAACTGGCAAGGGGAAAGTAAAAAGATTAAGTAAGACAAGTTCTTAAACCTTAACACCGCTGAGCAAAAGTTATTAAGTAATAATAATTACTGAAATTGACACTTTTGAAGTTTGCAGATATCTTAAATTATTTTCATTTGAAGTGCTCCAAAAAATCCTGTTAGTTAGGTAGTCAATTCCCCATTTTATAACTGGAAAAATTGAGGTTTAGAGAAGTAAAATGATTTGCCCTAGTGAAATTTGTTCCAGTTAATTAATGTCAAATGTAGGTATCCTCCGAATCTAACAATTTAACTACTGTACACTACCTTGTCACTCTCTAAAATACTTTCTTTTCCATGAGATGTACACATCCTTTCCTTTTCTTCTGTTGCTCAGTATCAGTAAATTGTGCATGACACTGCTGAGCTAGAGTCTGCCCTATTTCAATCATGTATACTTGTGCTCACCAAACCCTTACTGTCTTCAGTCATTCTTGTAAGACTCTTTTTTCCCCAGGACCCTGTTCTCATCTAAGCAACCCCAAGGGATATAGCCCTAATTTATAGTAAAGTAAAAGTGATGGGTAACAACTAAATGCATCTTCTTCAGGTCTATTTTGAAAAAAAGTTGATATTGACAGTATTTCTAAAACAGTGGAAAGTAGCAAAGCAAGATGTTTCAGAGGCAGAGGGATTACTAAGAGCTCCTCTAATCATATCACAAAGGCAAAAACCCATTCTACATTGGGCTGGTTCTCCCTCTATCCTCCTCCTGCTCTCCCCTTCTCTCCCATCTAAGTTTTAGCCATTGCCAGAAGAGCAGAACATACATTCCATTATTAATAGCCACTAAATGAGCGGGATGGAACCTTTAGCCAAACTATTATATATGCGGAAGCCAGAACATCTCTGCTTGTAAAGAAGCTCGGTCCTTAGCCCTAAAATACACATCAAGACATGAAAGGAGGAAAAACTGTTTAGTTTGGATTCACCTTCAATAATTTAGAGATGTTTTCTTAATCACTTAGAAGGGTGTTCAGGAAGTATTGTGAAATGAATATTGTATTTCCGAGACACAGAGTGGTTATGAGGAAGAAAAATAAGAGCTCTGTGTGTGTAAAAATTCCCAAGATAACCTTGAGTAAGATTCTACTATTGGTTGGTATTCAACGGGAATGAGATGTCTGTTGGCTATTTGCAGGAAGGAAATACAGACAGTACGAATAATTCTATGGTAATTCTATGGTTCAAAAAGCAGCAGAACTGCCTCAAAGCCAATAAGTTGAGTGACAAGCATTTATTAATCCCTTAGGAAGTGCCAGGCACCATGCTAGGTGCTGGAAATAGAAAAACAAACATGAAACAGTATCTACCCTTGGAGAGGTCACATGCTACTGGGGGAGACAAAAAACACATGAATGAGGATGTACAGAATAAATAAATACAAAATAAATGAGTCTACTTGGGGAGGGCAGAGTACCAAGAATTGGGGAGGGAAAGTAGGATTAGGAGAGACTTCCTGTTGATGATATTTCTTGAGCTGAATTTTTTTTTATTTTTTTATTTATTTTATTTTATTTTATTTTTTTGTTTTTTTTGTTTTTTATTTATTTTTTTTTTGAGCTGAATTTTTAAGGAAACTAGAGATTCCTGGAGGTGAAGTTAGTGCATTCCAAGAATGGGATAAGTCAATGTGACAGCACAAATAGAGATGAGAAATAGAATATCCCATGTGAGGAACACCAGGAAAGCCAATATGATTGGACAATAGAGTGTGGGAAGAGGAATAATGTGTAATGAAAATGGAAGGGTAGGTTGAGGCCAGGTTGTGAAGGGCTTTAAATGCCAAATAGAAGAGTTCATATTTGATGCTAAGCAATATTTTTCTAAGAAAATACTGAAAAAAGAGAAAATACTGGAGTTTATTGAATAGGCAAATGATATGGTCAGACCTATACTTTAGGAAAATCATTTTTGTTAGCTTTGTGAGAGACTTGAAGCTGGGAGAAAATTAGGAGGTTGTTTTAATGGTCTGAGCAGGAAGTGATGAGACTCCAAACTGGAGTTATAGTCATAAGGATGTGTAAGGGTGAGGTTGGAATCAAGAGATGTTGGGGAGATAGAAATAGCAAGATTTGGTAGTTGAATGTCTCTAAGTGTGTGAATATGAGAAGAATGACAGTGAGGAGTTAAGAATAATACTGAGAGGGGCAGCTAGGTGGCGCAGTGGTTAGAGCACCAGCCCTGAAGTCAGGAGGACCTGAGTTCAAATCTGGTCTCAGACACTTAACATTCCCTAGCTGTGTGACCCTGGGCAAGTCACTTAATCCCAATTGCCTCAGCAAAAAGCAAAAAAAAAAAAAAAAGAATAATACTAAGAGGATAAGGATTAGTTGATACACTTTAAAGACTGAGGGAAGTTTAGAGGAGGGATGAGTTTGGGAAGAAAAAGGAGCTCTGTTCTGGACATGTTGATTTTGAGATGTCTATAGGAAATGGCAAATTGAACACGAGGAAAATTATGGAATGGAACTGTATGAGAGAAATTGGGGCTGGAGATGTAGATCTAGAATTTTTTTCATAGAACTAATTATGCACCTAGTGGGAGCTAAAGGACATTGGGTGAGAAAGTGTAGGGAGAGATGAGAAGGCCCAGGGAGTTGTGGAAGACAAGATGAGACTGAGAAGTAAAAGTCAGAGAGCTACCCTTGGAGCCAAGAAGACCTCTATTTAAAATTCTATCTCTGACGCTTCCTGACTTTGTGACCCTGGATCAGTCAGCTTCTCAGGGCAATTCTCTAAGACTCTTAAGTTATAGAAAAGGTACCCATCTGACTCCCTATACCAATAATGCCACAGGTTCAGTTCTTGTCCCTGACCCTAAGGAGCCTATATTCTATTGGTGAAAGAAGTGGATTGTATGAACATACATAAAACCATATACAAGTGAGGTAAATACAAGGTGGTTGTAGTAGGAACATTAAATGTTTGATAACAATAATGCAGAAGAAAATATGGAGAAGGAATTAAGGGAAAATAGAAGGAATTAAAAATTATAATAACTAAAGGACTTCTTAATACCATATCCCATTGATCACATAATCAGCCTTTCATCATGTATCACTGGGGATCCAAGATCAGAGCACAAAAATGGTAAGGGAAAAGTTGCAAGCTCTCAGTGTTTAGAGAAAAACAGCAAAGAATAAGCCAGCAAGAATGCTTCATTTGTGTAACTTTTTTGCTGTTGTTTTTGTTTTCTCTCTGTCTTCCTCTCTCTGTCACCTTCCTTCCAGGTGTGGTTTCAAAACCGAAGAGCCAAGTTTCGCAGGAATGAGAGAGCCATGCTGGCCAATAAAAATGCTTCCCTTCTTAAATCCTACTCAGGGGATGTGACTGCAGTGGAACAGCCTATTGTACCTCGTCCTGCTCCAAGACCCACCGACTATCTTTCCTGGGGGACAGCCTCTCCGTACAGGTGAATGAATGAATGAATGAATGGCACACTCTCCCTTGCTCCACTTCCACATGCTTTACTGCAGTTGTATCCATGCTGCCTGTGTGGCTGACCGAGATTTCTTTCTGGGTTAGCCTCTCCAGAGACATTCATCTTGTTGGCACCCCCAGCTTTCTGCAGGAGAATACTAGTTGCCCCAGGAGCAGGGTTTGGGGCAGAAGAGAGAGGGTCAGGCCATCAGCAGTCTCTTCTTGGACTCATGAACACTGAAAAGGGAGAGGATGGGGGAAAGGATTCCACAGAAAAGATGATTAAGACTTTCCCAGTTTCCCTCCTGCAACCATCCTGGAGCAAACCTTCCCCTTCTCCCCCATTATCCATTATAAATCCAAGGATTCTTGTATTATTGTGGTCAAATAGAAACTTGCATAATGTCAAGGTAGTTGAGGCTCCGAGTGTTGTATGGAAGGCAACTGTCATATTAAAAACAAATGTTTTAGAATAAAAAGCAAAAAAAAAAAAAAGAAAAAAGAAAAAACCAAGCTAATTCTGACTGGTTTCATGACCATAGTTCCTTTCATAGTAGATGGGGATGGCTATGTATCTAAAGTTATTTTCCTTTCCTATTCTTAGCTCTCATTTAGTTCCCATGGGGCTCTCATGATGGGACATAATCATTATGTGGGGTGTTTTGTATATAAAAGTGGGAGGAGTTCCTCCCAAATTTTCATCATGCAGCTCTAATATTCCAGAAGTGCAATTTCTAAACACATATTCACACACACACACACACACACACACACACACACACACACACACACCCCAGATCCACCCAATGGGATCCAGTTTCCTTTCTTGTGGAGGGAGTATCAGCCTTAACATTTTTCCTTGGCAGCCAATGTTAATTAACGTTGGGAGGAAGGGGATGGATAGGGCTGGGGACAAGCATTTCTCTTATTATGAGCTAAAACTATTCCATATGGGATCATGCTGATGTGTCACTCATAGCCAAAAGCAACTAATTAGGACAAATTAGAGACCAGGTCAGAGAACAGTAGGCCTATATTCTCTTAGGTAACCTCTCGAATTACTTGGTCCTATACCTAGGTTTTCAATGTCAATATGCAATGGCTAATAACTAAAACAAGTCTGTTTTCAATGAAGGAATACCAATTAGCACATTCATCTGTTATGCTTCTCTTTATCATATTTCTAAAGCTAATGATTGATTCAAATAATGATGTCTGCTTGATATAAGATTCTAAAGAGCCTTCTTGTTAGAACATGATCCTATGTTTCTCTTTTTGCAAATGAGGAAACTCAAGGATCAGAGGGGTTAATTGATTGGCCAAAATCACACAGTAGTAAAAAGACAGAACCAGGACTCAAATACCATATTTGACTGTAGATAATTATTAATAATCAAGGCCTTTTCCTAAGTTTAAAGAAGGAAAGTGTTCTTGCTGAACTTAGCTCCCTGATGTAAAATATCAGAATTAATATAAAGATATGTTTTCATGTGCTAACTGTACTCATCACAGGATAAGTCAATAAACAATAATTTCCAGAAAGCTAAACAGACATTTGTATTAAATGATTTGCCAATTTTCCTTTCTTTGCTCTGGACATTAGCTAGAGTTTTGACCATCAGTCTTCCATGTACAAAAATGCGCATATGGGGAAAACCCTATTTTTGTCACCTCTGCTCCCAGAGATATCATCCAAAGTATACTTCCCGCTATAAATGGTATAAGTAAGTGAGCATAATCATGGCCAATAATTAAGAAAAGAATCAATATTTAGAGCCCAAGCTTTCCATTGGCTTGACCATAAAAATCTTTCAGATACTTTTTGGAAATCACATCTCTGCTCAATATTTGCAAACCATATTTCGCTTCTTTGTTTCTTAAAAAGAATAAGTACATTTTAGAGTCACTGAATAAATGGGGAACTCAAGACCTTATTCATTGATAAGATGTTTTGAAATTGGCCCAAATAATAATAGAGCATTTCTATAAAATGCTAAAAAGAAACCCTTGACACAGATTATATCACTAGATCCTTACAATTATCCTTTGATATACAGATAGGACAGGTGTAATAACTTCATCTAGAAGAGGAAGAGGTTAGATCAGGGTCTTATTTTCATTAAATCCTATAATCCTCATTTTATGAATAAGGAAAAGAGATCACACAACTTGTAAGGGACAGAGCCAGGACTGAAAGTCAAGTTTAACTATAAGCCCTATGCTCTTTTCATTTTGTCATATTAGCTAGCTCTCCAGAGTCATGGATTTACTGAGATCTTGAACATGTTTTATGATGTGTGCAAAAGTATACTTTTCTGTGTGTATATATATGCATGCCTATATGTTTACATGTATATATATGTATATAAATATATGTATATATGTCATCCAAAGCAATCACAAATGACATGAATTCAAGGCCAGGTGAAAAGTCAAGGACAGGAGATTGCGTCCATAGCAGGAGCTGAAATCTTTCTAAATGTGAAGCTGAAGTAGATGACCAGGGCATTATAACAGAAACTCACATCCTTAGTATCTGCATCTTTTTTTTTTTCTGAGCATGTTCTGAGAATGAATATGATTCAGATTGGTAATCGTACAGGCAGGATGACCCAAAAGCCTCAATGTCCTTTTAAGCAATTTTTCTTAGTTAACAAATATTTTAACCTCACTAAGACTTTTGGTACAGCCTGTATAAATGTAAAGGAAGGGGCATTTCAAGATCTCTTGCAAGTCCATTAACTAGCATCCTTTCACTTGCTGGCTTGCCTCCTCAAATGCTTAGTGCTTGGAAGGAGGGCACTTGGAGGTTAATGACATCAGATGCAGGGCTGACTTGAACTTTTTAAAATGCAGAGAGGAGAGGTAGAAATACTGTTATGTCAGGACATTATCATAGTGCCAATGAAGCTACAGTGTCACACTCAACTCCATTATATTAATAATAGTATTTTTCACTACTAATCCCATAACATCCTCTTGGGTAGTTCCTCTCTTATCTACATAGCAAGTGACACTAATAGACTATGCCAGATCTTGCACAGTAAGTGGACAGAAGGCTAAAGTAAATTTTTCAATCATTTCAACAACAGCATCACAGTAGAACAAAGCATCAACTTATTTTCCTAATTGGTTGATTTACACTTGGTGTATTCTCACCCAATTTTATATGTAGTGTTTCCATGACTATTTATCTAGTTTTTTAAAAAGGGAAGTTAAACATCATCTTAATATTTTAACACTATTGTTTTTTAGTTTTTTACCAATGCACTGATATAATGAAGACAAGTAGGGTATATAACCCCATTTGCTCTCCTAAGTTAGATCTAAAGGAAGTGTAAAGGAAGGAAGACTGGTGGAAAGCATTAGGATCTTTGTGTACTATGGGGACTGGAGACATTCTTACTACTGGTACTACAATGCTTAGTTACTTATCTGACACTTCACAATAATGACCCTTCTGTAGCTCATTATAATTTCTCCCATTTTCTAGCTGAAGACTTATCCAAAGTTAAGTGGCGAAACTCAGCAGTATCAGAACTATAACATTATCCTTAACTCCTGTCCCCCTCTGCTTAACCACCTGGATCACAGTGCTATATAGTTAAGATATAACCTCATCATTTTCACTCAAAAATAAGAGGGGGTGGAATTTATAGATGGGGGAGGGAAACCTCTGAAGTTTTCTTTGTTTCCTTATCTTTTCTATATATTAAATGGTCAATTTTTTTTTCTGACCAATTCTGCTAACTGGTAGACAACATGTTCACAACCTAGGGTATATTAGCAAAGAAATAGAGACACTGAGGTAGTCTGAGACGTACTTAGTTATCCAGTCAAAGGCTAGCAAGTCTTATAGAGCCCTCCAGAGTCTTTTTAAATCCCCCAGACTTTCTTTAGGAAAAAAAGTAGGATAAAGTCTGAACCCTAAAGTCTTTGACTTTTGGACAGCATAGAGCTAGAGGTTATAAGTAACTAGGAAATAATAAATATACTATGCTGCTATTTAACCTTTCTAATTCCCTGGGTTCCATCTCAATACTATTCACTACCTGAAACATTGTACAGGCACAAAGGGAGAAAAAAAACTTGTTATTAATCATTAAATATAGAGTCATTTATTAATTTGCTTTGTGCCAGGTCACCAACTAGGCAATAGGAATACAAAGACAAAAATGGAATAGTCGCTGCCCTCCAGAAACTTACATTCTCATGGTCTTCACAAGATTTTTTTCTTTAGCTTTAACAAGATTCTGGAGGTATCTGTACTGTAGTAGAAGACTTGAGGATCATGAAATTTTTTTTTAAGATTTGGAAGGGACCTTAGAGATTAGCTAGTTCAATTCTCTTATTTCATTTTATGACCCAGTTTTGAATTATTTGTAAATTATGGACTTGGTAAAAGGGAGACTTACTGTTATGGAAATCATTCTCTAAACCTTCCCAAGGTTTGTCCCCTAGAGAGATAGATATTAGTAGCCCCTGGGCTCTTGGCTTTCACTTAAGGAGGAGTAATGACAGATGCCCGTTTTCAATCAGTCTCTCCTGTGGGTGAATTCTTGTCTTCCATATAGCTGGCTTTGGCAGTCGTTCACAGGCTTGATTTCCCAAAACTTCCCAGAATAACAAGTAAAGGAGAGGGGGTGATACCTTTAGTTATCTACCTCATCCCTCTCCAGTTTTTCTCATCTTGGTCCCTGTCCCCTCATTTGAACGTGGTCACAGTGCTGCCTGACATCTGCTGAACTCGTTTGGCTCATTTCTCCCTTTCACACTTTCAAAAATAGATCTTCGTCCCTCCCAAGATGTTGTTTACACGAGGGGCTTCATAACGGATTCTAACGGAAGACACTGAAAAGGTAACTTGTCAGTGGGGGAAGAGGGTGGTATCTTGGGCAGGGTTTGAATGGGGAGTAGTGTGCTCAGGAAGAGGCACACACACACACACACACACACACACACACACACACACACACACATATATATATATATATTCATATATATTCCCAGAAGCTTAAGCAGTATGGTGCTTGGGTGGGGAATACCATTAACAAACAGAATAGAATATGTCCTTCCCTTGAATGTTAGAATAAGCAAATCAGGGATGGTTCTTGGAGAGGGAGTCTAGGCAAGATGCTGCCATAACAGATTGAACTTCCAATCCTTTCTCCTTCCTTGACTTTATCCAAGTCAAACCATCATAGAAGCATAGATTCAGAGCTGGAAGAAACTTTAGAAGTTAATTGACTCCCTTCCTCCTCCCCCCCATTAATTTTAAAAATAAGACAATTATCTGAGATGTTAAATGATTTGCTCAAGATCACATTTTAGTTAGGAAATGATAGAGCTAGAATTTGAATCTAAGTCCTTCAAGTCTAAATCCAGTAGCATTTCCATATGATGTTACACAATTTCCATGACCTATTTTATACGAGTTTTTGAAGGATCTAGAGAGATAATGTTCTAAACACCTTGATAAAGGAAGATTCTAGGCAACTTCAAGTTTTTATTTTTTTCTAGATCAAGTATCTAGATGAGTCAAATTATGAAAGTTTTCAGATATTACATCTAAGTAGTAAAATTAAACAAAGAAATAATGATATTTAACAAAGCATGGTACAAGTATAGCCTGTTTTGGGAACCCAGATTGAAATAGTCATTCAATTCAACATGTACTTGTTAAACCCTTCAACGTTTACAATGTTGTATTATATGTTAGGTAAATAGAAACCAAAAGAGAACATTTTCTCCTCTCAACGAGCTTCCATTCAGACATTAAAATCTGAAAAACAAACAAAATTAGGTGATTTTTGTATTATAAAAGACAGTAGAAATCATATTTGGAAAATAAGATTGTCTGGTGTATTTAATGGACTTGACTGAGCAAAATTTAATTTACACAACTTTTCAAGAAGCATGGCTTACTTAAAGTAAGGAGTACATACATAATCTTTGCTGCTATTATTCAAGCAGTGGGATTACTCTCTGAGTAAAATATCTAACCTTATAGATAACATGTTACAACAGAGTTCTATAAATGAGTTTTCTATGTGCAGAGTGATTTGGGGAGAAAAAACAGAGGATTGAATATTATTCTTTGTCAAAGAATTAAAAGACAGAAATTTTTGGATCTCACCAAAATCCCTGAAAGCTTCTTCAAACTGCAAAATTGGAGCAGGACAAGGATGGTAGAATGACTTTATTATTTTTTAGCAAGTCTATTTTGGGAAACCAACATGTGAGAGTAGGTCCCAGTAGCCATACTGTGTTTTCCAGTTCTAATTCCAATGGAAGTCCAAAAGAACAAAAAGGATCATTTAAATTGAACTTGAAGCTAGACTAAGGTCAATCAAAATGAGGTAAAATTGTAAAGATGAATATGATCCATCTCAACTTTTGTATTACTCAATTATTTTTAGCACTCTACAGATTAGTCAGAAAACTAGATTCAATTTTTGTTTTTTTTTATTTCACACAAGTCAACTGATTAATACAGTTTTTCTATCTTAAAATAGAGTTGAGACTAAGAAGTAAAGACTCTTTTCCATAAGTTACATATGCAAACAAATTTAAAGACTCAATAGCTATGCTAGGTAGCTCTTTCTTCCCACATATATTGATGATAATTTATATTAGTTTCTTCTCACAGCAACTTGGCAAATTAATTTGATTCCACTGAACCAACACCCAGACATGGTAAATGTTCTTTAACTCTTGCAAATACTGAATATGAAGGAGATGTGACTTATCAGTGAAGGCAACTCCTTATGAGGAAATTCTTACAACCAACAGAGTTGGCAAGCCTATCCATGCTTTAGTAGTTGACTTAGTCAGGCTCTGGAGACACATGAAGGTTGCCTGTCAAGGTCAGATGCAATATTTAAACTCTCTTTTCCTAAATTCAAAGTTATTCATTAGACTATATTTTAAATAAATGACGAAAAATATCAAGACTCTAAATAGGCAGCCAGCTGTCTAATCTGCTCAACTAAATCACTTCTGCCATTTGCTTCCACATAAGAATTCCAAGCTTGCTGAACTTTAGTCTAACTAACCTTCAGCCTTCCTTTTTCCAGTGCAAAATGTTAACTCAGTAGATACAACCTATGTAATTGTTTTTCATCCCTCATTTCCCTAATGTACTCTTCAAGGTCAAAAAAAAGCAATTTATGAGGATAGTTCAAAAGAAATTATAATCTCAGAACAAAATTCAATTGATTCTGCAGCCAAGGCAGTTTTCCTACAGAATTATATGTTAATTCTTCAGTTCATAAGAAAATGGAAATGCACTAATGGCTGAAATCAACAGAAATGCATGGTTCTTATTAATAAGGCATGACTAATAAAAACTTAGCTTCACAGTTAATAATAACCAAGAATTCAGCTGTTTACATAAGGTCTTTTAAAGTCTATATTAAAACAAAAATCAAAAACAAAATAGCTTTCAAATATATTCTTCCATTATCTCAGGGACTTTATATGTAGAAAATGGTAGCATTTGGCTGTTTGAATAGTTCTGTAGGGTAGGAAGACAAGATGAGAACATATATAGTTATATCTGTAAATTTTCTGCCTTAGAAAAAAATAGAATAAAGTTAATCTCTGATGTACTTTTTTTCTTTCTTGAGAAAAGGCCAGAGAACAGGGAATGGCTTGGAAATCTGGTGATCCTTCATAGACTTTCTTGTATTAGGGATCATTCTGTGCCTTCTCACCCCCAGCATTTAAAGAAGCAAGTTGTTTTCTATCTACCCTTAGCCCCTTTGTTGAAATTTCATTCAGTCAGAAGTCATCAAGCAATCTGTAAACACAACCCACAAACTCTTCTATGTTGTGGCTGATGAGTTTTCCTGAGCAAGTCAAGAATCTAAAGGAGGTATTGCTCTTCACTAAAAGGGAGATGCAAAATCCTGTGGGTAAGACACACTCTTATAAACTGTATACAAAATGCCACTGGAATTCATAGGCATAAAGTAAATAACTGCTCTAAGTGGATTGAGCAGAAGCTTGCTATTTCTGACTCGCTGATGTTGAATGGACTGATGTGAGATGTCCAGATACTTCTTTTAGCTCTAGCTATTTTGATTGGTATCTATGATTTCTATCATGTGGGGAACTTCCAGCACAGAAATTCCCCCCCCACCCCGTGGAGGTAGAATAGCAAGTTATCTTTCTTTAGAGTCTTATAGAGTTTCCTAGGGACACTGGAGGTTAAATGAGTCACCCATGGTCAAATAATTTATGTCAGTAGCAGAAATTGAACTCACATTATTCACTGTCACATTTGACTTTCCAGACAATAGGAACAGAATGGGATTATACCATCTATCGACCTAGTATAGAATTGCAAAATCCAAAATTCACTAATAATTTTAAAAATTGCTTTATAAAACCTATTATAACCATACAATATCCTAGAATATATAGTTTTTGTTAAGTCACCTATGGCTGTTATTACAGGAGCAGTGGCTATAATCAGCCACCATTTCTCTGTTTCGAAATATTATTACAAATAGTAATTGAAATATTATTACAAGAAACTTTTGATGAAAGTGTACCATTTAGTACTATTTAAATGAAAGTGAACTCATGAGGCCATATTCTCATTCTCCAAAGATACACTTCATTTCTACAATTTGCCTCTAAGATAAAGAAATGCTTGGTCAACCTTCATATTGAGGCATATTTTAGTATGATAACTTAGTTAAAAAGAACCTTAGTCCCATCAGAAACTTTACCATGGTGGTGTCTAGATACATAGGCAAAAATATCCCATAATAAACCTAGCCAGTAATAAATGAACAGCTTTGCCCATTAGTTTTTCAACTGGAAAAGAAAATCTTCATCAAAATTTTGAAACTATCATCACTTTTCAACAAAACTATTTCTCTGTTGCCCTCAATAGACTCTTCTTTCCTTCTCTTGACAGAGAAAAGGGCCATACTTTCCTTCTGTCATTGAAAGTTCCTCTCATGACCTATCTCCCCTGCCAAGTCACTCCATAAAATGAAGTTTAAATGAGCAGAAATGATAGAATGAAGGCAAAAACAAAAACAAGCCAACCAAAGCAGACCAAAATAAATATACAAAAAAAGAGAATTTCAAGCTGTTCACTTTCTTCTTAACTTTCAGAAAAGTGGATTGGTATTCATCAATGCCACATAATATGAAAGCTCAAAAGTCTACTTAGAAAATCTCCTTTTTATGATTTATATGAGGTTTCAGATCTGTTTTCAAACTTTTTTTTTACTTTACTGTGAGTAGAATAAAAAGAGGCTAAATAATTAAAATTTTAAACCAGTATTAGGCTGATCATACCACCTATGATGAGTATAGATATTAAATCTTGTTGCTCTTTTGTCTTGGTCCCCTAGAAAGACCATGGTTACTTAAGTGTATGCTAGATAAGAATGCTAATAATTCCAGTAGCATCTGGTACTGAGATGTACTCGTTCACATGGGAATTCCATATGTTTATGGAATTTGAAACTGGATAGGATTCCTTGTCATGTTTGGAAAGGCACAGACTGAATAGTGGGATGAGATTTACAATTGTCTTTTAATAATCAATTCTTTCTGAATGGTAAAACTACCTTTGTAGTTATCATGATGATACTTCTGAATGATGGGGTGATGGGTAAGAGGGAGGGAAGAAACTTCATTCCTCCCACATATCTCACTAACACCTACTACTTGCAAAGTAATTGTCTTTCAGTCTCTATTTATATTTGTATATATGTGTATATACATATATACTATATATACACATATATGTACATATGTATATATATATAGATATATAAAGTATTTGTCTACATGCACACATGAAATGACTTGAGAGCTTCTCATCCTAAAGAATGTCAGTCTGTCAGTCAACTAGCAATTTTTAAGCTCTTATAAGGCATTGTGTCAAATACGATACAAAAAAGGCAAGAATATTATCCATACTTTTAAGGATTTTACATGAGAGACTACATGTAAATAAATAGGTATACATACAGAGTAGAAAGGCAACCTCAAAGGAAAGAGTTCCAGCAGTTGGCTATAGGGAAAGGAATTAAGAAATGGCTCATAAAAAACAGGATTTGAGTTAGGTTTTGAAGGAAGCCAAGGATTCTAAGAAGCAGCCAAGGAGAAGGAGAACATTTCAGACATGGACAATAGTACAAAAAGCTTGGAGATTTAGATATGAGGAACTTTAGTACACCTCTGTGGCTGGATAGTAGAGTTCATCGAAGGAAGTGATATGCAAGAAAGAAGGGACTAGTTTGTGAAGAACTTGGCAAGCCACATAAAGGATATTATATTTGATTCTGGATGCAATAGGGAGAGTTGCTGTCTGCATGGTGAGCCCTTTCCCTCTCTCCTGGTCAATTATTAATGAGCCTTAAAGAGTTATTCTATCTGTCTCAGGGTAGAAGCCCATTTTCTCTCTTTTTTGGTCTTGCCACTCGAGCCTTGGAACAATAAACTCCCTGGTGGTTGATAGAATCCTCTTGGAATGTAAGGGACAGAAAAACACATGTCATTCCATCTATGAACATCCTTTCCAGTTGAAAAGGATTTTGTTGTTTTAGAAAAATTAGGAGCATTTTCAATGAATCTAAATGTCTCTTTTTGAAGAGCTTCAAAGTGATGAATATTCTATAGCAAACCATAGAGTCATTTATGTGGTATGTTTGTATATGTGTTTTCTTCTTAAGGACATGTAAGTGCATACATGTGCATTTGCTAAAGCTAACCAAAAACCGCTAATTACAAATTTCAGTACACCAACTTTGAGGTCTTGAGGTCTTAATTATAAGTTTTGACAATGAAATGCAATTTCATATACTTCTCAGTGATGGGGATAACTAGAAAAAAAGGAATAACTCGAGACATTGGTGCCTGAATTCGGAACCACTAGTTCTGAGGAGACATCCAAAGGATCTGTTTTAAAGGGAAGGGGTTTGTTAGTTTCATTAGTAGTTAGGAAGGGTACCTTATATAGACCTAAAATCCCTGAAATGGTGATGATTGTCTCAGGTTCTGGTTCTGGCTCCATGAGCTATGTGGACCTGTCTTCCAAGGCAATCCAGAGCTACTGACAGAGAGTTCTGGGCTGTTTGGTGACATGGTTCATATTCCTGGTCCACTCATTGTCTAAATTATTTTAAGTGCTTGATCTCCCCCAGTAATGCTTCCTAAGATCAGAAGTATAGGCAGGGAGATTGAAAAGTGTTTTTCATGGTTAACTGATGAAACATTTGCCATTCAACAGTAAGTTTTCCCTCTTGGAAATTAATCACTGTTCACTGAAGCCAACACAGCAAATGCCTTTCATTCTTCTCACCCCACCCCCACCCCATCTGTTCTCTCCACCATGGCCCGCCCCATCCCCAACCACTGAAATTGGTTTCCAAGCGTCATTTGGCAAAGACTTTGAGCTTCCTGAGACTAACGCCTCTTCTTCTCCCTGTTCTCTCCTTTGTCCCTACAGTGCTATGGCTACCTATTCTGCTACATGTGCCAACACTAGCCCTGCGCAGGGCATGAACATGGCCAACAGCATTGCCAACCTGAGACTGAAGGCAAAGGAATATAGTTTACAGAGGAACCAGGTGCCAACAGTCAACTGAAAAAAACAAACAAAAACACTCAAAAACAAACCTAAGAAGAAACCAGAAACAAAGTCAAACAGAAAGCCACCATAAGATCCCTATCTTGCTCTGTCTATTGCTTCGTCTGCAGGGGAAAACAAACACAAACAGAGAGACAAAGAATGCAGAACTAAATATTGGGACCATAGCAGAGAAAAGCAGGAGAGGAGCAAACTGAAAAAATTAGTTAACAAATGTTTCCCCTCCCATTGGGATATCACTACCATTTGTTCCCGTCTTTGATTATTTTTGTTTCCATTTACCTATGCTTTGCTCAGTATAATGCAAGCTTCTTCAGCTATGTCCTCCCTATCCCTCATTATCCTAAGTTGGTTTTTTTGAATTCATAACAGCAAAACTATATAGATATGCCGAAAAAGTTTCTATACCCTTGACCCGTCTTGAACCTTAGTGCCTTCCTTATCCTTCTGCCCAGTTCAGTGTTTAAAAAGCTCAGAGGGCTCTCAAGATTGCCAAAGTCTTTCTAAAGTGCCTATGTTCTTCCCTAGAAACCTGACTTACTCCCGGATTCTCTCTCTGCAATGCATGAGCAGGTTTTGCGGGATAGCTTCTGGAAAACAGCAGCAATGTCCAAAGTAGGTCATTAGCCTGTCCTGATCGTTTCCTGGCTAATTCAGAGTATTTAAAGCCTTACTTAAAACTCAACAACAACAACATAAAACATGACCCATCCACTCCCCAAAGTATCAGCCATTCTGGTTTTAAAATGATCCATAACTTTACCATTAGCCTTTTTTGAAAGGGAGGGAGAGGTCTCTAACATTCAAGAGAAATAAAAAACTAGCCCTATGCAGAATCAAAACCCTGAGATCTGTAATTGGTGTAGCCTACTGCTTCCTTGGTGCCACGGGTAAAAGGATAGTCAGATGCACGTTTATATATATACTGTATATATTTATATATATTATACATACATATATAATATTCTTACAAGCTCAGATTTGTGGTTTCTCAAACATAATGCAACAAAGATGAAAACATCAGGATTGCCAGTGGGGCTACTACCACTTTGTGTATCTCTGATGAAGGGAAAGTTATCAATCATTAATATCCTGGGTTATTTTCTTTGCTGATACATAATTGCAGGTAAGACCATATAGGGCAACTCTTTCAAAATAGATTTCATTGATGCTGTGTAATTTTAAAGGGATCACAGTTTGACTGAGGGTATGGGAATAATGCCCTTTTATGAGGGAGTTGATTTCATATGAGATGATGAAAAGACCTGTTCTACAATGAGAATTATTTTAAAGAGAGGAAGAAAACCCATTTTAATCATGTGTCTTTTCTTCAACCAACAGTAATCTGAAAAACATTTTTGAAAGTAAGTTCCTTAAAAACATTAGAATAAATCCCCAATTTTAAAAAGCTATTTCTTTTAAAAAGTGATTTTGAACCAGTAGTACTTATAATTGGGAGCACAAGTACTTTTTTATGGTTTTGTGAATTGATGTTGATCTTCCCAATCATGCTTTAATCTCACCAGGAAACCTCAACCGAGTTCTAACACCATGCTGTGCCTTAGTTTACTTTTGCAAAATGAGTTTCATAATACTAACCTACCTCACAGGGGTGTTGTGAGGTTCTAATCATTTGTTCAATCATTCTTTCCTTCAATTTGTAGCATATGGGAGGAAAGATGGTATCCTTATTTTCTAGCAGGGAAATGCTGTCTTGCTATGAACAATTGTAATTGTGTATTGGAAAATGGGGAGACTGCTATCAACTCACAGATTTCTCAACCATCATGTCTTTGGGCCAAAAGGATAATTCACATTGACTACATGAGAGTCAACATGAGCACTTGCCTTCTTTTGGACAACCGTTGTTTTTCATTCATACTTCTCCTGAGCAGCTTGGCTCTAGCATTATAAATTGCAAATCACTAGAACACTAAAGGTTGATCTGCAGAGTCTCAGGCCGCAGGACAAGGTGGTGAAGATCATGAAGAGGGTGTAACATTCTGAACATGCCCTGTGCAGATCAGTCATGTCCTTCACACGCCAGATTGAGTTCATCATGACAATATTTCATTCTTTCACATGGACTGCCATCCAGCCAAATATGTATTCCCTCATGCTATCACTAAATCTCTGTTGTGATTCTGTGTTTTCTGGTGGATTGAAAGGAGGTTCATATTACATCATCTTGTTTACAACTGAGTACTTTCCCTCCAATCCCATCCCACTTAAGAGAATTCTCACTGGACCCCTGAACAATGCTGGAGGATGTCAAACTTAAGAATCTCCATACTCATTTCCTAATTGGTTCTTTAGCAGATTTTGTTCTTGTAGCTCATGAAAAAACACCAAGGTCATGATTTGTCTTTTGTAAAGAGTATGTATGATCTTGGACATTTTGAAACCTCCAGGGAGAGTGGGGGACTAAAAGTATCACAGGGAAGGATATATAGTGAAGATGTTGGAAACACCATTATTTCTAATGAGGGGTTTAGGTTTTTGAGGTAGAGAGAGAGGAGAGGATCATTCCAAAATGAGATTTTTTCCTTCAAAACAGCTTGTTATCACTTGCCAGTCAAGAACTAGAGAGTCCTGAACACATAATCAGAGTTCTGGTTGGATAAATCTTAAGACTGGGCCTACAACTCCCAGAAACTTCAAAGTGCCACCAATGCTGATCAATGAAGAGGATTTTTCCTGCTGGAGAAACCAAAGCATTGGCATCCATTTTCTTTACAATTCACCAAGAATTATAACACAGTACAAACACTATGGTCTTGTGCATTTATTTTCTTTTACTTTTTGAATGCAAGTATTATATGGAATTTAGAAGAGTAGACCTCTGGCTCCTGGGTCAGGTCCCAAGTGTGAACTTGGGCTCTACAAAGCTTGAGGCAACTCCCTGTTTCTCACTTTTACCATACCCAAATAATGATAATAATATATATAGACTATCTACCTGCCAGCCTCACCCCTCCACGTAAAAAGATGCTGGTCCATAGAGGATTTAATAGGTGAAATGATACCAGGAGAGGTGATGAAATGAAAAGGGAACAACACTGAGGGGTAGAAAGACCTCATAAGAAATGTATTATGTAAATTATATCTTGCTTTATGTTGTAAAATATACAGTGTTTGCACTAGAATAGAAATGATTCCTTTTCAATAAAAAGAAAGAACACTCACATCTCTTGTTTTATGCTCTTGTGTCTATTGCCTCTTTCATGTCTAAATGCTTTGTTCTACAAAGTCTGAGATGAAGATTGAGGGAAATGGGATGAAGGTAAGAAGGACAGTGGATAAGAGAACTGCAGATATATGCATTAGGATCTCCATCTGGAAAGCTCTTCTAAGGCCATTCTCATTTTATAGACCAAAAAGCAGAAGTTTTCAATGGTTACTTGCCCAAGATCACACAAGTAGTAGATGATAGAGGCAGGATTTGAATCTAGTTCCTCTGATTGTTGAAGTCAGGTAGGTAGTGCAGTGAATAGAGCACTGGCTTTGAAACTACAATGACTCATCTTTCTGAGTTCAAATCTAGCTTTAGACACTAGTCATATCAACTTGGGGAAGTCACTTAACCTTATTTACCTCAGTTTCTTCATCTATACAATGAGCTGAAAAAGGAAATGATTAACCACTACTCTATAATATTTACCAAGAAAACTCGAAATTGCATTGTCGAGAGTCAGATACAACTGAATTGAACACCTCTGACTCTAGAACCAAGGCTTTTCCCCAATAAACTAGTAGTATTACTCTGAAAAAGGACCTGAAAGAATTACTGATTTTCCTGAGTGGTGTGGGAGAGAGTAGAAATACTATTTCTTAGGGGAATAAGGAATCATGAAAAGAAACTGATCTGTTTTCTTTTTTGAGCCCATCATTGTCACCAAGATCTCACTATATACCAGGTACCATTTGGCAAAACAGAACCTAGCCTTCTGCCAAAATGTTTAGCTTACCTAACTCTGTTCTGATTTTCCTTAAAAAATGTTTTATTGTAAAGTGAAATAATGGAGAAAGCATTCATTTAGATATTACATATTGAGTACCTATTATGCATTATATTCATGATACTGTGAAAATCACAATAATGATCAAGTAGCCTTGACTCCCTGGAACGTCTGCTAATCTTCAGTGTTGAATAACTATCATCATGTCATTCCTCCAGCACTAAACTTGAGTTGCTGAATATAAATGGAGAAAGTCACAGTTCTTGCCAGTTCCATCTACTCTAAATTGATGATGTGTATGTAACTGTGTAAGCACACACACACACACACACACACACACACACACACACACACACATAGCTCGATCCTCAGCGTTGCTCAGTTGTCTTTCCATTCCACTTTTATGAGCTTCTTCTCTGATGTTACCTTCACACAGGCCCCCATCACCTCATATATGGACTATTTTGGTTGGCTCTAATCACTCCATTCCATTCTCCACTCAGCTATAAAATTGATCTTCCTAAAGTGGAGGTCTGATCATGTTATTTCCTATCCAATAAAATCCAGTTGCTACCCATGCCCTTTAGGTTCAAATATAAATTCCTCTATTTAGTATTTAAATCCCATACTCATTTCTATCTTTCCAGTCTTCTTATACTTTGCTCCCCTCCATATACTCTCAGATCCAAGGATTCTGACCTCCTTCCTGTTCTTTACACAAGATATTCCATCTTCAGCCTCTAGGAATTTTATTGGCTGTCCTCCACACCCAAATCATATTCTGTCCTTATCCCTCCCTCCTGGCTTCCCAAAGTCTCAGCTAAAATTCCACCATGCTCAAGAAGCATTTTCCGGGTCCTTTGAATACTCATCCCTTTCTTCTGTTGATTGTTTCCAATTTATTCTTTTCATATATTTATACATATCTGTTTGCATGTTGTTTTGCTCATTAGACAGAGATCTCCTTAAGGATAAGTACTATTTTTTGCTTCTTTTTTTTTTTTTTTGTATTCTTGGTACTTAGCATAGTGCCTGACTCATAGTAAGCACTTAATAGATGCTTGTTAATGTATTTGCATCTCATTTCCCAACTGACTTTTCCAAACCTTTTCCTTTTCCCTCATACCCTTTACTTCCCCTGGACCTCCTACATGAGAGGAGATGGTTTAGCATACTATTTCTGAGAAGTTTGGAGTCATCAGATCAACATAACTACTTGTCTTCATTTGTAAAATCTCAGCACCATCACTTACTCTTTCTTCCCTTCTCTTTCAGAAGAAAAGATATCTTTACTCTTTATAAAGATATGCTCTTTTGTCTTTAATTTCACCTTCTGTTTACTTTTATTAGTATCTTGGGGCAGAAGCATTACCTATCTCATACATCTTTAATGTCTCCTTCCAATTTACTGACAAACTTGCTCAGGTTTCCATAATCCTTAAAAAACACCAAAGTCCTTTATCTTCTAACCCTTTCAGCCATTGTTCCATCTCTCTTTCTCCTAACCTTCATTGCCAAAATTCTTGAGAACTTTGTCTACATTCGATATTTTCACTTTCTCAATATACATTATCTTCTCAAGGCCTTCTCAAGGCCTCAATGAGGCCTCAGAGGCTCAAAGCTCTGGTTTCTACTGCCAAGATCTTCCTGAAAATATTTTCTCCGGGGTGGCCAATAACTTCTTAATTATCAAAAACAATGGTCTTTTTCCAAGATTTACGTTCTTTATCTTCTCTGGAGCATTTGACAGCATTGACCACCCTTTTCTTTTTACATACTTGTCCCTACAACCATTATCACCAGGTGGCAAGCAGATAGTAGTCAAAAGACAGCATGCAAGTGCCAACTCCAAAAACATGTCATTGGTGAGATAATGTCAAAATCCAAAGAAAAAAGTAGGCAGTTATGGTCTGGTTAGCAAAGTAGGAGCATTGAAATCCAAAGACCAAAAAGAACAAATATGGTCTAAAGTTAGGGAACAATTCAAGGACCTGCCATATGAATTCCATGGAGGTTGCCAAGGGCAGAGATAAGATGGGGAATACTCCAGGGGAATGACAATTTGGCCAAAATTTCATCCCAACATTCTGTGATGATTAAGGAGTACAGAGATATGCAACAAGCAATTATCTGGTTAGTGATGGTTTTAGCGAGTTTAAAAGACAAGGTCAGATAGTATATAACTGAGCTTCAAACTTGTGCGTAAATATTTGTAGACCATTTTTGTCTGTTTTCCCACTGAAGTTTGTACTCTATCTTCCAGTTCAGCAATCAAAGGAGATAGGAGGCTGAGGGAGGTGAAAAAGTGTTGACTATCCACGATGGAGTTAGCAGGATGGTGATGAGATCTGAAGTGATCAATTTATCCTAGAAGGATCATCTTCTTCCATAGAATTGAAACCCAACCCAAATGTCCTCCTAGAATTTGTGAATTTCTGCTTTTTTTCTGTTATATATACTACTCTGTTCTATACTGAATGCCATTTTTTTTTACTTCTGGTCCTTTCCAGTTTATTCAGTTCCATTTGCACAAATTCCTTATTTCCAGAAATTTCAATCAGCCAATCAGAAATTGACAAGCATTTTTAAAAGCCTACTATGTATCAGATATGATGCTAGACCCTGGGATACAAATAAAAGGAATGGAACAAGAAGCTGACATTATAAAGGGGAATACAACAAACACACACATACGCATAGAATAAATATAAGGAAAATAATTAAAAATGTATATAATATATAAATATATGTAATGATATAAAATATATAAAATAGAAATATAAATACAAAATATTTCAATACAAAATATTTTGGAAGGGAAAATACTGGTATTTGGGGGGTCAAGAAAGGCTTGATCCAGATATTTGAGTTGCATTTTGGGAGAGATAGAAATTCTGAGTCAGAGCTGAGGAGGGAGTGCATTCCAGGTATAGGACATGGCTACTATGATAGCACAAAGATAGGAAGTGAAATTTTGGATGTGAGAAAATGATAGGGCCACCATGATTGGGTCACAAAAAAGAAGAACAATATCTAGTGAGTTTGGAAAGATTGATTAGGGTCTTGTGGAGAAGGGTTTTAAGTGCTAAACAGAAGAATTCTTATTGTATCTCAAAAAAAGTAAAGGGGCACTGGAATTGTTTGATTAGGGGATTGACATTGTCAGATCAATGCTCGAAGAAAATCACTTTGACTTAAGTATATAGGACTAAAAGTATGAGAGATCTGAGACAAGCAGACCAATCAAGAAATTGTTGAATAAAACAGGTAAGAGATGATGAAGACCTAAACTGTTGTTTGAGGCAGTTGTATGAATAGAAAGAAGGCATAAACATCTTTTCAATATACATATCTTTGATAGCATCTTCATAGCATAATAGAGTTCTCCTTCAAAATTTCTTTTTCATAGTATGTTGCAGCCTATGTGCACCTACCCTACTCTCTGTTGTTCTTTGAATGATACTCATTTTCAATTATTTGGAGCAGATCAATTTTTTTAAACACAATAACTAGCATTTATACAGTGCTTTGAGGTATACAAAGTGTTTTATATCTGCTCTCTAATTTAAGTATTCTATGGCTCAAATGATAGGGAAGTATGAGAGTTGGATATGTAGATTTGAGAGTCTAATTATGATGATTAGTCAGTAGTTATAGTGACCAATTAAAGCTCTGGGTTATGTGTTTAGGAAAGGAGCCACTGTAATATGGTAGAAACACTCAACTGCTTGATCTAGGTTTAGAATCCAGCTCTGATGTTTATGTATTATGACCATTAGGAAATATGAGATTGTTTTTCATCCACAAAATGGGTAGATTTAGTTACACTTCTATATTACAAGGTTGCTGTGAATTAACTATATTGTAAACTCCAAGATATCTTTCTTCCCTCCTCCAAATTATTGATACAGGTTAGGATTTCCCTTTTCCTCTTCAGATCTTTTCTTTATTGTTTATCTTTGAAGCACTTATAGCATTCTTTCAAGAAATATTTTATTCTCTTCAATAGACTGATAATCCAGGAGAATGAATATTCCTTGAGGCAGAGTCCATTTCATTTTGATATTTATGTTCTTATGTACTTGGTACATTAATGGATATATGTTAAATTTTTACTGAACCATTACTTTTCCTCTAGGAATTGCCTCTAGGGCCATTTTGTATACATGTAGCTATTACCTTGCCTCTAGAAATGCATTTTATCATTATTAATTGCTATTGTGTGAAAAGACTGCTGCTTAGATACTTATCTATTTAACCACCATCTGTGTGTGAAATCACTATGAACTTTACTGGATTACAAAGAATGATACAAAATTTGACTAATGTTTGTGGACAGGATATGTTGATGGCCAAATTCATTAAATGGGAAAATATTTGTATTTCTGTAGACAGCTCCTATTTAACATTATTCAATTGACTTCAACAAGTATTCATTCAACATTCCTGGGTGAAGTACTATATATATTAGGTATTGTGAAGGGTATGAAGATGAATAAAATGCCATTTCTATCTTCAAGAATCTTACAATTTAATTAATGGAGGAAATAAAACACAAGGCAGAACTTATAAGTCATGTGGAACAGGTTCAAGAAAAGAATTGTGGGTACATAGAAGAGGGATAGATCATGTCTAACCTAAGTTACTATAAGAGAGGCCACAGGAAGAGCTGGAGTAACATGGGGTGAACCAAATGTGTTAGTGCAGTTTAAGTTTCAAAAACAATTAAAATGCAAGACTTTTAGAATACCCTATATTTCAACAGGTTGAGATGGGAGAGAGGATGGAGGTGGAGGGGATAATATTACAGGTGGAAAGAAACAATATACAAAGATCTGGAGGTAAGAGACTTTTGAAATGAATTGAGTTTACATAGTCTAGAGCATAATGTACATGAAAGAAAATAACAAAGGTAATAAGGCTGGAAAGCTAACTGGGGTCCGACTTTGGTAAGCCTTACACATCACGTAGAGAAGTTTGGACTTTATTTTGTAGACCAAGGAGTCATCAATTGTTGTGCCATGATTAGGGTAGCATATTAGGAAAATAACTGCCTCAGCATTGTGCAGGGTGCTCAATAAATGTTTATTGGATGGAATTGATTTTTGGATTTTGTATTGATGGTAGGATTTAGAGAAAATGAATTGATGAAATGATTTATACTGAAGTATTGAAGCCAAATACCTATCTTACAAGCTTGTGACAGGACAGCTTTAACCTTAAAGAGACATGAAATTGTGAGTTGCAATCATTCAAAACATATGTAATCTTCAAATATTAGAAATCCAAGAGGCCATCTAGATAGAATTACTATCACTTACAAATTTAATAGCATTCTCATTATATGTGAGGCACTATTGTACATTGGACAGAAACTAGCTTAAAAACCAAAAAGAGGTGGGTTTGAGACTAGCCTTTAATACATATTGGCTGTTATCTTGGGCAAATTTGTAAAGCAACCAATATTTTAGGCAATTCCCTAAGACAATAGACTGCTGAGAAGTTAGCAACCTGTAGTCATAGAAGAAGCTTCTTCATCTAAGAGTTCCCTATATCAGGGCTTTTTATACTTTTTCCACTCATGACCCCTTTTTACCTGAGAAATTTTTATGTGACCCCAGGTATATAGAAATAGAAAAGAGATATACAAGTCAAAATTTACTGATAATAAATCTTAATTTTGCAACCCCATTATGGGTTTGTGAACCAAAATTTAAGAAGCTGGTCCCTGTACCCACAAAATTATAAGTCCTTTCCCATCACTTTTAAATGTAAAAACATGTTTATATTTAATTTAAGGAATCTACTAAGAACTAGGGAACTTAATTTCTATATCTCATTATCCTTTTCTTTCTAGGTATATTAAAATTATGACTATGTTTTAAGTAAACCTTAAATCAAACTCATGCTAATTGCTTTGGGTGTGATTAACTTTTAAATGTTGCCTGTAATGTCTTTATCTCATTCTAAAAACTTTGATTTAGTACATGCTTTGATGATGGGAATTGCCAGTTTTTTTTATTTGGCTGGAAGGGCATCATTCCTTTAAAATACATTTGAATTGGCTGGCTCTTGGGCTTCATTTTGTATTTTTCTAAATCCAACTTGGTGAAGCCAAAGACCCAAACTAAAGGTTCACATTTCACTCAGCTTGGCTCTTGGGCATCTGAATTTCTATTCTAGAGATGCAAAAATGTGATTTTCAATGTCTGTGGTTCTGTTAATGTTCAAAGTTCTGAAGAATTTAACATTCAATTCGAAGATCATTAATGGATTTTTCTGCTCAACTTAAGCTCCAAATTTGTGCAATGACTAGATGGAATATCTCCTGTTCTGGCAGGGGAATATCATATAATTTCCATTTCAACATTTACTGATTTTTTTTAAGGGAGTTAGTAGAATTCCTTTACAAGACCACTAATTCTTGAGAAGAAAGTAAAAAACTTTTTCCAGGACAACTTTTTTTCTTGGTCATTTGTGAATGCTTTCATAAGAACAGTTGATTTGGTGAAAAAACTGGCTTAACAAACAGGAAGAGGAAATTGTCTGCTGAAGTAGAATAGGAATTTATTTCTAGACCACATTATTTGAGGAGTGCTGGTAAGCTCTAGAGATAGCTTGAGCTCTGTGGTGCTTAACTAAATAAAGGCAAACTTTGCAAGATTCACACATTACTTCCTTTTCCAGGAACAAAGCTGGACTAATACCGAATGGACTTTCCTTCAACAGTTTTGTTTCTTTTCAAGTGAAAAGAAACCAAGTTGGGAAAGACCAATTCAACACTTTTAAGAAATCTCTAGTACAAAGACATATTTCATCCATTAGGATAATGTTTTCCTCAGGCTTGTCCAGGAATAAATCCCAACCTTCTCCCCTTAAGATCCCAAAGATGCAACTGATTTGTTTTCAGTTGGGGCAATGAAATGTTTAAATGGGAAACACATGTCTGTATGGTCCAGAGAGGACACATTAGGAGGCTTCTTGTTTATGAGGCCCCTACTCAGCAATAATCTGACAGCCATGGAAAGACTAAACAAGAAGCTGACAATTAACTCCTAAATAATAGAGTTCTTTCTGGGAAGCTGGGGTTTTCATTACAAGTGAAACACCACCTAAGTACTGTTTAAAGGTCCCCTTCCCTCAAAAGAGAGGAAATGCTGGTAAAGAACTTTAACTGGAACTCTCTTCCCTCCTTCAGAACACCCATCCCTCTACTTAAAGATTTCTCATCTATCTGCCCTTGATGTGCTGTCTGTCTAGAGTAAGGTTAGATGTATCTATTTTAAGATGGAGTATAAACTGCTTAAGTTCTTTGACAGATGACCAAATTCCCCCAATTAAGCACAGGCTCTTATATCTAAAAATATAAGTAGTTGTCATAATAACAACCACCTGGGGAGAAATGATAGCTTTCAAAGCTTGCAGGCACAGCATCCCCTCATTGGCTAGTAAAGGGGAACAGCAGGGGATTGCTATTTCTGCCTGAGAAGATAAGGATTCTCTTAAAGCAGAGGTTCTTAAACTTTTTGGTTGCAAGACTACTTTATAATTTTAAAAATCAAGGATTTTTAAATAGATACCTCCCCAAAAACCTTTTGCTTACGTAAATTTTATGTATCAATATACTAAATTAGAAATTAAAGCATTTTAGTTGCTGTTGAGTCATGTATGACTTTCCATGAACTCGCTTGGGGTCTTCTTGGCAAAGATATTGAAGTGGTTTACAATTTCCTTCTCTATCTCATTTTACAGATGAAGAAACTGAACTGACAGGAGTCCTCTAATAAGCATCTGAGAAGATTTAAACTCAGGTTTTCCTAACTCTAGATGCAGTGCTTTATCCACTTAGCCACCTAGCTGCCTTTGAAACATCTTGATATTTGTAAAAATAGTTTTGAGCAAGTAGAACTTATTAAAAACATTTTTCTGGGATTTCCACTAATTCCTGAATCACTTTTTGAGAATTGTACCATAAAGGAATAGCCACAGGGCTATTTCTAAGTCTTCAGTAGCTGAAGACATAATGGATCAAAAGGACTGACTCAAAGATCTCTTGAACATCTCTAGCTTAGTCCTTTCAAATTATTTACCCTGGATTGCTCATTGTTTTGGGGAGAAAGAAGGGGGGAAAGAGAGAAAATTTTGTAACATGAGGTTTTGCAAAGGTGAAATGTTGAAAACTACCTTTGCATATATTTGGAAAAATAAAATAATATTAAAATATTTTTATTTTATTGGGATTTATTTATTTATTTATTGGGATGAGTCTGGCAAGGCATCTTAGTCAGCCTTTTGGACTACGGGTTAGACCTTTTACCCAAAGCAGGTTCTCTCCATTAAGGCCTATATCATTCACTATTCTTGATCATTGGCATAAATTGGTTCCATCCATCTTGCATCTCCCTAGTTAACCCTTCCCCTTCTTCATTACTCACTCCTCAGGATGATACCTTTTAATGATGGATTTTCTGAATCTTAATTTTCACTTTAGCCTAATTTCATCCATGTGTAAAGAAATGATGGGGAAGTGGGGCAGCTAGGTGGCACAGTGGATAGAGCACCAGCCCTGAAGTCAGGAAGACCTGAGTTCAAATCTGGTCTCAGACATTTAACATATCCTAGCTGTGTGACCTTGGGCAAGTCACTTAACCCCAATTGCCTCAGCAAAAAAAAAAAAAAAAAAGAAAGAAAGAAAGAAATGATGGGGTCAGAAGGCCCAGACAGTGTGATTTGATTCAGCTCCACATTTGTTTAGGGATGGCTCTATCTTAACTTAGATAAGAGGGCAGAAGCTGGCAAAACTCATTTAAGTGGTAGGGAAGAAAATGTTACAGGTATCTATAATGATCCTGAAGGAAAAATCCAGATCTAATAAGAAATGGTAGCTTTCTAAGTAACTGACAATTAAAATCACAGATCTTGAAGAAATCCAAAGAGCCCATCTAGCTTATCTTCTATCATTTTTTGGAAGGATTCCATATAGCTTCCTGAGGCTCTGAGAATTATAGAACTGAGGTTCAAACAAGAGACTAATCCAACTTGCTTATTTTTTTTTAAATGTAGACATTGAGATGCAGGAAGTAGAATGGCTTTCTAAAGCACATGTACACAAGAAGTAGACAACAAAGCTTGGATTCAAATGAAGATCTTTTAGTTCCAAATCAAGTGATTTCTCCTAAAAAAGGATTTCTCCTTTAGATAAAGACATTTCGCCACTTCAACCAAGTCCCTAGTCCAATATCTCACATGGTTTTGAAGAGATATAGTGATGAGACTGAAGGAAAATGGAGCCATTTAGACAATGAGCTAGTAGGTTGTTTGGGAGGAACTATCACTTTACAAGAGGCAGAGTAGAATCCTGAATAATGGACTACCCTCAGAACTAGAATGAACAGGCTTCAAGTTTTATCTTTCACACAGAGGCTAAGTCATTTAACTACTCAGTGCCCTAGGGTCAGAGGACTCAAATCCAAACAAAAACACATCCCTGTACACTTTGTATTGATGACCATATTGACTCATGAAACCACATATTAACATTATCTGTGTTTTATTGATTTTTACTTATTTTGTTAAATGTTTCCCAATTACATATTAATCTGATTATAATTTGGGTGTTTGGGGAGAAGTATGGGCTGTATTTCATATTTCTGCTCTGTGTATCTCACTGAAATTAAAAGCAGCAAGGGAGGCATTCTCATCTAGGGGTGTTCATTCTCAGAAATAATTTTCTCATCTGAAAGTCCCCTATACACTAATGATATCTTAGGACTAGTACTTATTTCTGATCACTTGAATTCAAAAATCAAAATTCAAGACACATTTATTAAGCATTTACTATATGCAGTAGTAATGATGTTAGGATTCAAAGAATAGAAAGAAGAAAAACACAAAATTTCTGCCATCAAAGAGTTTACATTTTAATTGGGTAAAGTGAATCATGTACAGCAAAGATGTCAAGTTCCCTGCCCTAGAGCCACCCTTGTAAGTGCAAATCCAACTAGATTAAAATATAATCAGAAAACATTCAATAAAATAAATATAGAATACAATATAGATAATTTTAATTTGTGGTTTTTCTAAATCAATATGCTAATGGCAGTAAGCTGTTTCTATTTGAACTGATATACACAAATTATTTTGTATTTTGTACTTCCTTAGAAGCAGTCAAGCAAAGAAGCTTCAAAAATTTAGAAAGGAAAAGAGAAAAAAATCAGGGAAGCAATTAGAGTGTGTCAGACACTGGGATAAGGAACCTGCTAGGTGGTATTGGGGATAGATAGCAGATAACCTGAAGTCAGGAAGTCAAGTTCAAATCTGGCCTCAGGCACTAGCTGTGTTAT
>JAJPUD010000857.1:338705-360863 GCA_023553655.1 Myrmecobius fasciatus | reverse complement strand
TTCTTTCTTTCTTTCTTTCTTTCTTTCTTTCTTTCTTTCTTTCTTTCCTGAGGCAATTGGGGTTAAGTGACTTGCCCAGGGTCACACAGCTAGGAAGTGTTAAGTATCTGACTTCCGATTTGAATTCAGTTCCTCCTGACTTCAGGGCTGGTGCTCTATCCATTGTACCATCTAGCTGCCCCTTTGCCTCAATTTTCTCAGGTGTTTAATGGCAATCATAATCACGCTTATCTTTAAGGATTATTGGGAGATGGCTGGCATTCTATAATTACTGGGCATTGTTTTTATTAAATTTAAAAGCCAGTATGCAATCTCCAGTCCTGTGATACCAAACTGAATGTTTCTCTCCCCTTTGTCTCTCCTCTCCTCACTGGGTTGGGCAGTTGAGAAGAATTCTAATAGACCTTGAAGAAGTAGGGTGGGGTCTATTCCAGATGGAGGGGGGATTGGATCCAAAGAGATAGGAGAGGACCGGATAAGAAAAAGGAACATGGAGTAGTTAAGTCTGATCAATATGCAAAAGGAGTTAGCACAAATGATATCTGAAAGGCTGAGCAAAGCCTCTATCAAGGGATTATATTTTATCTCTTAGTGCCAGTAATAAGAATGCTGAACCTGTAGTCAGGAAGATATGAGTTGGAATTTTGCCTCAGACATTTACTTACTGTGTGACCTTGGGCAAATCACTTAACTCTTGTCTGCCTCAGTTTCCTCATCTATAAAGTAGAGATTAAATAGCATCACCTAATTTATCAGGCAATAGAGTCAAATGAGATATTTGTAAAGCATTTCGAAAATCTTAAAGTGCTAAATAAATATTGGTCATTATTATTGTTATTCTGAATGACTACTACAACCATTAACATCAATAAACATAGTAATAATGTTAATAATGATCATTTGCCTAAGTAAAATACACTAATTGTTATTATTATTATATGGGACATAATGTTAAAATGTTTTGAAAATTTTAAAATGTTAAATAAATGTTGGCCATTTTTTGTTGCTATTATTAATAATAATAACATAGCTACTAATATCCACAAATATTATAGTGCTAATGATTATCATTAATATAATTGTATATGTAATTGTAATTGTGTAATTTGTAAATATATAATACTATAATCTGTAATTGTAAGTGTAAAATATAATAATAATTGTCATTATTATTACTTGAGGAAATAGTGAATTATTTATTTATTTTTTTTTTTAGTAGGAAGTAGCATGAACTGATCTGTGTTTGCTGAATGCTTCCATGAGAGATATTTATTCAGTTTCTGTCTTGGATTCCTCAAGTTTAACACAATGCTTTGTATGTAGCGGTGATAAGTAAATGTTTGTTGAGTTGTTGAGTAGATTAAGGCATCTACACGACACCAAACATCCTGATGAAAACTGGAAACATTCCACCCTCCAGATGTTTGGTGTCACGTAGACAGACTCTCTCGATGATTGACTGAATATTTCAGTCTTTATCTGGATGAGTGACATTGTGGAGGCACAGCCTTGTAGTGTCAGCTCTTAAACCCCTTCCACATTGCTGTTGAAAGAATTGTTATTACGGTTCTAAATACTCAGCCTGCTGTTAATTGGACACAGCATCCTTCACCTCCTTCTCTAGCACACCATGCTCATGGGAAAACTGACAGGTTCTGTGCCAAAGGTGATTTCCATTCGCGGGGTCCTCATGGTCATTATCCACAAGCATTTAGCAAGCCCTCACTCACACGTGCGGGGCACATTTTTAAACAGGAGACGTCATGCAAACATTAGCTGTCGATGCTGTTATTATTGGAATTGCTAAATCAACTCTTCCTTCACCATGAAATTACTTAATAACAATTTTTTACCCAACACCTGCTGAAAAGGAGTTCAAAGCACATCTTCCACGTGGTGCCTTAAAAAAAACTCACCTATTTACAGCAGTTTTCCTTCTCTTCCCTCTGATTTTAGCTGTGACCTTCTCTGTTCCCTAAACTGTACTTACCTACCCTGCATTTGGTGTTAAGATTCAACTGTCTGGTTTGCTCACTGCTGTTGATCAAAGGCTTTGGCTAAATGTGAACTCTTTCCTTGTTTGGAATGGTGTTGTCTAGTTTGTTGCTGAGCTCACCAGATAGAATTATGTTTTTGCAATACTCTAGGATGATGTCTCAGACAGAACTCTGAATATCATTGAAAAGCAGAGTTGGAAAAGATCTCAGAGGGCCAATCTGCACCTGAATGAGATACTCCCTAACACAAAGATGTCAAATGGCCACCCAATCGTTACTCTAAGACCTAATATAAGGGAAAAACCAATACTACCTTCCATTTTTGCTTAGTCTAGAGGCTGCTAGCTAGGTGACACAGTGGGAAAGAAATGTAGACCAAGAGTCACTAAATTCAGTGTTTATTCAATTGTTTTTCAGTCATCCAACTCTTTGGGACCCCATTTGAGATTTTCTTGGCAAAGATCCTAGAGTAACTTTGCCATTACCTTCTCCAGCTCATTTTATAGATGAGGAAACTGAGACAAACAGGATTCAGTGATTCACTCAGCATCACACAGCTAGTAATTGTATGAGTCCAGATTTGAGATCAGGAAGATGAGTCTTCTTGGCTTCAGCACCAGTACTGTGAAACCTAGCTGCCCTATAGTCAGAAAGAAATGAGTTCAAATGTGACTTCAGATATTTACTGTGTCTACCTGGATAAGTCCCTTCATCTCTATCTGCTTCAATTTTCCCATCTATAAAATAAGGATAATAATAGCATCTACCTCCTAGAGATGTTGTAAGGATAACAGTGAGGTAATAGTTATAAAATACTTTGCATAATTTAAAATATTACATAAAAGCTATTTTTATTAATCATTGGAAAGTCTTTGTTGACATCAAGCAGAAATTTTCCTCTTTGTGACTTCCTCCCATTCTTTCATATGGGGCTGAATAAAAATATCTTATCTCTTTTCATGGAACAATCCTTCAAATATTTCAAGATAATTGTCATGTTTCCTCTTAACTTCTCTAAGTGAGAAGTGAAACCATCATTATTTTTCTTTATCAAATAGGGAAAGTGAGGCATGGAAATTTAGTCTGCAAATATTTTTAAGTGCCTACTATGTGCCAGTTCATGCTAGAGATACATGTGCAAAAAATGAAACAATATCCTCATGAGAAGCTCACATTTCACATATATAAATATATACAACATAAATGTAAGTTAATACATACAAATAAATACAAAGTAGTTAAGTACAAGATACTTTGATGGGGAGTGCATTAGCAGCTGGGAGATCAAAAAAGGTTTCATGCAGAAGATAGTGGCTGAATTGCATCTTAAAGGAAGTGAGGGATCTAACTTCCGTATCTCTAAGAGGCAGCGGTAAAAAAGAATTTCAGGAATAGAAGCCACAAAAGTAAGCCAGAATCTGATACATAACACAACTCAGAGCTCCTGAAGCCAAATCCAGGGATTAGTCAGTCCATTCCACCATATTGCTTTTCCTGAAACTTCCCTCAAGCGTTTTATAATTGAAGATCTGCTAGGATATGACGTAAATGAATCCATAATCACTAAATAATGTGAAAGCAAGCATACTCCAAAAGGTTGAGTGATATGGTAGAAAGTGTGCTAGATTTGGAGTTAGAGAGTCATGTGACTTGGGGCAAGCCATTTCTCTGAACCTTAGAAAAGAAGCAGCATATCTATGAGTAAGGGGTGAATTCTTAATGGAACGAGTGAGTAATAGAGATGATTACAAAAAATCCAACAGATTAATTTGATTATATGAAATTGAAAAGCTTTGGCACCAAAAAATGAACACATCTGGGTTAAGAAGAGAAGCAATATATTGGGATTCCAAAAAAAAAATCTATAAATATGCCAGATAAGAGTTTGATATTGAAGACATTTAGACAACTAAGAGAAATATTCCCAACCAAAGAGAGGGGGTTGGGCTAGATGCTTCTAAAGTCTCTTCCAGCTCTAAGTGGATAATCCCATGATTCTTTTGCCATATTATGATGTTTCATCCTCTTGACCAGGACCTAAGACAGAATGGAATTGATGGTTTCCTGTGAAGCCTTTGTTGAAATGAATATAGACATAATTCTTTTCACGAGGCAATAAAATCATCAAATCTGTCCTATTTTTCCCCTACAAATACATAAATATATTTGGTCAGTAGTTATCTAAATATGTAATTGAATGTGTTTTTCCCTTGGCCTCTTGGGAAGTCTCAGGACATAGACCTTTTCAAAAATTTGTTGCTGTTGTTGCTGCTGCTGCTGTTGCTATTGCTATTGTTAATATTCTAAACTCTCTGGAGGTTTACTGTAAGATTAGGGTTTGGAAGAGAACTTCTAGACTTGATCCCATTAGATCAGAGTGTTTTGGGAAAGTTGCAATTTGGGAAATGCACTAGTTATTATGGATTGTGCAACAATACCACATGGTGGTTCCGAGAAGAACTGCACCAAGACTTTAAGCAACTTTAAAAAGAGCAATACTGATTTCTGCCAAGGATCTCTGAGAATTTTACAAAGAAGACAACATGCTTTTGGGTGATTTTTTTTCAATTCTTTCCTGCTTTGAGCGTATTTTTTTAATTTAAAAGAAATATTTCCAATCATTTTTTTCTCCACCTCAAAATATCCTGCCTTCTGGATCTCCCCCCCCCTTTTTTTTTCTGAAATTAAGCCCTCCGCTTTCTTTATGGAGGAGAAACCACTGGATTTAGAATTAGAAAATTGGCTTTTAATCCTGATTCTGTTACTCATTCTCTGTGTGATATTGGGTAAGTTGTTTAACTTCTGGGATCTACTGATTTTTCATCTGTAAAATGAAGGAATTAAATGGAATGGTCTCTAAAATCTCTAGTTCTAAAATTCTATGATTCTTTGATCTCAAACAAAATTCTTCCTCTAGAAATTCTTAACCTTATATATATATATATACATATATACATACATATATATATATATATATGTATATATATATATATATATAGTCATGGACCCCTTTGGCAACTTAGTGAAATCTATGAATCCCTTCTCAGAATGTTTTAGATACATAAAACAAAATCTATAAAATTGCCAAGGAAGCCAATTTTATTGAAATGCAGTTATCAAAATATTAAAAGAAAACAACTAAATTCATGGAGTCCAGGTTGCAAAGCTTTGCTTAGAAACTTGTTCCCATAGTTATTTTCCATTTCCCTACTATCCAGTCCTTCTCCTTTAATATGTGTCTACTTACAGATATTACCATCATTTCAAAAAAAGATAAAGTCACTTTTCTCAGCCTCAAAATTTCTCTTACCTTTATTTCAGATTCTCAGATTCTTTCTATTTATTCAACAGGAAATAACTTTTAAATTTATTATCAAACATGCCTCAATCAGGCCATTGATATTACATTCTTGAAGGTTACTAGCATCTCCTTAATTGCAAAATTTGATTCAAAGGTTTTCTCAGTCTTCATTCTTTTTGATTCTCAAGAAAGTAATGGAAAAAGATGCTGAATTTCAATTCAGAAGATCTGAAATTCCAGCCTTTTTTATACCATGAATTACCTATGTTACTTTGAAAAATTCAGTCACTTCCTCTCCCACAGTCCATTTCTTCATCTGGAAAATAGAGGTAATACCAAACTGACAGTATCATTTTAAATATCCCATAGATGTTCAACTGAAAAAAAACCCACTTTGAAAATTGTCAGGAATTATAATAATGCCTTAACAAACATTTATTAAACAATGACTATATAGTCATTGGCAGAGCCCTGTTCATCATGATGGTGATAATGAAAATGATGATTAATTATCAGTCTTTCTTGTAATCGTTCCTTCTTCCTGCTTTCCTGATATTACCCTATCCTTGTTTTTTTCTACATTCCTGACTATTCATTCTTTAGCTCCTTTTTTTTTTTTCTTCCCACCCCCTAATTATGCAGATATTCCTTAGGACCAATTTTCCCCTCTACTCTTCCTTCTTCTTAACTATTCTATTCTTGGGGCATCTGCTATGATCTCTTCAGTGATTTAATTTCATTTAGGTCCATAAAAATTAATTAAATATCTGTTTTTATATAAAGCGCTATATGGAGTATACAAACATGAAAAATAACACAATCCATGCCCTACAGGAGAAGATACTTGCAACCACTAGGTGTCACTACAGAGAATGAAAAAGATTCCACTTGAACTTATCCTTCTCAATTAAGAAAGTGTCAGGAAAAACTACCCAGACCATAACTATATTCTCCCAGAAGTTTAATTTTGGGCAGGACCTTTTCTCTAATCCAGAAATTATTTACCCGGAGTCTCTGGTCTTAAATAAGATTATTAAGTATATTTCAACACAATTGGTTTTCCTTGCAATTTTATTTATTTTATGTATTCTGAGGAATCTATAGATTTGACAATTTATAAATTGTCAAAGAATTCTGTTGACATGCACAAAGGTTTAACAACTCCTGCTGTAACCTCTTAATTCTTCCATCCTTTTTCTCCTCTTCCATCCCTTTACACTTCTCTGAATGGAGAGATGGGGAGGGATTTAGTTTCAAGGATTCACATGTTCTCCCAGGGGACTACATCTGGCTGACAAAATAATAGATATATTTATCTCCAAAGGCAGGAAAAAAAGCTCCCCATGGTCTTGCCTTGGGGTAGTTATGGAATTATTAACATGAATATAAAATGTAAATCAATATCAGCTTGTTTACTAATCCACTAATCCACTAGATAGAGAGAATCCCAGCTAATTAATACCCTGAAAACTAAACCTCCAGTGACTCTGACACTTGTACTCTGTGCATAAGATTAAAGACATACTCAGAGGACTATCAGAATTGATTCCATGTTTCATCTTTCATCAACAGATCCAAAATACTATTGTTACTTTAAAAAGCATTTTAAAGGGGGTAATAAGAATTCCTTAGCCAGCTGGATTCACAATGATCTGGGGGAAATTGCATGAGAATTGGGCTTGTCTTCCACTCTAGTTGTCGCTATCCTTTTTGTCTATGATGGACCAAGGGGATCCTATATAAGATTTGCTGCTACACCCGCCACAGATCAGCACTCTCATTTAAGCTTCTGAAAGGATTACATAATCTCAGATAACCCAGTCAGAAGATCATGATATTCCTCCCATTTTTTTTCTTAGGCTAGGAAAAGGAACAATCCCATAATGCTCAGAGAGATTCCAGATCAGTCTCTGTACCCAGGAAAGAAAAAGAATCTGCTCCAAAGGGTTGTTACATATACAGGCTAACACATCAAGCATATTAAGAGCAAGGATCTATGATCCTTTTGGTTTGGTAATTACCTATAATAGTAAATAATTTCACAAAAATAATTGTATAAGACTCAGAAGTTGGATAGCTAAAATACATAATGAACAGACTGGAGTTATAAAGACTCATTTTCTTGAGTTCAAATTTGGCCTCAGCCACTTACTAGTTCTGTGATCCAGGGAAATTCACTTCCCCCTGCTTGCTTTAGTTACTTCATCTGTAAAATGATCTGGAGAAGGAAATGTGACCTTATCAAGGAAATCCCAAATGTAGCCATGAAGAGTCAGATAGGACTGAACAACAGAGAAATTATGTGACTTGCCCATAGATATGTATATATACTAGTCACTTCCAGAGAAGGGTATTGAAATAAGGTCTTTCTGATTCCAGATTCAGCACATTAGATACATAGATAACACTAATACAAAGCAGAATTTAATTATGGACAGGAGACTTAATCAGTGTGATGGTGAAGAAAAGACATTGAATTTGGAGAGAGATGACAGTTTCACTATTAGCTTTTCATGTGGTTTTAAAACAGGAACTTTATTTTACAGACTCTGTTTCCACAGCTGGAAAATGAGGGTTTTGTTCAAGATTCTCTCTAAGAGCTTTTCTAGCTTAAAATGCTAGGCCTGAAATTGAAAGGTCACACAATGGCATGAGAGGCTGGAAGAGATAGAGATTATTTTGAACAGGATCAATCAGATAAGGTTATGAGGAAGGCTATGGGGAATCTCTTAATTGAGCCTTGAAGGAAGAGAATCAGTTGTGTGTGAAGCATCCATTCTAAGTATGGTAGATAACATGTGTGTGCAATACAAAAGTAGGAGAAGAAGGATAAAATTTGGTAAGAATGAGCCATGGAATCTGGCTGAAGCATTAGAAATTTTAAGGAGAAGCCTGAAATGGGACACTGAAATCAGATTTTGATGAACTTATAATATTGGGAGTTTTTATTTATTTGTTTTCTTTTTTTCCTTTCTTTCTTTCTTTCTTTTTTCTTTTTCTTTTTCTTTTTCTTTTTTTTTTTTTACCGTTTGGGGCTTCATTTATTTTGGGATCAATTATCAAACACTTATTGTTCCCCTTCCCTTTTCTTTCCTCTCCATAATGGAAAAAAAGAGAAAATAGAGAATAAAATCCTTGTAAAAATATGTGTAGTTAAGGAAAGCAAGTTTTCTATTGATCACATGCAAAAAAAGTGTCTCATTTTGTATATTTAGTCTAACATTGGTCCTTTGTAATCATGACTGATCATGATTTAATCTTTCATACTTCTCAAACTGGATATTACATAGACATCTTAAACTCATATGACCCAAAATTTGTCCCCAAATTGTTCTGTCTTTCTTCCTAAGTTTCCCAGTTAAAATTTTACCTTTCTGCAGGTTGAGGCCAGAGTGCAGAGGGATGACTTTAGGTTCAAAACTTTCCTGTCTCAGCTCTTTTTCTTGGTGAGGGTTTGCTACTGAGTGTAGAGTTCCCCTTAATAGATTATGGTTGATATTTCTTCATCACTCTCCCACCCCAAACTATATGTTATATGGAGGATTATATGTGGACCATGGGCTTCTTTTATTACAGCTTGCTTTTCTTTTAAAATGTATAATACTTTCAACATATAACCTTCAAAAGTGTCAGTCAATTATGAAGTATTAATTAGGCACCTACTATGTACCTATGTGTTCTATATTGCCCTACTTGTTTGTTATTTTTATGGTCTTTTTATTTGCTCCTTTCTGTGCATTATTTTTAAAAATATATTTCAATGATCTTTTCTTTCCTCTTCCTTCCTTCCTTCCTTCCTTCCTTTCTTCCTTCCTTCCTTCCTTCCTTCCTTCTTTCCTGTTTTAGTAATCAAGGTTAAGTAACTTGTCTAAGGTAACAGAGCTAGTTAAGGAAGGAAGGAAAAGAAGGAAAGAAGGAAGAAAGAAAAGGGAGAAAGAGAATGAAAGAAAAAAAAGAAAAATTTCATTAGTGTGCTTGTTTTTACAAAACTCCTAAAATTTGAAATTTCTATTTCTTGTCATCTTTCCAAATATAATGGATTAGAATCTCAGAATTGCTGTAATTTGGATTTCTCTAATAGTTTGTGATTTGGAACATTTTTTATGTCACTACTGAGGCTTGTATTTCTTCCTCTGAAAATTGCCTGTTTTTTTTTTTTTTACTATTAATTTATTGGAGAATTGTTCTTTGGAATTTGGATGAACTCTTTATCAAAGAAATTTGCAGCAAATATTTATTTTAGTTCTTTTCCCCCATCTAATTTTAACTGTATTGATTTTGTTTTTGCAAAAAGGGCTTTGATTTTATGATCATTTTATCTTTTGTAATCTTTGTTCGTTGTTTGGTCATGAATTCTGCCTCTTTCAATTTATCTGAAAGATAATTTCTTCCTTTTCTCTTTAATTTCTTTATGATGTCATTATTTATACAAGTCATCTATTCATTTGGAGCTTTTCTTGATATATGTTGTGAAATGTTCTATGCCAAACTTCTGTCAGACTCCTGAGTTTTCTAATAAGTTTTTGTCAGATATTGAGATAGTATCTTAGAAGCCTTTCTCTTTACTCTTTATATTTTCTCACTTGATAAATTCATCAGTTTCCACAGTTTTATTTATCAGTTATATGCAGATAATTCCAAGATCTGAATATCCAGGCCTCATCTCTCTCCCTAGCTCCAGCCATATATCTCCAACTAACTAACTAACTAAACATTTCAAAGAGGATGTTTTATACATGTCTTAAATTCAACATTTCCACAATAAAATTTATTATATTTTCCCTAAAACCTCAGAGCAGATTATGATTTTAAACTTCCCCATGAGAAGGGGAAATTTGGAAGGTGAAGAGGCAGCAAGTGAGAAGATAGAAATGAGAAAAGGTGAAAAAATTGTCCTGATTTTTGAATGTATCAAGAATATTTCTAGCATAGAGTGAACCATGTGAAAGTTTGGCTACCAGAAAAGGAGAAGGATGAGCTAGATTTGAGATGGTGTCTTGGGATCAGACAAAGGAAAAATATTTTGAATTATGAACTAGAGGAAAATAGGGCAATGGTGTAGGTATATGGAATGTTCTTTCTGCCCAGAGAAAGAGCTATGATCTCCTTACCCTAGTTAAAATTCTGCAATGGGTGGAAGTTTCAAAGTAATTTTCAACTTGCCATGAGCCAAAACAAAAAAGAAAGAAGCTTTTAAGCAATTTATTGCTGTCTGTATAGGAAGCTCTAGGTTCAGTGGTAGAGTCTTGGAAATCACGGAATCAGGTACAAATACAGCCTTAGACACTTAACTAGTTGTATGACACTGGACAAATCTTTATCCTCAATTTTCTTCTTATCTGTAAAATGATGATAATAATAGCATTTCTCCCCTGGAATTGCTGGGAAGATCAAGTGAGATAATTTTTTATAAAGTGCCTTGCAAAATTTAAAGTTCTATACTTTACTATTACTATTTCTGCTGCTGCTGCTGCTCCTCCTCCTCCTCCTCTTCCTCCTCCTCCTCCTCCTACAATTACTGTTGATACTAGTACTAATACTGCTGCTATTACTGTTGCTACTGTGACTACTTCTACTATCAGTACTATTATAATTACTGCTGCTGCTACTCTCTCTCTTTTCTTCTCTTTTACTTTGTTTTTCTTGAGGGTTTTTATTTTCATTAGAGTGGGAGAGCTATGTTTTCTTTCACAGCTTTTATGGAAATATTTTGCATAACTTCACATATAGTTTCTTAATGATTGGGTGGGGATAAGGGAGAGAACTTAGAGACTACTACTACTACAATTACTACTGCTAAATTATTGTTGCTACTGTTACCAGTACTGCTATTTCTGCTTTCACTGCAACATCAATTTCTTACTACTAATAATAACATTACTGCTGATATTAGTACTATTAGTACTGCCACTATTACTGCTGTTACTCTGATGGCTTCTACTATTAGACTATTATAATTACTGCTGCTGCTGCTGCTTCTATTACTATTACAATTACTATTGCTAATTTATTGCTGCTACTGTTACCAGTACTTTTAATTCTGCTTCCATTACAACATCAATTTCTACTTCTGCTGCTGCTGCTGCTACTACTACCATTACTATAATTATTGCTACTATTACTATTACTACTACTATAGTTACTGTTGCTGTTGATGCTACTACTACTACTACTTCTACTGCTGCTGCTACTCTTATTGCTGCTACTACGCCTACTTCTACTAAAATGATTATTACCATGACTATTATTATTATTACACAGTGAAATGAGCTACTTCTAGTAGCAGTAGGTTCTTAAGCAATAGCTTAAGTAGTACGTAAGGTTTTCTAAAAATTGACTACCTAACCTCTTGTCCCTTTGAACTCAGAGATTCCATGATACTATAATAATAAATACAATAACTATTGGCATTTAGACCACCAGTTTTTAAAAGAGTATTTTCTGCACAACAACTCAGTGAGATAGATACTGCTAGGATTATTATCCTTTTTTAAAGGCAGGGAAACTAAAAGTGCAGAGAGGTTCACTTGCCTAAGGTCACATAGCCAGAAGCAAGTAAGTAATGGCCTCAGCATTAAATCCCAGGTCTATTGAAAGCAAAATCTACTACTTTTTCTACATTATATGATGTATGTATATGTATATGCATATATATGTATATATTATATATATATGGTGCTGCCTTATATGGGAATGTAGAATTATCTATATGTAGAAAATCATGTATTTCTAATCAAATTTATCATATTCATACATGTAAACACCCGTAAGTGTTTACATCTAAGCATCCAAATGCTTTTCCACTTGATATAAAATAAACATGCATAGATTTCTTGGCTTTACCAACTTGTATTTTTCCTCCAAAAATGAATAAAACTTTCTTTACCAGCAATATTTTTCATTTTTTAAAATTGGAATTCCACTCTTTCTCCTACCCCAGGTCCAATAATGAAAAATGAAAAAAGAAATTCAGCCCATTATCTTGGATTGCCATTTCACCTCTTCCAAGTGGGAGACCAGGAAGGATCTAGAATTTCATTTGGGAAAAGTTCCTCTACCCAGGATGGCTTGAATACTTCCCTGAACTCTAAATGACTTTCACAATCCCATGATATGTGAATAAGTTTGTGTGATTTTTCATAACTTTAGTTATAGACCTTGGAGAATGAGTCGCAAAAAACATATCTTTTCAGAATGTAAGGGCAATGATAATGCATTTAGAAACTAGCAAAAATAAGGTAAGCCTAGAAATTGATCATCAAATAAAGTTCAATTTCAAATTCAAATTTAAGAAAAGGATAAGCATTTGGATTACATACCTTTAGGCCCAGTTTTTTGCAATATTTCAACTGTCTGATAATGATGGTGATCAGGTCGGGCACTGGGCATATCATTCATTGGTATGGTACCAATGAAAATTCATTCGTCTAATATTGGATTCAAATATTTTAGAACTCCCAGGTGAGGGAAGGAGGGCAGTAGCAGTTGAGGTGAATCAGGAAAGGCTTATTGTGAAAGATGATATAATCTAAGTCTGGAAGGCAGAAAAGACTTCTCTGCAATGAAGGTGCAGAGAAATGCATTCTAGACATGGGAGACAGCTCACAGAAAGTCATAGGATTACTCTCCCTCCCTTCTCACCAATATCTTTCTTACCTGTTGTACTTATGCCTATTGGAATTGCTCTGAAGGGCCAATGTTTTCATGCTGCTATTAGAGATAAAGCATAAGTTTCCTTCTCAGGGCAAAAAAAAAAAATGGAAATTAAGGGGATGCCCATCATTTCGGGAATGGCTCAATAAACTGTGGTATGTACTTGTGATGGCATATTATTGTTCTATGGGAAATGATGAGGAGGATGCTCTCAGAAAAACAAATCTGGGAAGTCCTTCATGAGCTCGAGTAAAATGAAATCTGTGTACAAAGTAACAACAATGTCCTGGGATGGTCAGCAATAAATAACTTTGCTATTCTCAGTAATGCAATCACCCAATGCTACTCTGACGGACTTATGGTAAAAGATTCCATCCATACCCAGAGAAGGAACTGACTGTCTAAATACAAATTGAAGCATTCTCTCTCTCTCTCTCTGTGTGTCTCTCTCTTCTCTTCTCTTTTCTTTTGTTTTTCTTAAGGGTTTTTGTTTTCATTAGGGTTGGAGATCTATGTTTTCTTTTGTAGCGTTTATGGAAATATTTTGCATAATTTCACATATGGTTTCTTAATGTGTGGGTGGGGATAAGGGAGAGAAGTTAGAACTCAAAAATTTTGAAAACAAACCTAAAAAATTGTTTTGAATGTAACTAGGGAAAAATTAAATAAATAAAAAATACATTAGAGATAAAGCTTAAAATGTCAATACTCATCAGAGAAGAATATATGTATATATATATATATATACATTTGTATATACACATGTATATATACACACATTTATACATATGCACACATATACATTTATACATATACATACATTTATAATACACACACACATATATATACATATACACATACCCATACCTATACACATATATACATGTACTCATACCTATAAACATATCTACATATATACAAGATATGTATATATGTATATATGTAGATATATATACCCATGCATGTGTAAATATATACACACATGCATTTGTTTATATGCATATGCCATACACATATTTATACATATACATATGTGCAACACACATTCATACACATGCCACACATGTACACATTTACATATATATATTCTACACATGTATATGTTTATATGTACACACATTTATACCTATATATACACATTTATACACATGTATATATACACATATCTATACCTATAAATATACACACACTTATATATATATATACATATATACACATACATGCACACACACACATATAAACATACATATATTCATATATATGCAAATTCCAATAAATAGCTGCTCTTATCATTATTTTATAGATCAGGACATCAAATCATTGATAAGACTTTTTTGGTGGTTTGTCTAGTCCTACAATAATTCAATAAACTTTCTAGGACTTCTCAGTGTCACTTTGTTCCTTAGTTTGGAAACATGATGCTATAGGATAGAAAAAGAAAAGAAAAAAAAAAGAAAAACTAAACACACAACTATACTGCAATTTCCTTATTTCAATTGAAAGAGGCAAAAGGAAATGAACAGATGGCAATGTTGAAAAATACATTTGTTTTGTCCTTAACAGGATAAAAACAGTGTTTAATGAAATAAATGTGCACTTCTCTGTCTCCCTGTGAGGGACGCGGTAGTTTACAGCCCCTCACGCAAAGATGATTGAAAAGGTGACACCTCAGCAGGATGGTCAGCACCTGCCCCATGACTGATCTGGGTATGAAAGCTCTTCTAAAGTAGTAAGTGCATCCTTACTTTGCTGGAGCTGTTGGCCTTGCTCACTTTGTTTTTAAAGTCAGCACTAAGTTTTGGCACTGGCTGAGTCACTCCATCCATTGGGATTGCTTCATTTTGGCATCAGTTCTCTGCAGCTGCTTTGGTCAGGCCAGCAAAGAGGGAGTTGAGTCAGATGTTTTGGATTTTAATCCTTGCTCCTCTCTGGAATCCTGTTTGATCTTCTGAGTTTCTTTCTGCTGCCCTCTTTTACTTTCTCCATCCATTTTAATAATAACTTCCCTTATATGATCTTCAAAATAATCTTGGAGAAACCACGTCTCAGAGAGGTGAGTTGATTTACCCTGAGTCACACAGCAAATGTTTGAAGCAGGTTCTGAATCCATATCTGCCTGCCTCCAAGTCCATTGGTCTATTCATTATACCAGAGGGCTTCTACAAATCAGGGCCAACAATATAAGAGTAGCCTAATTAATTCATGGGATTATTGAAAAAAATGAGACAATTCAAAAGTTTTGAGCTATTAAGGGAATATATATATATGTGTGTGTGTGTATGACTTTATATGAAATAAACATATATTCCTTTATTAGCTTATATATTACTCTATGTGAAATAAAATGGCAGCTAGGTGGTACAGTGGAGAAAACATCTGGAACCAGGAAGATCTAAATGCAAATCCAGCCTCAGATATCAACTAGTGACCCTGGGAAAATACTAAACCCTGTTTGCCAGGAGCTGTGACTTCTCTAGTCTTATGGAAACTTAGTTCCATGTTAGCATGCTGTTACCCAAGGTCATTAGTGTCTCTTGCTTGCTAGGGGAATCAGGAAGATGCTGGAAGCTGTATTCAATCATTATATACACTCTTTCCTTTGCCTTGTTGCTTCTACAAGGGTGTTAGATTATATTAAAATTTACTAATTCTAGTCGATCTAATTCTATCCTTTGAGGGGAGGTTGTGAATTTTATTTTTTTCCCTTTCAAAATGATTCAACAATTACAAATAAATATAGTGAGGATGTAAATTATTCAACAATAAAATATTAAACTACTGAAAAATGTTTTGTATCCTTTACTAAACTATACTCATTGTGGGGACTCACTGGATCTGACCTGGGACAAACTCACATGTACTAGGTGTTATTCTGAGTGTTGGACATACAGAAATATCTTTAATTAGTTTATATTCTTTTAGAGGGAAAACACATAAGCCAATAAGTAAATGCAAAATACATAAAAATTGATTTCAAAATAATTCATGTGTATGTGTATGGTAATAGGAGGAGGAGAAAGAAGAGGAAAAAGAAAGAAACAAAGGAAGAGAAGAGCAAGAGGATGAAGGGGAGAATAAAGAAATACTATGAACTTGAGTAGGAGGAGGGTATGATCAGCAAAGGTCTTACATAGTAGATAATATTTGATCTGAAATTTTAATGAAGCTAGGAATTTTAAGATATGGCGCATTTAGGGAAAATACTCAAAGTATGAATGAAATGAGAATAAATCTGAGTGGCTGGCACAAAAGTCCGATATCCTAAACAAAAGTATGGAGGCTGGAAATGGAATATTTTATATGGACAACAGTAAACAGGATAGTTTGGTTTATGTGGTAAGGAGAAGGAATGCAATTTAAGTCTGGACAGAGAGGTTCAAGGTTGTAAATACCAAAAAGAGGACTTTGTATTTTATCCTGGAGGTAACAGAGAGTTACTGAAGTTTCTTGAAAAGTGGAATAGTATTGGTCAGAGCTGTGCTTTAGGAATATCAATTTGGCAGCTATTCAGAGAATTCATTATGGAGGAAAGAGACAGAAATTAGGGAGAATAATGAGGAAATTACAATAATTTGGGAAAGAAGTAATAAAGATTGGAACTAGTGTGATAGCCACATGAATAGAGAGATGAAAATAAATGATCTAGAAGAAGCATTTGTAAAACTCAGAGGCTAATCAGAAATGGAAGCTGAGGGAGACTGCAGAGATGAACATCAATCAGTTAAGAAGTGTATGGAGTGAATAGAATGTTTTTACTAGCTGTGTGACTCTGGGCAGATTAATTAAATCTTTGTAATCTTTAAAAAGGGGATAACAAGAAAATTTACCTCCCAAGTTTGTTATGAGGATCAAAATGGTATAGAATCTGTAAAGTACTTAGCACAATGCCTGGCACTCATTAGGTGCTTAATAGATACTTGTTCCATTCTCATTCTTATAGGTACTGTGCTAAGTGATACAGATATAGCTACAATAAATGAACAATCTCCATTTACAGAGTTTACTTTTTATGTGAATGAGAGGCAATTGGGATTAAGTGACTTGATCAGGATTACACAACTAGTAAGTGTTTGAGACTGGATTTGAACTCAAGTTTTTCTTCACTCCAGGGCCAGTGTTCTATCACTGTGCCATTTAATCCCCCTCAAAGATTTTACACTCCAGTGGAAGAAGTTGATAAAAATATATGATACATATGCATATATATATATATATATACATATAACCACATTTGGGATTTTCTTGGCAAAGATACTGGACCTTTTCCAATTTATTTTACTGATGAAGAGACTGAAGCAAACAAGATTAAGTGACTTGTTTAGGACTATCAGCTAGTACTTGCCTGAAGTCAGATTTGAACTCAGGAACTGAGTCTTCCTGATTGTAGACATGGTGCTCTGTGCACTATGGCACCACTTAGCTGCCTTTTAATGTATAGGAATGTATATTAAATGTTCTACCAACAGTTTATTAGTGTCTTTCAACAAACTCTTAACACTAGCTATTCCTCATCTTCTATCATATTTCCTCTCTTGTTAAGTGTAAGATATTTTGATTTGTTTTCTGTTGTTTTGATTTGTGTTTCTGTTATTATTAAGTGATTTGTAGCATTCTTTCATAAAGTTGTTAATAGTTTGTCATTTTTTGAGAATAGTTTATTCATTTCTGATGACCTCTAATTTCTTGGAGAATGGCTTTGGATCTTTCATATTTCAACTACTTACTGATATGTCTTAGATTTCAGATCTTTAGCAAAGACACTTGATATAAGAACTTTTTCTCAGTTGACCATTTATCTTCTTATCCTTGTAGTATCAATTTTGTTTTTCTCAAATTTCAATTTCACATGATTGAAATAGTCAATGTGATCATTTGTAATGGCCATTGTCCTTTATTTGGTGAAGAATTCTCTTCTAAGCCATAGTTATGAAATATTCTCTCCCTTTCTTCTGGATGTTATATGATATGATCATTAATATCCAGTTCTCATATTCACTTGGAGTTTATTCTGAACCTAAATTCTTTCAGTCTAGTTTCCAGTTTTCCCAGTCAATTAGGGAATTCTTTTCTAGGTGATTGAGCTTGAGTGTTTATTGTATCAATTTGGGTACAGTTCAGTTCCTTTCTCCAATTACTACTCTGCTCCATTAAGTTATTTTTGATTTTTTTTACCAAATAATTTTGATGTTTACCACTTTATAGTATAGTATGAAACCTAAAAGTGCTATTCCCTCACTTTTTTTTCTTTCATGGTTTCCCTTGACATTTGAAATTTTTTGTTCCTCCAAATTTTGTTATTATTTTGTCTAGTTTTATGAAATATGTCTTTGGTAGTTTGATTGGTATAGCTTTAAATCTATAAATTCATTTTGGTAATATCACTTTTATGACATTGTCATGGAACCTTTGTCTTTTCTAAACAAATATAAGTTGCTTAGATCTTATAGAAAAAGAAATGTAGCCTATTCTCTGAATTAGATGTACAATTCTTCTAATAACTCTTCAGATGCTACTTTTTGATTTTGATGCATAATTCACTTACCTGTGATTTGCCAACATTCCTCAGGCACTTCTAATGATTGCCAAAAAGTTTTGTGATATTATGAAATATTCCTGTTCTCTTTTGCTCTAATGTAGTACTGCCAAATAAATAACTTTTAAGGGTCTAAAAATGATTTGTTGACTGAGCATAAACTGTCCCTGAAGTTCCACAAAACATAGAAGAAAAGATCTCAAGCCTAGTTGAAGGTTTAGAAGAAGAGAAAAGTCATTTTCCATGTGTGAGTTGCATTTGGAGAGAGTCTGGATACTCCATCTTTTTCCCTTGAACAAATTCTGTTTAAAAAATATGGACTGGCAGAGCTGTAACTAGGATGGGAGTGACTGAGTACTTCCCCAGAGTACCAAAATTTATCAGGTGCAAAAATTTAAGATATGCATGTCAGAATAATGGAAGGCATTATATTTATTAATTCCTACTGAGTTTCTTGCTTACTCCTTGTATTATTATATATCATGAATTACAAAACTAATTTAAATTCAATTCAAAAAGCTTTTTCCAAGTACCTACTTTGTGCCATTATGCGAGGCACTCAAGATACAGTGACAAAAATGAAGCTTTCTCTGAGATCAAGGAGCTTATATTTTCCTAGGCAGAAACCACAAATACACAGATAAATAAATGGAATATATACACAAAATGAATAAAAAGTAATTTTAGGGTAATATGTTATCTCATTTGATTTTTACAACAATCCTGGGAGGTAGATGTTATTACTATGACCTTTTTTATAGGTGAGGAAACAGAGCATAAGTGACTTTTCAACACATTTAGTAAATGTCTCAGGCTAGATTTGAACTCAGATCTTCCTGACTCCAATTCCAATCTTCTATCTACTCTGCTACCAGCTTCCTCCTTGATATATTTAAGCCAAGAAACAATAGGTAGCCACTGAATTTTCAGAAGAGGGGGGGAGTGGTTAGACTATACATTCCATTTAGTGATCGTATCAGTTCTGATGTGTTCATTGATCACTTACTTTATACAGATGATAATCTGAGCTATTTATCCAATTTTAATTTTTCTTCTACTCTCCATTAACTGTCTATTCAACCTCTAATACTAGATTGCCCACCAATATCTCAAACTTGATTGTCCACAAGAGAAGTCATTGTTGTCCCCCAATCTTTCTTCTCTTCCTCACCTCCATTAAGGTATATGGTCATATATTCCTCCCCAGTCACCAAGGCTCACAATCTCTGTGTCATCTTTAATGATCCAAATGCACTTAACCGCCATAACTAATTTGTTGCCAAGTTTTGTCATTTCTATCTTCACACCTCTCAATTTATCCCACAACCACTTTTTATTTTTTTATTTCTTTCCCCCCCCACAACCACTACCCTCAGGCAGGTTCTCCTCACCTGACACCTACAGTGTAACAATAGCCTTCTTATTGATCTGCCTGCTTTGTTCCTCCACACTACATTCCAGAGGTGTCAAAAATCAGTCAGTAAATATTTATTAAATACCTACTATGTGCCAGACATTATGCTAAGTGCTGCATGTGGTATGAGAATCAGATTCAACACTTTCCAGTGAAGTAAAAAATAGATTCAAATGTAATTGGGAAATAGTTAACAAAATAATAAAAACACAGTAATCCTAGATAACATCACAGGTAGAACTAAATTAACTTGCAGCTTCTAAATATCTTCATGTAATAATTAGTGGCCCACATTTCTATTTAAGTTTGACACCACAGGCATAGGTAATTTTCCTATCAGCTGCCAAAGTGATTTTTCTAAAATGAAAATATAACATGTTAGTCTCTCTGCTCAAGAAATGCCAATGGTTCCCCATTACCTCTAGAATCAAACATAAAATTCTCTACTTTTTAAAGCTTTTCACAACCTGGCCTTTGCCTACCAATTTAATTTTACATTTTATTCCCCTTCCCTCCACTTACTCTGTGATCCAGTGATACTGACCTTGCTGTTCCTCACACAAGACATTCAATCTTCTTTCATTTTCACAACCGTTCCCTACTTTTGACATTCTCCCTCCTCATCTCTACCTAAATAAAATATATAGTTCCAAGATGTTGTAAAATTATAACTAGAACATAGAAGAACTTATTTTAATATTTTCCTCTTCATTACTCTACATTCTTAATCATATTATCATTGGATAATATCTCATGTTCATGAATCATGCTTTCTAACAACAACACAGGGAGGGAGGTAGTATGCATGCCCATTTTACAGATAAGAAACTGAGGTCAAAGAGATAGAGTAACCAATATTGTGCCAAACTAGAGATCACATTAGAATCTTCTCAAAGTCTTGGAAACCACCCGCAACCACAATTCTTTGGTCAATCAGTGGATAGTGTATACTGTTACAAAATACGACATGCAAGAAAAGATTGAAGGAATTTAATTTTAGCCTGAAGATGTGAAATTTAAACTTACTCTAAAGCAAAATTAAGGGAAAATATTCATGGATAAAGTAATTGTTTTGGTTAGTATCTTTGTGGGTGGTTTTTTCTCATGTCTGGTATGTGGTGTGGGCTAACAGACAGGATGCATTTTTGTAATATTTTGTTTCCCACAGGTTAAGTTGTAGGTAAGAAGCATCCTCCTCCTTTTCATCTTCCTCCCTCCTCTTCATTGTTATTTTATTGTCATTTTTTGCTGTTATCGTTGTTATTGTTGTTGCTTTCCTGGGAAAAATTGGATTCCATGTTATTGGTTTTTTTTGTTATTCAGCTTATATTCCTGAAGATGAATATTATTACCTGTTGGGAGATATAATGGGATTTTTTATTCATAAAATTGTTTCCATTGCTTCTTGGTCAGAATCTCTGGAAATTAACTGAAAACAAAGAGACCACTGAGTTTCGTTCACAAATTCCATAGTAGTGAGTAGAGAAATCTGGTTAAAACCCAATTCCATATGTGTCCTCATTGACTGTAGTCTTTTAAATCAGGGTATGAAATTCTGGTGTCAGACGACTTGGAGTATTAAGTCCAAGCAAAGCAAAAACAATGGGATGATGTTGCAATGAAGAATGTTACCAATCAAGAGAATAAAACCATCCTGAGCCACAAGTGAGGAGTTTAAGCTGGAGAAAGTCACAGTTGGTAGAATTCCATGACTGTTAGTGAACTGACAGCATTTGTCAAGCATTTGTCACAATCGGTATGTCTCAACCTTCCTTGCAAATTAAGTTTGGCTTGGCTAGGCCTGTTGACAAAGCTTGAAAATTGGCTAAAGATCCATCCCTAATAGTATCAACTGCAGAGCTCAAGCAAGATTTTAAAAGCTGTATCAGAAACCCAGACCGAATCTAAATTTATTTATTATGAAAACTTTAAAAGAAACAGCATGTTGTTGTATGTGAGTTCTACTACCACTGAGAAATGAATGTTAGAATCATGGTGGAGAAGGGTTATAATAAACAGAATATTGGCTTTAGGTCAGGAAGACCTGAATTGAAATCCTCCTATAGATACTAACTAGATGACTCTGGGAAAATCTCTCAATGTATCTTAATCTCAGTTTCCTCTTCTATAAAATAGCATTATCATCTACCTTTTTGGAAGTGAAGATTATACAAAAAACATAAAGCATTTTATAGCAATGCCTCTTCCTCTCCCTCTCTCTCTCTCTCTCTCTCTCTCTCTCTCTCTCTCTCTCTCTCTC
>JAJPUD010000857.1:152161-338605 GCA_023553655.1 Myrmecobius fasciatus | reverse complement strand
TCTCTCTCTCTCTCTCTCTCTCTCTCTCTCTCTCTCTCTGTCTCTCTGTCTCTCTCTCTCTCTCTCTCTCTTTCTTTGATGCAAATGGAGAGTTACCTTCCATGACTTTGTAGTTCCCCAAGGAAGAATTCAAAATGTGGGGGGCATGCCCCCACAGAGCAGAAACTTGCAAAGTATGCTGTAATGCAATTGTTATTATTTTCAGTTTTGTACAACTCTTTGTGACCTCATTTGGATTTTCTTGGCCAAGATAATGGAATGGTTTTTCATTTCCTTCTCCAGCTGATTTTGCAAATGAAGAAAGTGAGGCAAATGAGCTTAAGTGATTTGTCAAGGGTCACACAAATAGTGTCCCAAGTCATATTTGAATTCTGAAATGTAAGAGTTCCTAACTCTTTGCACCTAACTGTCTTTGTAGTGCAGTATCGTAACTTTCAGAAAAGGGAATATTTCTGATTACTCAGGGTCTCACAATGTACCTCAGGGTGAATGTGTTAAGCATCAGTTATCATTGGTTAGTTAGTGTAGAAGTTGGAGGAAGCAGGGAAGAATTCTCTCCTTGAAGCTGCTTTTTAAAGTTTTTCTAATCAATCATTTGCTTACTTTCCTAAATCAACACCTCTTTGTCAAATATTTACTGTATGAACTATGTTGTATTCTTCCCTTTTTGTCTAAAGTCAAGAGCTAATAGTTAAATTCTTCAGAATTAAATTCATTTATACCTGTTAGGTGGAACTTGACAATCAACTTTATTTTTCTTTCTTTCTTTCTTTCTTTCTTTCTTTCTTTCTTTCTTTCTTTCTTTCTTTCTTTCTTTTTCTTCTGAGGCTGGATTTGAACTGAGGTCCTCCTGAATCCAGGGTGGGTGCTCTGTCTAATGTGCCATCTAACAGCCCTCCTTGACAATCAACTTTATAAAAAGAGGAATAAATATGCTCAATATGAAAAAAGTATGAAGAAAATACATAATTTTTCTGCATTCTTGTGATCAACCAACTCCAGATAGATTTGATTTTCTAATATCACATGCAATTTTATTTTAACAATAATTTTGATATATAAATATATATAGATAGATAGATACATATATATATACATATACATATATATATATTTAGTAGCTTAAATTACCTCCTGTATATCTGCCCAACTCTGCTTCTCAGTCATCCCATATTTTTTAAGAAAAGAAAACAATGAAAAAATCAGCCTAACCAATTAAAACAGCAACAAACACAAACAAATCCCAAATCAATCATCTAACAATATCGGCACTGTCCAATACCTGTGGATACCCCATCTCTGCTAAGTAGTGAGTGAGAAGGGGTGTCTTCTTATATCTCTACTAGCTTATTCTTTTTAATTTTGTGCTATTTGCTATTTTTGCTGTTTTCTTATAGTTGTTAATCTTTTCTTTTGTATTACTGTGGTCATTGTGTATGCCATTTTTTTTTTCTCTACTTACTTCATTTTGTGATTCTGTCTTTCCAGGCTTCTCCATATCCATCATGCTCAACATTTCTTATAGCATAGTGATATTCCATTACAGGCATATACCACAGTTTGTTCACCCGTTACCCAAATGATGGGCACAACCTCTTTCCATTTCTTTGCCACCACAAAAAGTATGCTATATGTATCCTGATGAATATAGGAACTTTCTTTTTTTTTATCAGCAACCTTTTTTGGCTCTCTGGGTCAAAGCATATGGATGTCATATCTAATTCCGAACAACCAAAACAATTCTTTTAAACAATGGATGTGGCCTAGTTTTTTGAATATTGTTTGCTCATAATAATCTGGCAAGGTCTATAGGCACAGTTAATTAATTTACCCTTTCTGGGTCTCACTTTCCTTATGTGGGAAATTAATAGATTAAGAAAAATGATCTCCAGAGATTACATAAACTCTAAAAATAATATTTCTGTAAAGAAGATGATTATTATAAATCTTATTATGTTATTATAAATCACTATGGACCCAACATCAGAGATGTTTAAGCTTTAAATACCTTCCTACTATGGAGATACATATGAATTGGGAGAAATTTATAGACAAATAGAAATTAATTGAGAGGAAAAAAAGGAGAGGAGAAAAAAAATTTGAGATTAGAATGCAAATATAGATTGACTGTCTAGTCTATAATTTAGAATAGATAAGTAAACTGTGGTCCAGAGAAGTTGAATAACTTAGCCAATATTTATAATTATATTTTTATATATTAAGTTGCTTTTGTCATACTAGGTTTTTATTTTCTTCATTTAAAAAGCTTATTCTGAAAGAACATCCATAACCTTCATCAGACTGCCAAAAAGGTCCATACTACAAAAAAGATTAAGAATATCCTGTTCTCAGATAATGATGATCAAATATTTTGAAACTTTTTAAATCCCATGGAGGAAGCAGACTTAATGCTCTCAGAACAATAAATTTGAATTAATTATTAGAGCAAACTTCTTGATAGAGTCAAGTTGGTTTATTTCAAATATAAACTGTATTTTTTTTCCTAGAGTTGGGGAAAAGGAAATGTTAGAAAACAGACTAAATTGATTAAATAAGCATTATGACAAGATATTGGCTCAGTGCCTAAGACAACTTCAGTGTTTGGAAAATATATGTACGTAAATGTGTACTTTAGACATTTATGTGTCTATCTTTTACATATATATATATGTATATGTTGTATATACATACTTATATAAGTATATAGAACTGTGTAACACAGGTTTGTCCTGGGTCTAATTTGCATGCCTGATCTGGGCACTATGGGGGACAGAGAGTTCTTGAGATTATTTACAATTCATTGCTGATTTAGTTCAGTCACCATAGAGAAAGAACAGTGAGATCTCTTTTAATTGCCCCAAAGAAATCCCAATAAGGGGTCTAAGTCAAAGGAGATTTGATAAAATTCCAAATGTACCAAGAATTTAATCATACCTATTCTTATACACAGTAATATGCTAAAGACATATCATACCAGATGTTGAGAGTTGGTTGTTAAATTTTCAGAGATTTTTGTGGAGCCTTTGTTAAACAGATCTAGTGCAAATATCAATCAATTACTGCAATGGGATGTTATTTGTTATTTTTAAAAAATGGTCTCAATCACAACAGAATATATTTTCAAAACTATATGTTATTTTCTTCTCTAAATGAGAGTGACTTTAATAAGAAATGTCATTGTTCAATAGCGTTTGGGTCTTTATGACCCCATTTGAAGTTTTCTTGGCAATGATATTGGAGTGGTTTGCCCTTTCCTTCTCCCACCTTTTATGGATGAAAAACTGAGACCAATAGGATTAAGTGACTGCCTGGGATCACATTACTAGCATGTGTCTGAGACTGGATTTGAATTCAGGTCCTTTTGGCTCCAGGCCCAATGCTATATCTATTATACCACCTAGCTGACTTAATAAGAACTATTTGAAAACAATATTAACTACATTTTTTTCCTAAAGGTGCCAATATAACACTGGGAAAGAAGTCTGGAGTAGCTATGAATTTGTTGGGAAAATTATCCTCAAAACAAACAAAAAAATTCCCACATCATTTAGCACTTATCAATTATTACTTGATGCTTACTGAAATAAAACAAGTTCATTATTTAAAACATTTCTGGATAAAATTTATTATATTTATGAACAATTTAATAAAAATCAGACTGAAGCAGAAACTTTGTCTAAAGAACTTGACACTGAAATTATTAACATTGAATATTAGACCTGAGATAGGCAGTATGTAATTTACAGACTACTACTGCTGTATGGCCACATATCCTATATCTTAAGTATACATTTTTTCTCCTAATTCTTCAATGAGATTCATTAACATTAAATGATTTCAACATGTTGCTTTAATGATTCACATTCTTTAAGAATTGCCATTATATGTATTTTTTATTAAAATTTCTTATTTGCAAAACATATGTATGGGTAATTCTTGAACAGTGACCCTTACAAAGCTTTCTGTTACAAATTTTTCCTCCTACTTCCCACCTCTCCCCTAGATGGCAGGAAATCCACTACATGTTAATTATGTTAAAGTACTTGACAAATCTAATATATGTATACACATTTCCACACTTATCACTGTTGTGCAAGAAAAATCATATCTACAAGAAAAAAAAATCTGAGAAAGGAAACACAATGCAAGCAAACATCAATAGAGAGCATGGAAATGTTATGTTGTGCTCCACTTGTCATATCCCTCTCTCTGGGTATATATGGCTTTCTTTACCGAACTATTGGAACTGGTTTGAAACATTTCATTGTTGAAGAGAGCCATGTCCATCAGAATTGATCATCATATAGTATTGTTGTTGCTGTGTATAATGATCTCCCGGTTCTGCTCATTTCACTCAGCATCAGTTCATACAAATCTCTCCAGGCCTCTCTGAAATCATCCTGAAGGTCATTTCTTATAGAACAATAATATTACATAACATTCATATATCATAATTTGTTCAGCCATTCTCCAATTGATGGGCATCCATTCAGTTTCCAGTTTCTAGACACCACAAAAAGGGCTGCCACAAACATTTTTGCACATATGGGGCCCTTTCCTTTCTTTAAGGTTTCTTTGGGATATAAGCCCAATAGAAACACTGCTGGGTTAAAGGGTATGCACAGTTTGTTAACTTTTTGAGCATAGTTCTCCAGAGCATTGCTCTCCAGAATGGCTGGATCCGTTCACAGTTCCACCAACAATGTAACAGTGTCCCAGTTTTCTTACATCCCTGCCAACATTCGTCATTATCATTTCCTGTCATTTTAGCCAATCTGACAGGTGTGTAGTGGTACCTCAGAGTTGTCTTAATTTGCATTTCTCTGACCAGTAGTGATTTGGAGCACCTTTTCCTATGACTAGAAATAGTTTTAAAGAATTGCCATTATTTCCAACTGTTTTGTAGTTAATATTAACTAACATTCAAAAAGTGTAAAATTAATCAAATGCATCCTAAGTGTTTTGGAAAATTTAAATATTGGCATTGGAAAGCATAATTCCCAAATTGAAACTTTAACTCAAATAAGTTTAAAAACATTCCACTTAATAAATATAATAAATTTAGTGCTCTTCTAAGGAATATGCTACTAAAATTATAATTCAACACATCAAACTAATGTATTTTATTGGAAAGATACAACAATGAAATAATTTTTAATTATTTTGATTAGAAACATCTATTTAGCCTCATGAAGACCAAACTTTATCATGATAGCTACTGAAAAAGATCTTGTATTATTTAAATGAAATTTTAAAACGCAAAGTTGTTTTGGACAATTTTCTGGAGTTTTTAGATGACAATGTAGAATCAAACAATAATTCAATTCCTACAAGTATAGAAAAAGCCAAAAAGATAGCACCATTGTGATCAATAATGCTGGAGTAAAAAGATGTTTCAATTTATTGAATAAAATTTGTATGAGGTTGAGAAATAGTTTAATAGTAGATCACATCAAATTTAAGGAAAAGAATTTTATTGGAAAAAGTTAGCAGATTGGGCTACAACTGCATTTATCAGATCAGGGGAGGGAATTGTAATAATAGACAGCTAAGGATATGAGTTTGGCAAAAATCACTGAAAATATGTGAGAATCAATTAGTTACATAGAATTTATTTAAAGATGATCATAATTCATTTTATAGACTATGATCCTTTTTATCAATAAAATTGAAAACAAATTTATATATGTATATATATGTATATATACACCCTTATCATGGGGGTAGTGAATTGTAGTGGACAAAACCTGGGACATGCAGTCAAGAAGACACAAGTCTAAATCTCTACCTGACTCTTACATGCTATGGATTCTTGGTCAAATTGAAAGAGTTCTCAACATTTATTTGGTCAAATGGGTGTAATAAAAGTACCTATCAAGGTATTATGAGGATCAAATGGCCTAGTGTAGAGGGCCACAGATAGTGGGGGAATTCTGGGTGAGGTATAAGACCCTTCAGCGCAGAGGGAACCTGCTGACAATGTCTGGTTCAGCTCCCCATCTTTCCTAAGGGTTCTCTGCCTTTCTGAGAAGTCAGGGGGTGGTGACAACCTGTGTTGTAATTAAAGCAGAGTGATATCAAGTGGTAAAGAGTCAGCTACACACAATAGCAAGTTGTTCATGTGGTCCTGCATGTGCACTATATAGTTAGCGCATATGCCATGTTGCTATGGTTATATAAGAGTATTAGAATATATAAGGCTGAGAGAATTTGGGAATAAATGGACTTCATGTGAAACCATCCCAGAGTAGCACATTTTATTGGCCACAACTCCAAATTTTATACACAAGTCCCCCTTAAAGATAACCTGGCTATTACATAATTGGCCATAGATTTTTGAAGAAAAGGTTTTTAAGGTTTCTCTTCAAGGACCAACCATCTTTACAGATGCATCCAAACATAACATTTGTACTGTATATTCTGCTGACTTAGCTATAAAAAGAGTAGTCAGAACTTCCTTTCAGTCTACTCAGCAGAATGAGTTGTATGCAATTATGCTAGTTCTTACTTATTATCCAGGAGATGTAAACATATTTACATCTCCTGGATAATAAGTAAGAACTCTCATACGTAGACATGAAAGTTCTTCCAGGTCCTATATTTTATGGAAACTCAAAGGCAGATGGTCTTCTCATCATGTTAGCTAACACTCCTCTATTTCAGGCAGCCCAAGAATCTCATTCTAAATATCATCAGGCTTAACGAGCTTTATATTGGCAGTTTGGGATAACAAAAGAGGAAGCTAGGAGCATAGTAAAAGCCTGTACAGCTTGCCTTCCTTTCCACACTCCTACGCTCCCTCCGGGGAAGAACCCTCATGGTTTGAGACCCTATGAAATTTGGCAGATGGATGTGACCCATTATAAATCTTTTTGTCATCTATCTTTTATCCATGTTTATCCATGTTGTAGTGGACACCTTCTTAGGATTTACTTTTGCAGTACCAGCAACAAAAGAGACAGCCCAAGTGGTCACTGAATTCCTTACACAAGCTTTTGCAGTTATGGGTGTGCCACAAGCAATAAAAACAGATAATGGACCTGCATATACTTCTAACCATTTTGTACATTTTTATGCACAGTATCAGATTTCATACACCACCAGCATACCCTTCAATCCTCAAGGACAGGCAATAGTAGAGAGGAGAAACAGAGATATCAAGACACTTCTCCAAAACAAAGGGGGATCTACAGGTAACCCCAGAGAGCTTCTAAACTTAACTCTTTAGACTATTAATTTTTTCGGTTTTTTGATGAGGATACACTGGCTCTGGCAGACAGGTGTCATAACCACTGGAAAGACAGTGTCCAGTGCGAGATGCTCCAGCATCTTTAGATAATCACCAAGTGATGTGGGGAGATCTGGAGAGTGGTGAATGGAAGGGACTAGACAGACTAACTGCTTGGGGCAGAAGGTTTACTTGTGTCTCTATAGATAGAGAAGGAATTCAATGGGTGTGGATGAGCCATATCCACCTTGCTCATTAGAGAGAGATGGAAAAAAAGAACTTTGAAACTAAGGAGAAGATCCAAGAAACATCAGGTAGTTCCATCTTTAACTATACCCAACACTGAAAGCATGGCAGTTAACCCTATATGTATGACAATTGACTCATGAGCATTACCACGAACATCAAAAATAATTGTTAATGATGTAGGACTTCAAAACCTGCAGGAATCATTGAATTCCCTGACACATGAAATGATGGACAATAGATTGGCTTTGAACTGTCTCTTGACTGCTGAAGGTGATGTATGTGTGGTGGTGAATTGATAGTTACCTTTTATACCTTCCTTCTTTTATAGTATCTTGGAAGTGTTTTCTAGTATCTTCTTTATTCATATTGTTTGTTATATTACTACTTGCCTGTGTGATATTACTGCTTGCTTATGTAATTCCTCCCATGCTGATGGATTAAACCACTGATGTACACCTGCTTCAATTAAAACAAAAGAAAGGGGGAGATGTAGAGGGCCACAGATTGTGGGGGAACTCTGGATGAGGTTTAAGACTCCTTAGTCCAGAGAGAACCTGCAGACAATGTCTGGTTTGGCTCCCCATCTCCCCTATGGGCTCTCAGCCTTCCTGAGAAGTCAGAAGGTGATGACAATTTGTGTTGTAGTTGAAGCAGAATGATACCAAGTGGTAAAAAGTCATCCACACACAATAGCAAGTTGTTTATGTGGTCCCACATGCACACTATATAGTTAGTGTACATGCAGTATTGCACTAATTATATAGCTATTCACTATATAGTGTTATAAGGGTATTAGGGTATATAAGGCTGAGAGAATTTGGAGTAAATAGACTCCATATTTGACCATCCATATGAGTCCCACCTCTTCACTCCTTTTCTAAGACCAAGGACTCAGGCTGGTAGGGAAATTACATTTTAGTTGAAGTACTCAAGTATCTTTTAATTTCATTGATATGAATATTGATGCAGATCGTAATTCATTCATGCTTGCTTTTCTCATGAAATTCTTCTCCCCAAAAATCAAATCATCATTAAACTTTATTTGAATGGCATAGCACCTAACTCTTTAAGAGAAAGGCTAGCCAAATTACAAGAAGATTTGAATAATAAAACTATAATTTTTGAGAATTTTAGTCTTCTTTCAGATGTAGACATTTTTAACTGAAAGATAAAAAAGAAAGAAATGAGACATATTTTAGCAATTAAATGGGAATCCTAGGGAATGTGAATATTTGTCAGAATTGAATAGTACTTTTATCAAAATTGAGCAAGTTGAAAGGAATTCATAAATATTGAAAGGCACAGATATTAAGTACATATTTTCCTAACTTAAACACGATTAATTTCATTTAGTTTGATTTAGACTATTTAACTAATTTAAATTAAATTTAAATTAAAACTAATTTAAACTATTCATTTAGAAAAATATGAATAAAGAATTTAGACAAATGAAGACTGAACTTAACACAGAACCCAGAAGGAAAATAATCAAAACAGTATTTTTAATAAAGCAATGGAATATGAAATTATAACAAAAAATTGACCTTTAAGTCTTAAAAAAAAGCCCAGAGGGAAGAGATAGAAATAAAATTATATTTCCAAGAACAATCCCCTATTATGATTCCCATTTTAGTTTTTGGGGGAAAAAACTGTATTTAAACAGGGTAAGTGACTTCTCCAAGATCAAATAAATGGTCTGCCGTACAAGAGAAAGATTGAGAAGACCCTCTAGAGATCATTATTTTTGTCTCCTGTTATTTAAAGAAGCAAGTATTTCTTTAAAATCAGGAAAACAACATTGCTGGGACTTTGCCCATTTTAACTAGTTACCCTTAACTTTTGAATCAATGAGCTTGAAGGAAGTAGTGAGGTTATTTGAGGTGGGGAAAGTTCGTCATTGGATTTCCCAGTTTTGCATTCCTTCTCCCTCCTGCTCCCTTCCTTAGACTCAGGAATCCTTCTCTCCCTATTACATTTTGGCCTCAAAAATGATATGTGACTCACTTATACTAAAATGGAAATATTTGCTATTACCTTCTTCAACACATTTGTATTTTGTATTTGTATTTTAACAGAAACCGGAGCCTTAAATAGTTCAGTTCAAAAGTTTTGGGCTGTAAACGGGGACAGGGAAGAAAGATATTGACTCTGTCACCATTTGTTTAGAGGAATTTTGTTGTTGTAAAATGGTTGCCATCAAGAGCAGAAAGGCCAAGACAATCCAGACACCACCTCAGCCAGCAAACATTCAACCTCCCTGCCAGCTGCCTGAATGACACAATACTCAGTGGAAATACTTTCAAACCATACAGCTCTACAAACAAATTAAGCATAATTAGTATTAAGATGTTTGTTACTTCCTGGTACTATGAAAAAGGAGATACTTTCCTAGCCTCCTGCATCCTCTCTCCTGCCCCCTGGATATGTGAGGCTGTTGTGGACAGAGATGTCATTAAGTGGAGAATAAAAGAAAAAAAAAAAACTTTAGTAACAGAATCAGAAACTGCAGGAAGTGGTTTATTCTACCCTTTCATCTCTCTTGACAATTGTACTTTGTGAAAATCCTTGTTCATTTAATGTTACAAGGACAGAAACATGCAATTTCTACATAAGTCTACTAACTGCATAATCCAAAGCTGGAATGTGAAGAAAATTTTTAGAAAAACAAACCAGAAAATCATCAGGGAAATCTAAATTACATTTAATTTGAGTACAAATATGTAGCAAATAATGCCACAAAATAAAATTGAAAATAAAGGAATCATAGTCTGAAGTCCAGGGTAGAAATTGTTTTTTTTTTGTTTGTTTTTTTGCTAATTTTCAAGATTTATACTATCTTCTCCCAAAAGAGAATGGGAGCTGGTGACTCTTTAATGACATTAAACTGACATTCAGAAATCCCTGACTGATGAGAAAAGAATAAAGTTTCTAGATTATAGCTACCATTTTAGTAAGTTAACTTTGGGCAGCTTGCTTTGACAGACTTGCTGACTTATCCATTAATTTATCTTTCTAAATGGCAGCTCTGGGAACTCTACTTAGTTCTTAGAATATTTTAAAAGGGAGGCTTATTTATAGGGATGGGATATACATAAGAAGATAGCTTATCAGGGCAGCTAGGTGGCTCAGTGGATAGAGCACCAGCCCTGAAGTCAGGAGGACCTGAGTTCAAATCTGGTCTCAGACACTTAACATTCCCTAGCTGTGTGATCCTGACACAACTCCAATTGCCTCAGCAAAAAAAAAAAAAAAAGCAATAGCATATCATGCCTCAATCTTTCTTCCTTAGTCATCATCACACATCAATGATATATATGGGATTGTTGGGAAACTTAAATGAGATAATATGTGTAAATTTCTTTGGAAATTTTCAAGTTTATAAATATCATGCCATATAAATGTCAGTTATTATTAGTGTTACTATAAAACTAAAAAATGTAATAAATAATAAATAGGGGCAGCTGGGTGGTACAGTGGATAGAGCACCAGTCTTGAAGTACCTGAGTTCAAATATGGCCTCAGATATTTAACACTTCCTAGGTGTGTGATCCTGGGCAAGTCACAACCCCAATTGTCTCAGCAAAATAAATAAATAAATAAATAAAGCTAAAAAATTACTAAAAAAATTTATAAGTATTATAAAAGTTTAAATCCTGTGATTTTTAGTTTATCTAGGTATTACTACATAGTTCATTGACAGAACATTCTTTCCACACATACTTTAATATGCTGAATCTTGAGTCAGAAAGACTTGGATTTGAATTTAGTTTTAGAGCATGAAGAGCATAATCATAACCGAACTCATTCTTTTTTTGTTTTGTTTTTTGTTTTTTATTAATACTTTTTATTTGCAAAACATATGTAACGGTAATTCCTAAACATTAACCCTTACAAAGCTTTCTGTTACAAATATTACCCCCTACCCCCCACCCCTCCCCTAGATGGCAGGATATCCACTACATGATGATTATGTTAGAATACTTAAGAAATCGAATATATGTATACTTATTTTCACACATCATTTTTGTGCAGGAGAAATCATATCTACAAGAAAGAATAATCTGATAAAGGAAATACAATGCAAGCAAACCTCAATAGAGAACATGAAAATGTTATGTTGTGGTCCACATTTCACAACCCTCTCTCTGGGTGTATATGGCTCTCTTCACCGAACAATTGGAACTGGTTTGAAGCATTTCATTGTTGAAGAGAGTTATGTCCCTTAGAACTGATCCTCATATAGTACTGTTGTTGCCGTGAATAATGATCTCTTGGTTCTGCTCACTTCACTGAGCATTAGTTCATGCAAGTCTCTCCAGGCCTCTCTGAAATCGTCCTGCTGGTCATTTCTCACAGTGCAATAATATTCCATAACATTCATATACCATAATTTATTCAGCCATTCTCCAATTGATGGGCATCCATTCAGTTTCCAATTTCTAGCCACCACCAAAAGAGCTGCCACAAACATTCTTTCACATGTGGGGCCCTTTCCTTCTCTTATGATTTCTTTGGGATATAAACCCAATAGAAACACTGCTGGGTCAAAGGGTATGCATAGTTTGATAACTTTTTGAGCACAGCTCCAAATTGCTCTCCAGAATGGCTGGATCCATTCACAGCTCCATCAACAATGCAAACTGAACTCATTCTTACTACCACTTGGGAAAATAGTACTAGAAGAATTTCTTCTCTCTTTCAGGAGACTTAACTTACAAAGAGGTCTTCACTTTCTCTACTCTTCCTCTTTCTAAAGACTTTTTAGAAAAGTCTAAAGACTCAAGGGCTCCCAGGTTTGCCTCTTACAACCAATAAAAATGAAAGACAGACTGCCTTGAGCTAAGAAGGCAAACATAAGAGCCTCAGGTTCCATTTTAATTTTGTTTCTAGGAAATTATGAAGTTATGAAATCTGACCATAAAATATGCCCCTTGGTAGTCCTCTTGACTATTTGAGAGTGAGTTTTGAGCTTATGAATTCTATATATTCAGTGAAATAGAAAAAAAAAACTTTTCAGAATTGCAGCATCCCTCCTTACTCCACCCTCACCCCTTCCTTTGCATACAGGGATGGTGTTTATGTTCAAATTGAGCAAAATATGAAAAAATGAATTCTTTATCTAAATGAATTATGTTAAACTACAAAATCTACCCCACCCTATCCCCAAAGAAACAAATCAGTGTATAGTGGATAGTATTGTTTCCTAGGCACTGTGCTAAATGCCAAGGATACAGAAGAAAAAAAAAAGCTTCTGCTTTCAAGGACTTTACATTCTTTAGGGAAGACAATGGGAACACAAATTGTTATGACAGAGATAAATAAAGTAGACAGAAGATAGATGTAGAGAGGAAGGCATGCAAGAAGGAGGTTATAAGAGGCAAAGGATAGGTGGGAAAAGCATTTCAAACATGAGAAACAACCAATTCAAAGACATGAATAGTAGATAAAGTATCCTGTTGGAGTAACAGAAAGCAGACTTGTTTATTAGGACTGTACCAAAGAGAGGTAGTATATTAAAGGAGTAGAAAATTAGGAAGAGATCAAGTTGTGAAGAATTTAAACTATCCAAGGAGTTGATAGTTGATCTTAGAAGAAACAAGGAGCCATTGATGTTTATTGAGTTGCAGAAAGACATGGCCAGACCTGTACTTCAGGAAAATCATCTTGGCATCTATGTGGAGGCTCAGGGAAAGAGAGTACAATTAGGAAGCCATTGGAATAGTCCAAATGAGAGGTGATGAGTGCCTGAACTAGGATGGTGTCTATGTGAATGGCGAGAAAAAGATATAAATTAGAGATATGGTAGAGGAAGTTGCAAGATTTAGCAACTAATTTGATATGAAAGTCAACAAGAGAAAGCACTCAATGATGACACTAAGGGTGCAAAATCAGGTGACTGGAATAATGGTGGTATCCATGACAGATGTTTGGAAGAGGGATGGGTTTGATTGATACCTATAATGATATTAATATTAAAGCCCCTCTTATTTGTCACCATGCCAGAGAGCTAAATACAAGATCTTCTACCTATTCCATCTCAGCAAGTGTGCTCTTTCCATCTGTTGTCTAACTCCCCCACCAAAGCCCTAGTGGAAATTTGTAAAACCCTATGGACTTGCTGAGGAGCTCTTGTCATAATAGTAGCCTGGCTGCTTCTGTGTATTTGTCAGACCATACCTTTCTGTAAGTCATAGAATCACAAAATGTGAGAGTTGGTAGGGACTTCAGAAGTCTAATGTCCAATCCATATATAAAACCTCTTTTTATTCTTGTTATTTCCTTTTCTCCGTGGACGCAGTCACCATCCTAATGCAAATCCTCCTCACCTCTCACCTGGACAATAATCTAGACAATAACTTTAGTTTTGTCACAAGCTTCCTCACTCTCCATTCTATATTCAATCATTTGTCAAAGGAATTTTCCTAGAGTGAAAATCTAACCATGTTATCTTCCAGCTCAGTAAACTTCAGTGGTTCCCAAATTCCCTCAAAGATAAACTATAAAATCTTATGATTGGAATTTAACCCCTTTCACAATCTAACCCTTGCAAACCTTTTGAGTCTGTAGATTTTCCTTCCTTCCACAAAATATATTGTCCGACTATGCTGACTTATTTGCTGTGTCTTGCACAGAATGTTCTGTCTCATATCTTGTACTTTTTCAATTGGTTGCCATCTCCATTTCCTGGCTTTTTGAGGTCCTTCAACACCCAATCCAAATATCTTTTTGCAAGAGTTTTTTTCCCAGTTCCCCCAATTGTTAATGTGTTCCCTTTGAGATTACTTCTGATTTATATTCTATATAACTTGTATGCTTATGATTATTTTCATGTTTTCTTCAATATTAGAGTGTAAGTTAATTGAGGGCAGGGAACCACTTTTTGCCATTCTTTGTATCCATGTTGCTTAGCATGGTTCTTGGCTTACAGTAATTATTTTTAATTTAGTAATTCTAAATTAATTCTTGTTGTCTAGTTAACTGGTCATATGAGTGATCCAAAATGGCAATAGAAAGTTCACTAAGATCTCTGACATCAGTTTCCTTGAAGCTGAGCCTATTATTTCTCAGGCAGCAAGGGAATTCACCCCAGTGTTCCTGGACTCTATGTTTCCTTAAAGAGAAGCCCAGCATAGCTTGTATGAAGGAGATATTGTTCCTATTACACCCTTACCCAAACTGGTCAGAGAAAATTTATTTAAGGATTCTGTAAGAAGCATTTGTAGAAACCCTGGTATGAAATATTAAAAACAAATATGTTCTCAATGGGATATACTTTTCACTGTAGCATCTTAGTGACTACTAAATGACTACTAAGTGACTAAGATTATTGAACTGTGATTTTATTTTTCATTAGAATTGATAAGTTAGGGAAGGAAAAGTGGGAGATGGAAATCTAAAGACAAACCACTTATTTCATAGTTTGGTCACTGACTGACTCTAGAAGTAGGTAAGTAAAGCGATTTGTTACATTCACACTTATCATGTAGGCTACAGAGCCGTCTACAAGGTTATGTGGAATAGTTGGAAAAAACATGACTGCTATTGGAGAAAGTATATTCAAATGACACTAGCCAGTTAAATGCACTTGGGTAAACTACTTAATCATCCTGAGCCTCAGATAATCTGTAAAATAAAGATATTGAACCACATAGTCTCTGGGTTTTCTTCTGCTTCCTCATCTGTGATTCTCAAATCTTATCCAAAAGTGGAATATTCTGCCTTGGGAGACAATGAGTTCCTTTAGTGAAGATTGGGAAATTTTAAGCAATGGCCAAACAACCACCTGTTGGTAAGGTTGTAAGGGTGGCATTTTGGGGGGGATTCAGCTGGATTTGATGTTCTCTAAGATCTCTTTACTCCAATAGTCTTTGAAAGAAGCAGTTATAGTAAGAACTGATCTGAGTTACATTTTGGGAAGGTGTTATTCTTTACTATGGTAAGCCCCAACCTGGGAAAATCTCTCCTCAACACCAAAAACTTGCAGCTCTATACTTGTAATACATTAGTTTTTATTAAAAGAAAAGAATCTAGGAGTAAGATACATTCTGTACCAAGTATAAGTAACTGGATGTTGATGTAATCTCAAAAGTCCCATAATCAGTATCTGTTAATGTCACTTTCACATCTAGTCAAAGATTCTTCTCCTCCTGGATTCCTCATTTCTATAATATAAATGGCATCAGGGATCCTATATCTCTAGGTAATCCTTAATTGATGTCTTCTCTACCTCTTTTTTAAATTCAAAAGCATATTTATTTATTTTTAATATTCATGTAAAAATGTTTTGAATTCTAAATTCTTTAACTTCTACTTCTCTCCCATACTTTGTAAAGGCAAGAAATATATCATCTAGTCATATAAAATCATGCAAAATAATTCTATATTAACAATATTGCTAAAAAATCAAGAAAAACAAAATGAAAAAAATATGCTTCAATATGCATTCAGATCCCATAAGTTCATCTTATCTACGTCTTCAACAATAACACTGGCATAAAATTGCCTTTATTTCTTATCCAGAAACCATCTCATTACCACTTCATGGGATGGGCAGGGCATAGGGACTCAGAGAAAAAACTTCCTTAGCCAGTTTCCACTGTATGTGCCCTTCCTCACTTAAACACAACTTACTTTCATGTCATGGCATTGATGAGGTTGGGGTAACAATTCCTAGTGCCAAATATGAGGCACAAGGCACAAGGCAAATGTGAAGAATTCACAATGGCATTCTTTTTGCCAAAAGGTACTTTTATTTATGAGAAGAAGTTGCAAACAAAATGAAGACGTAAAATAGATACCATGAGTAGTAAATATGAAATAAATTTGGGAAAGCAATAGAAAGATTACAGTTAGCAAGAAAAGCAGTTTTAACAATTAACAATGGAAAAGACAAGTTCTCTACAATTATAATTGTACTTAAAATTAATCAAGAGAAAGGGAATATGACATGAGGTAGGAATATGCCATTGATTGGCAGGCTAAATCTATAGAGAAGTTCAGCAGACTAATGCCCAAAGGGGTTAGGAAGGAAATGGGATTTTACCATTGATTGGCAGAATAACTCTAACAGGGATTTAGCACTCTAAATGAGTTAGCTATAACAAGAAGAAAGACATCACGAGGTGAATTGTAGGGGAAAGGGTAAGAAAGCAGATACTATGAGACAGGATGCCATAGTAGACTAACCCCTAAAAGGGATTGAGCAAAGATGGTATAGACCTTGGGCAGATTTATAGCGAAATTTTAATCTTGGGGATTTGACATTGTAACTTGGCTTTCTGATTGTATACAGTTAGGTAGGGTTTCCAAAGGCTTCCACCTAGCGGTGTAAGCCTAAGATGATCCCATCAATACTCTTTCCCACCTGCCTCAAGCAGCATTACAATTTTATCAATTCTTCACACTTTCTCCACCAATCCCACCTAGTTACCCAGGACCTGGATAACATCAGCATTACCCCTCTGATGTCATAGACCTTTTCAAAAATGAAGGACAAACAACAACAACAATGTATCTCATATATATTGAGAATGTTGCATAGGGATTTATTGGGGGATAAGGTCTAATTTGTCTTATTTTAGCCTTTTTATTTAGAGTCTTGTTCCTTCATGTTTGTCTATGTCTACAACTGTCTAGGATGAGGGGGAGTGGTAATAATCATTGAGCTGACTCTCTCCACTCACCAAGACTTATTTCACATAGCCCACAATCTAAACTGATTTGGAAAATGGTGGATCCTTTCCTAAAAAGATTTTCCCGGTCTATCAGAGAACCTTAACCAATTCTCTCTTCATTACCATGAGGCTTTGGGGCATATTATGCAAATTAAGCAAATGCACAGGAGACAGAGTCTTCAGTAACTATGTTGCTGATGCACAATGTATGCAAATACCAGCAAAATGAGCATTGAAACAGGTATATAATCCTATTAGGAGAGAACTCTCCAATAAAATAGCTATTTTGATGATAAGTGGAAAGGATATGGCTATTCTGGGCTGTGATCTTTATTACTGCCACTCAGTGTTTTATATTTAGAAATACACAATTTCACATATGGCCCTGATGCTGTACCTACATTTCCAGGGCAAAATTAACCTGTTTTTGTTTTTCTGTCATGTAAGGAAAATAAGCTGGAAAGGACCTGTTTCTTATTTGCTCATAGTAATTTTTATTTGTTAAACAGTTGCAGAACAAAGCACACTTGCTTCAAGGAAGTACAGCATCTAGAATGTAGCTGTTTACTCCATCTATGTCTCTCTATATAGTTATTCCATCTACCTTTGAAGCACATTTGTAGACAAAATTTAAAAAATAAAGTAAATATAATTTATTTATAATCTTTCTCTATAAATGTATATTTATAATGTGTATACAGTATATACACATGCCCACATATATCAATTACATGTGAATATGCTTACATATACATTATATATTATTATTATTATTTTTTTGCTGAGGCAATTGGGGTTAAGTGACTTGCCTAAGGTCACACAGCTAGGCCATGTTAAGTGTCTGAGACCAGATTTGAACTCAGGTCTTCCTGACTTCAGGGCTGGCACTCTATCCACTGCGCCACCTAGCTGCCCCTACATTATATATTAAATAATATATATATATGAGAATTAAGTACTCATATATAATGGATATATATGTTTCTAATATGAATGCATGGGGAAGCTCAGTGGCTCAGTAAAATCTGTACCTTTCCTGGCATCAGGAAGACTTGAATTTAAATCCAAAATGAAGAGCCACTCCAGTATCATTGTCAAGAAAACCCAACCCAAATAGGGTTAGAAATATTTGATGAGTCAACAACAGTACATACACATATGCACGCATATGTATGTGTATATGAACATACACCTATGAATTCATGTTTGTTTATGTGTATGTATATATGAATATGTATATGTATGTGCATATACATATACATCCCTATAGTGTTCTGGGAAATAAACAGGAAGATCTTGGAGATGATCTCATACAGCCTTTTAAAATTTTTAATAGACCTAGTACTTATTCAGAAATTAGCTCAACCAAGACTTACATCTGTTTCTTCATTATCCTTTAAGCGGAAATGAAGTTCAATGCCATAGAATCAGGACTGGTTCAGCCAAATCTTTCTGACTACTCTTTGCCTGTCTTTTTTTTTTTTAAAGTAGTTTGGGTTTTTGGCAAAACCCAAAAGTGTTTTACTTTGGATTTTTTATTTAATTTTTTAAAAATGTGCATTTCAAAGGAAATGTAAGCCAGCTGTTTTTAATTCATTTGCACTTAACACAAAGTGACTTTGTAAAAGCCATTTGATGTCCAAGAAGCCTTGAGCCCCTTAAAAAAGTTTAATCCTTGCTTTTCTTTGAACCAAGAATTCAAGCCTTGCCAGCATTAAAGAGCTGGAATCAAGAAAGTCTGGGGTTTGGTTTAATTTAAATTTAGAATTTGTAAGTGAGAGGATTTGAACCATGGCAGGATGTGGGTATTTTCCAGGTAACTGGAGTTTAACTCTTTTATTTATGAGCCCTGACCACATTCAATAGTAGAACTTTTATGGGTCTTGCCCTGAGAATTTCCTAGAAGAGAAAGGCATGTCTGTTGGGAAGAGTGACCCAACATTTGCAACCTTCAAAGTAAAGCAAATACTGTTAAACATTATTCATTTGAACTCTCATAAATGGAAAAGTTGTGACAATTCTGAATTTGACTTCTTTACTATCTATGAATAAAGGATTGCTTAACTTAGTGAGGTAAATCAATCAAGTAATCAATCAGTCAACAGGCATTTATCAAATGCTCACAATTACAAAGGAAATGTATAATATTGTTTAAAAAAAACCTAAATATTTTGAAGCTTTATTCACAAATATAAACACTGTAAGCTGATTTACAACTATCTTTTGTGAAATAAGCCATATCAACCAATCAACAAGGAATAAATTGTCTCCCAGTAAGTTTTGGGTACCTACTGTTTTCAAACTCCATTGCTCTATTTGGTTAGAGTTTCTGTATAACACATATAACATATACTCTCTGCTGAAGGATTTTTTCACCATATATTACTGATCAGTGAAGTATAGAAACAAAACAACTTTAGACATCATCTCCTCCAAATCCCTCATTTTATCAATGAGGAAACTGAGTCTAGAGAAATGCAGTTATTTATTAATTTTCATAATGTACAGTAAAACTGGTTTATTACCCCAAGCTTTCTTAAAGCCTAGAAGCTAGTGAACTACTCCCTTGGGAAGGAAAGGGCATAAAATATTTGATACTTCCCCAGAATAAGAAGGTCATTGAAATCAATAATTGAATAAGAATAAATATCCAGAGTCCAGTAACAATAGATTTGGTTTGCCATCTCAGAACTTTCAATGACCTAAAAGCAGAACATGACCACTAGAGAGAGCACTTCCAAGGTGAGGTGGACAGAAAGGAAGTTTGAACTAAAAGCTTGTGTAAAGCCCATTTAGCTGTTGTTCATCCTTCATTTTTGAAGAAGGCCAAGAAGGGTGCTGTTTTGACTTGTAGATAAATTGGATTTAAATGAGACAGAGTTGCACAAAGTCCTCAGCTTCACTCTTCCAGAGTCACTGAAATCTAGTGGCAAGATAAAATCAGGACAACTGGTGATGGCCTAGGATGCAGTGGATGACCTTAGGGTCTTTGATGTCTGATCAAGCCCTAAGCACTCCACAGCATGTACTTTAGTTGCTTTCATGACATTTCATTGGAATAAATTGTTCCTATCTGATTATTCTTCTGGAAGGAGTCTTCATATGCTTGGAGTAGGCATCTCCCTAACTCAACAGTGGGTTTCAGGCCTATTGGTTACCCTTGAGCTGGTTTAGCTTGTTTGCTGAGACAGTTTACTGAACTGTGGTCATTATATACCCTATAGCTTCTTGGAGTGTCAGGAGAGAGTCGGGTGAAGGTGGAGACCAAAAGTAAATGTATAGTCTTGAGCCTCTGGTGTTAGCCCTTTCTGAATACCCCATAAACTCATTTAGTCAGTGAGACAACAGAGGACTGGAATATTAGGTCCAATGCCAATTTAGGAGAGTAAATAGAAAAGACTCATACATAGCTCTCAAAGATACTGAGGTGATGTTGAGCTATAGTCAACAATCTTTGAAAGATCACAAGCATAAATGTAGTAAAAAAATTCCCCAAATGTATTTCATCCCCAAAGGGAAAATGTTGGGTTCTTAAAAGTATAGTACAGCAAACTTGACTTTAACTGCTGGCAAAATTCTAGCATGCTTTATTAAAGAGATGGTTTGTGAGTATGTATAAGGGGAAGTAGGGATCACTGAAGAGTGAGCATGGGTTCATCAAGAATTAGTCATGTCAGACTAACTTTATTGTTAGGGTTACTAAGCTGGTAAAGTGCCATGACCATAATGTGCCTGAATTTCAGTCAACTCAAATAGGATGGAGTGATTTTCCCCCTAAATATCCCCATATATCAGGATACATTCAGACATAGATTATAGAGTTATCTGTTTAGAGTGGAAAATATACTGGCAAGAAGCAATTTCTCATTTAGATACTGAAATATAGTCAATTGTAAATATTTATTAAGCAACTAATTTTAATTTACTTTAATTCAATTCAACTTCTAATTTTCATTAACAGTTCTCCTTGCTTTAGACTCCATGAATATCATAACTCCATCAGGAAAAGTTAATCACTTGAAGTCTTGTTACTCTACAGATTCACCCAGCATTGATACCTAATCCATTCTCAGTTTCTTTAGTTGCCTTTCCTCTCTGAAGTGCTTGAGTCACTGTCAATTGTTTTGCACTGGTCTTCATGACTCTGGAAGGGAGGGTGCACTGATGAATTTGCGTCCCACTTAAATCTATTTCACATGTAAGTTAAGACATCACCCTAGTGAAGTCATGGGTCTTCTTTGAGAAGGAAGGACTGACAACAATTTGTGACTGAAGGGCTGAAGGGCAGAGCAATATTCCTCTTAAACTTTTCTTTTATACAGGGCTCAGGACTTTCTAGATAACTCTTCATTTTCCAACAGGAACACCACTTTTGATTTTGATTTTGATTTTGATTATGAACACCTTACTAACACACCCCACCCTCATCCCACAAGGGTACTTTTGAGCTCTCTTCTTCTTTCAGGTTCTATTTTTATTTTCTTCCATTGGATTGAAAACTTGAGGGCAAGGACTATCTTTCTTTTGCCTACTTATACTCCCAGCACTTAGCACAGTACCTGTCAATAGGTATTTAATAAATATTGATTGAATTAAAGAATTGACTTGAATGTAGTACCACCTTATTTAGTGAAGAATAATGATAACAATTCTAATAAAATATTTCATAATACTTTAAGTTTTGCAAAACACTTGACATATTAACTAATTTTATATTCATAATACTCCATAAGCTAGATGCTGTTATATCTATTTTATAGATCAAGAAACTGTGGCAGAAGACTAAATAACATATAAAGGGCCTGATAACTAGTAAATGTCTAATATAGGACTTGAAGTCAGGTCTAACACTATGTGCATTTTGTCAATGATTGTACCATTGTCTCACAGTTTTCAATTTTTCCATCAATTCCTAACAACTAACATGGTGACCTGGAGGTGTTGGTCTTGGTTTTTGATCTATATCTATGACCATTTAGTCACAGATATAGAGCTGACTTGAAAAGTTAAAAATAATAAGTCAAATTATTAAACAGTCTGTGTATGAAGATTAAATTTGAAGAGATTGGGGATCCATTTATTCATAAAGATTTGATGAGTAAACACCCCAAAGTAGCCAGAGCATGCATGTGTGTGGGAGACATCATATTTGGCCAAGTGGTATAAAATTTTTCCCATAAAGATAAAAAAGTCTAAGTTCTTGTTGGAAAGAAGTTTAAGAATGTTCAGCACTCTCCACAATGAAATATTGCTATTGAATGTTGCTGATAGAGGAGTTAGCTGGATTCTCGGGTGAACTGGAAGACAAGAATGATGGGGAACCAGGGGAGTCCAAGAAAGTCCAGACCTTAGTTGTGAGGGGAGAATTGGTAACAAATTATGGTACATTTGGAGAGGATCCAGGTCAAAATCCAGATGAAAAGGAAGTTCTATATTGGTATTTCTTTGAGAATGGAGAAACCTACCATGATTGCCTCATCCACTGGGGAAAACAGGCAAAGGAGGCAAATTGAATCCATAAACTTTTCTCCCAAATACTGTTAACTATGGAGACCCTAAAGAAAAAAAAGTCTTTGTTTTTTATCTTTTAAAAATATTTTTATTGTTAACTTTTGTTTTTATACTCCCTAAATTTCCCAATGTATCCTTTATCTCACTGTCTCTCAGAGAACAATTCCTAGGTTTTTTCTTTAAAAAAAATTACATTGAAATCTATGGTTTTTATATCACAACATTTACCCATGAATCTTTTTCATTCCCTCTCCCAGACAACTTTACCTGAAAAAAAGGAAAAAAATACATTTTAGAAAAATGAACCAATATAATATAAAAGAATCATATTATATTCCATGTGGCTCTCTCATAATCCTCTCCTTCTGAGGAGAAAAGATATTTTTTCATGCCTTTTCTTTATGGGAAAGCTTGGGCATTGTCATGATGGATAAAATGCTGGATTTAAAAGCAGAAAGATTTGAGTCTGAATTCTGCCTCAGACATTTGCTAGATGTGTGATTCTGAGCAAATTGTTTAATCTCTCTATGTCTCACTCCTCTTCATAAAATGAAGAATTGTTCATAATCAAATGAGATAATAAATATAAAATACTTTACAAACTTAAAGTATTAAGTAAATGTTAGCTATTTCTATGCTATGACATTCAGTTTTTGTTGTTTTGTTAATATTTTCATTTTCACTATTTTTGCTTTGTATATATTATTTTCCTTATTGTTTCACTTATTTTCCTGTATATTGACTCATATGACTTCCTATTATTTCTTTCTATTCATTATTTCTTACATAACAACAATATTACATGACATTAATGAAAGATAACTTGTTTAGTCATTCCCCCAGTCAATAGCTATATACATAATTTCTAATCCTTTGCTACTATAAAAATACTGTTATAAAAATTTTGGGCCTTACTTCTATAGTTGATTTTCTTGAGGGTTTATGCCTAGCAGTGAAATCTCTGGGTCAAAGTCTACAAACATTTAGTCACATTTCTTGTATAATTCTAAATTGCTTTCCAAAATGGTTATAACAATTCACTGCTCTGCCAAAACTACATTAGTGTTGTTGTCTTCCCAGTTTCTCTATCAAATGGACTACTTCCATCTTTTGTCATCTTTGTCATTTTGCTGAGTATAAGGTAAAACCTTAGATTTGTTTAGTTCTGTGTTTCTCTTATCGATGATTTGAAACATCTCTTAATATGGTTGTTAATTGCAACTCTTCTTTGGGGTTCTTTTAGCTTATATTCTTTGACTATTTATCTACTTGGGATTTTGATCTACCATACTTCTGTTGACTATATATCTTGGCTATCATATAAAGATTTTTTTTCTCATTTGACTATTTTCTTTCTTATGCTAGTTGCATTAATTTTGTTCATGCAAATGCTTTTTGATTTCATGTTATTGAAATTGTCTATTTTATCTTTTAAAATCATTTCTGTTCTTTGTTTAGTTAAAATTTCACCTCTAGTCATAGCCATGAAAAGTACCTATCACAATATTATAATTATTATGTTAATATCTTATTATCATAGCACTTATAAATTATATATGAGTTATTCTATGTATAATAGAACATCATTTTTAAACCATTTTTACTGTCATGATCTTTAATCTGTCCATTTTGAGTTGTACCTTCTAATTTGCAGAACTTAAATGGTAGATCACAGTAACTGCTTTCAAAGAATCCAGGTGTTTTTATATGATCTCATATCTGGTCAACTCATCTGGTCAAAACTCCACAAATTAAAAGTCAATGAAAGTTTTGACTGAATTAATTTGGTTAAATTTTCTTTAACTAAAATTCAATGGTTTTGTTTTATGACAGAAAAAAATATGATACCTATAATCAAGTTTTTGAAGAACTATCATGTACAATAAATTAATCAATATATTTGTTGTTACTATGATGGAATAAATGTGCAACCAGTTAATGTAGTGGATAGAGTGCAGGGCCTGAAATCAGGAAGATTCATCATCCTGACTTCAAATCTGGCCTTAGATACTTACTAGCTATATGACTCTGGGCAAGTTACTTCATCCTGCTTGCCTCAGTTTCCTTATTTGTAAAATGAGCAGGAAAAGGAAATGGCAAACTTCTCAAGTAACTTGCGATGAAGAGTCAGACATGACTGAAAAATAGCTCAACAATAACAACACAGACTAAGCAGAGTGATAGGTATAGAGACATAAAACCAAAGAGAAGAGAGTCTCTGACCTTAAGGAATTTGCATTCTATCAAAGGAAACAAGATGCACACATTATGTATGCAATGTAATATATATGCATATAATATAATATATAAAACAATTATATATTATAAGTAATAATATGTTATTATTATGTGATAATCATATATAAGTAAGAGATGGAATACATATAAAGTAAAATACACAATAATTTCATAGGGGGAGCACAAGAAATTGGTGATCAGTCAAGGCTTCTTATAGAATGTGGTTCTTGAGCAGAACTTTGAAAGAAGCTAGAGATTCTAGGAGGCAGAGGTGAGGAAGGATTGCCTTCTAGCCCATGGGGAACAGATGGCAAAGGACAGAAATGAATGATGTGAGCAAAGCCACAAGGCAAGTTTGGTTGGACTATGGTATATGTTGAGAAGAGTAATAAACCTGGAAAGGAATGTTGGTAAAAGTTATGAAGGGCTTCAATGTTAGGACCAGCTCCATTAATTGACAAAAGGAAGAGTTTGATAGCCTGGAGAACTTTCAGAGTAGGGTGGCCAGGATAATGATGGACCATGAAGGCTCATGTAATGTTAAGGATCGAAAAACTTAGAAACAATATTTATGGGAGTCATGATAGACATGTTCAATTATTTGAAAGTTAGTTATGTAAAAATGTTATTGGAATTGTTTTGCTTGGCTCCAAAGAGAAGACCTACAAATCATAGGTGGAGACTGCAGAAAACTGATTTAGATTCAATGAAAGAAAAAAACAAGTTAACAAATGAAGCTTATTATCCAAAATGGTTTAGGCAAAACCTGAGCCTGCTAAGTTCCCCCTCATTAGAGCTCTTCAGGAAAAGACTGGATAACCAGCTCTTTGAGATGTTGGAGACAGAATGTTTATTCAGGAATTAATTAAACCCACAGGTCTTTGAGATCCCTGCATTCTGAAATTGTATTAGCCACAAGTAAAGGCAAACAAAGCAATTGTATGAGTAGCAGATAAAAACAGACAAAGGAAACAAAATAAACAGGTTAAAAAATCTGCTTGGGTTCAACTGATATTTGAAAGGGAGAGAAATGTATCCATCACATTAGCAGATAAAATCTCTTCACAAGTCATCAAACTCTAATGCTGAAAGCAGGTAAAGCTAAATCCCGCCATTAGTGCCAAAATCAAAGGTCACTAACAAGAATATATGCAGAATGGGAGTTAGGCTAGGAATAGTGAAATTAGCAGCCATTGCATTGGACTTTCTTCCATTTCAGGCTGGACTACTTGGTACCTGAGTGGATGAGTTGGAGTCATGAAAACTTGAGTTCAAATCTCACCTTAGATACTTATTTATTAGTTGTATGAACCTGGACAAATCATTTCTAAACTTAGTTTCTTCATCTGTAAAATGGGGATAATAATGGAATCTACCTTACTATGTTGTTATAAAGATCTAATATGAAAAGTGTTCTTCAAAACTTAAGTACAAACTCTATGTAAATACTAGCAAATATTGTTATATTGATGACCATGAGGGTACTTCCTAAAACCTCTATCCTAGTCAGGTCTACCACTTTGGCTTAATGAGAGCTAGTTTAAATTTATGGGAGTCAATTGTTAAATTTCAATATGAGTATTTGTGCTATGGAATTTGGCAAATGTTATAAATCAAGGCTTTATTTGTTGCTTTATTGATTGTATAGATTCAAGAAAGTGATGGATAAAATATTATTAATGGAGATTAAATTTAAGAGTGTGTCCTCTGCACATTCTCCACACACACACACACACACACACACACACACACACACACACACACACACTTCTCCCCGCAGGGAACTGGCTGTTAAACATTTACTAGTACACTGTTGCCCAACTGCTAATTCTTACTACAACAGTTTGTAAAATTTATTGCTAAATTGATGTGGTATCTTCATGTATGTGGTTCCTTATTTTTCTAGTTGGGCAAAAACAGAAAAAAAAAAATGGTTTGGCCTTACTACAGGATGACATAATTTTAGAGTTGGAAATGACCTCAAAGGACCACAGTTAAAGAAGAATCCTCTCCATAACATCCATGAAAAATACTTTTTCAACCTTTACTAGGTCACCCATTTCTCTAATCCTTGTTACTTCTCTATTCTGTTATCAGGACTTAATCCTTTAAACTCATAACTCTTGCCCTTGGACTCCCAGTTCCGTCTGGGTAAGAGCCTCTCATGAGGAAAACTGAATCAGGCCAGTTGTTTTCACCATGATTTATTCTACTTCTCTTTTCATCCCATCTCCAGCTACATGGTATTGAAGTGTGTACATTAACCCTCCCCTCTCCTATCTCTATATCTTCTCCATACTCCTCCCTTCTCAAATACTTCCAGAGAGAAATCCAACTCAATTTTATTTCCCTGCCTGGGTCATAAACTCTTATGTCATATCTGTGCACCTCTCTGTGTTTATACCAGGCATTCAGAAGGGGCCTTCATTAATTCGATTTGTGAGTTACTAAAGACCTGCTGCTACTACAAGAATGACTGTACTACAGCCTGTACAACCACAGGAATTGACTTATGATCACTTCCCATTTCAGCAAATTATTATTTCTAAACCAGTTTGCACATCATGCCTTTACTCCAAGGGAAATAATACTCCTATTTCCTTTATTGAAATATAATTAGCAACTTTTTTTTTTACTTTAAAAAGCTTTCTGTGTCCCTTTCTCTGTTCGCTCTTCCTATCTTGTTCAAAACACAAATAATAGTAATAAGTATTTATATAATGCTTCACAAATACTCTCATTTGATTCTCACAACAACCCATGGAGATAGATGCTTTAATTACTCCCATTTTAGGGATAGAAACTGAGGCTAACAGAGTTTAAATGATTTGCCTTGTATCACAAGCTAATAAGCATCTGGGGCAAGATTCAAACTCTGACACTCTATTGTGCCACCTTATGAGATGATAGACAAATATCAATTTTGAATATTGTTTTAACTAGAAGTAGAAAGTACCAACCTAGAGAAGAGATAATAGGAGAGGGGATAGGTATCTTGACAAGCTGCCATGTGAAAGAGGGAATAGACTTATTTCATCTGATTTCAGAGAATGAAACTGAGAATAATGTGTAGAACTTGTAGAAAGGTGAATTTATGTGACACATAAGGAAAAACTTTATAAAAGGTAGAAACATATAGAAGTGGTAGCCTCAAGAAACAATGGATTCAATGGAAATCTCCAAGTGAAGATTGAATGACTATTTCTTGGAGCTGGCCAAAGTTCTTCCTTTCTGAATCTATGAGCATGAGTCATATCTCTTGTTCAGATATGGGTTAGACTAGTTGAACTCTGAGATCTCTCTCAATTTTAAGCTTCCAGGATTCTGTATTTTAACTAATATTTCCTAGTAGATTTTAGCCCCTTTGCAACTTTACAAGTCATGGGGTATTGTACTTTGGTTGTGTGATCTGCCACTTAGTAAATGAATGCCATGTCATCAATTTAGAGGTGGAAGCCACCTTGGAGATGATCTAATTCAGGGATGTGTTGAAACTAGCTTGAACTGGCTCATTAGAATAGAATGTTAAATTTTCACTGTAAGCATTTATACCTAAGAAAGTTGTTATAAACACTAAAAATCAGGGCTTGATTTATTGTTCTGATGATTGTTCAGACTCAACAAAGTGATGATGAACAAAATGTTAATAAATGATACTTGAAAGTGTGCCATGCCTTTTCAGAGAGCTAGTTGGATTTTGCTGTTCTTTTAAAAAAAATTACTGGGGCAGCTAAGTATCATAGTGGATGGAACACCAGCCCTGAAATCAGGAGGACTTGAGTTCAAATGTGACCTCATACACTTAACTGTGTGACCCTGATTAAGTCACTTAACTCAATTGCCTCAGCAAAAAAGAAAAAAAATTACTAAGATCTTAAATACATTTATTTAAGTGCAAATTTTTGAGTCTTTTTGACATTTATTTTTAAATAAAATTTAAATTCCAATTTTTCCCACTCTTCCTCTTTTTTTCTCATCCCTAAGATGATAAACAACTTGGTATAGTTTATATATGTGCAGTCATGCAAAATATATTTCCATATTAGTCATGTTGTAAAAAAAGAAACAAAAAAAGGAAAAAAAGCTACAAAAAATAAAGGAAGTGCTAATAGTATGTTTCAATCTGCATTCAAACTCCACCACTTCTTTCTTTGGATGTGGACAATCTTGAGTCTTTTGGAATTGTCTTGGATCTTGGATTGTATTGCTGGGAAAAAAAACTAAGTCAGTCATAGTTGATTTTCACACAATATTACTGTTACTGTGTACAGTGTTCTCCTGGTTCTGAGCTCTTTGCATTGCATCAGTTCATGTGAGTCCAGATTTTTTGGAAATCTACCTGCTCATCATTTCTTATAGCACAGTAGTATTCCATGACATATATCGCAACTTGTTCCAGCCATTCCTCAAATTATGATGATATCCCTCAGTTTCCAATTCTTTGGCATCACAAAAAGAGCTGCAATACATATAGGTTCTTTACCCCTTTTTGTGATCTCTTTAAAACATAGATCTAGAGTGGTATTTCTCAATCAAAGAGCATGTGAGGCTTGATTGCCCTTTGGGAGTAGTTTCAACTGCTACAGAGAACCCATTGTTAAACAAATATTAGCCTTTTCTTCATCTAATCAAATTCTTTTGATTTATATGTGCAAAATATTTATAATAATTCTTTTTTTGGGACAAATTAATTGAGTGATTGAATAACTTGTAACATATGAATGGGATGGAGTACTAGTGTGCTTTAAGAAATGAAATGGATAATTTCAAAGAGACTTGGAAAGACAAAAACTGATGCAGAGTAAAGTAAGCAGAACCAAAAGAAAGTCTATATTATAATGTCAATATTATAAAAATGAAAATTTTTGAAGACTATCTGATACATGAATTTAACTGAACTAGGAGAACAATTTGTATGATAACAGTAGTATAAAAGCAAAGAAATTTGAGAACAGAAAGATTTCAGAAGAACAATGATTAAATCTATTATTCACCTCTTGACAGAGAGGTGATAGATTTAGAATGCTGAATGAGACATGTATGCTTTTCTAAACAGTTAATATAGAAATTTGTTTTCCTTGACTATGCATAATTATCACAAAATTATTTTTCCTTTCTCTTTCTGTCCCCCAATAAGTGAAAATGGGGAGTGAAAATGGATCTTTATTAATTAACACACACACACACACACACACACACACACACAGACCAGAGTGTTGGTAAATTGGACTATAGATGTGGAATATTACATACATTTTCAGATGAAGTCCCTTAATTGCTTTACTTTGTTATAAGAGACCTTTCATGGAGTAAGGATAATCAGGGAATGTTTGCAATATAAAGACAAATCTTATCATGAAACTTAAAAACAAAACAAACTATCAGTCCTTCCATTGTGACACAGCTGTTCATATACTTTTTTCTTTCTTTCTTTCTTTTTTTTTTTTTACCAAACCTGTGATTATACATAAAAAAGTTACTAAAAATTGTACGCCCTTTGACTTAGCTATAACACTGTCAGACCATATCCAAAAAAAAGGAATGGCTCTTCTATGTACAAAAATATGTAGAATAATTCTTTTTGTAGGCACAAAAACCTGGAAACTAAGGCAATATCCATTAATTTAGGAGTGGTCAAATAAATTATGATTTCATTACCTCTCCCAAGACAGATTGGCATTGTTCTATCATTTAAAGTCTTAAAGAGTTGCATTGAGAGATTGTTATGATCTTCTTAGGTGCACATAGCCCATATGAAGACAGGATTCTAAAACAGGTTTTCGAGACTGTGAAGCCATTCCTTATCCCATTCATGTACTCATCTACCTATGCTTCCAAAAAGCAACAAGGAATCACTACACTAATTTGAATAAACTTTACACAGTGTCTAAGACCGTTTATTCAGAAACACAGATCTTGAACACAGAATAGTGAAAGTTCAGCTTATTTCCTATAAGGTTTAAGTTTACCTGGCTGAGAGATATATTAGGGAAGAACTGGAATAATTGACTGGCGACTCAGTATCTATGATTGCTTTCATCTTTTTCCTGGCCCAAGAAAAATTTGGAATTTGTAGAAATCACTAATGGAAACCAGGGTGATTGGAAACTTTTCTATTTTTTCCCAGATAAATGGGAGCCTGTTCAGATTTTTAGCTTTTCCTAATGAAAAACTAACGAGGAAATATGTCAGGGATCGAAAATGTGCCATCTCTTTTCCACCCCCAGTGAAAAACAGGCCAGCAACAAGAGACACTTTTCAGGGCGTCTCAGCACTCTCATAACTCTACCACTGACATGGGGCATAAATCATTCACAGATTGCCGATCCGGCATAAATCTTTCTGAAACCACAGTACTCACTAAATGTTATTGTATTATTGAGACATAAATCCTGTGTCAGCTCAACGAAATGTCTGTGGCCATCGAGTTAAACAAGCCAAGACGACTACTTAACGATTCCCAAACATTCGTTTATTAAAATTCAGACCAGAGATTCAAGAAGAGGCCCATATTATAGATGGGATTTGAAAAACCATCTATCACATTTGCACAGTAAGCAATAATAGCAATGTTTCTGAGTTCTGTTCAGCTTCCCAGGAGGGTGGGAGTAGTGTAAAAAAAAAAAAAAAAAAAAAAAAAAAAAAAAAAAAAAAAAAAAAAAATAATTTTTTTTAAAAAAAAAAAAAAAAAAAAAAAAAAAAAAAAAAAAAAAAAAACAAGTTTTGGAAAAAGACCTGGAAATTAAAAAGTTTTTCCTCTACTTGGGCAATGTTGCTATTTATCTCCTTATTCCAGGTTTAGGTCCTCATGGTTCTCCTTTAAGTTCTCCTTGGGTCAACTTTTAGAAGGGAGGTAGTAAGGAAAATTGATTATATTCACTTTATGATGCAGACATTTCTCAGTCTAAGCATCTCAGTCAGTGGAAGCAAGGTCCAGAATCTTTTCTTCTTTCCTTTCCATTCCTATGAAAATTCCATGGAGGAAGGGAGGTAGTACAATATGCTGGATTTGGAGTGAGAAATCAAATATTGCCTCAGATTAGCTGCATAACCCTGATCATGGGCAGCTAGGGGCTGCAATGGATAGAGTGACCATCTTTGAGTCAGGAACACCTGAGTCCAACTCCAGCCTTAGACACTTATTAGCTGTGTGACCTTATTTAAGTCCATTTCATCTGTAAAATAAGCTAGAGAAGGAAATGGAAAGCTACTCTAATAACTGTGAAGAAAACCTCACAGAGTTGGATACAGCTGGAAACAATGAAACACCACCACCAACAATAACCCTGATCAAGTTACTTAACAGCTCTGTGCTTCAGTTCCCTCATTTGTAAAATAAAATAAAAAAATAAATAAATAGATGCAAAATAAAAAAGTTTAACTTTATGGCTTCCAAGATCTCTTCTAACTCTAAATTCAGTGATGTGCTGATAAATATTTAACAAATGATTCTCAGGGGGAAAAAACCAGGTGCAACACACTTTGAAGTTTAATCTTATTAATATTTCATTCATCATTTTCTTAAGTCTAGACCATCAACAAAAGAACAGATCAATCTCTGATTTATAGTATTTGCCAGTTTCTAAGATGTAAATGCTCATGATGGAAATTCAACAATACACTGTGAGCCATTTCAGCTGGCTATGAAGTATTACTCTTTAAGCAACAACATAGAGAAACTGTCAAACAGAGTATGGGTGTATGAATCAGCATTTAGGCCTTGCAAGAATGGCCAGACACAGCAGGCAGTGACAGTCATCAGACACTTACTAGATGTGTGACTCTGGGCAAGTCACTTAACTCTGTTTGCCTCAGTTTCCTCACCTGCAAAATGAACTAGAGAAGAAAATGGCAAACTACTCCATTATCTTTTTCAAAAAAAAAAAAAAAAAACCAACTCCCAATGGGGTCACATAGAGTTAGACATGACTGAATTATACTTGAATAAGAACACCACCCTGACAGTGTAGAAAGATACAAGAGTGGGCTTTTCTTATGCTTATAATCAGTAAATTTGTAATTTGTTCATGGCAAAATATTCTCTAGTATTATTAAATTGTAAAAAGTCATTTTCCTTTCTGGGGCTTCATTTTCTTCACCTATAAAATGAGAATACTAGAGCAAAATATTCATATGTTTGCTTCCAAGTCTATGGTACATAGTTTCTAAATTTATGAACTGTAGACTTTGACATAGCTGTAACATGGGTGAATTCTGGTCCTCATGACAATTTGGGATTTTCATCCATTGGTTCCTTATTTTGTAAGTATTTGTGTGGAGGATGGGGCAGGGCAATTGGCATTAAGTGATTTACTAGCTGATTACACAGCTAGTAAGTGTTAAGTGTCTAAGGACAGATTTTAATTTCAGGGCTGGTGCTCTGTCCACTGTGCCTTCTAGCAGCCCCATTCTGTAAATAATTTTAAAAAATCTTTCTAGGATTCTTTCCTGTGGAATTCACAGGAATTGTGGAACACTGCCCAATCTATTTGTTTATGGGAGAGTAATAGAATCTAGAGATTTCCACTTATAGAATTAGGTAAATTTTAAAAAGGGAAAGACACAGGCTGATCAAATCACATATAGAATTAACTTTTAATGAAATCTAGCTCCAGACACAATCATCTAATTCTTCATCTGAGAATTTCTTTTCTTAAGATTTTCTTTCTTCATTCATAAGAAATATTACCTAGGGGAAGAATAAAATTCCCTAAAATGGAAAATATTTGTAATTTCTTGTAAATTAAATCTTTTTTAATAATTTTGTCTAATAATTTCAGAGATCATATATATCTCAATTTCCAACATTCTTAAATTACTTTTGATCTGAGGGCCAATACTTAAAAATATAGTACAGCAGCATCTTAGAAGCAAGGATTCATTTCTTAAAGGGAGGACACCTTTTCTAATTTAAATATTCATTCTTTAGTTCATCTGCATCATGAGGAGGCAGCAATGACACTCTGAAAAGATTGATGGATTTAGAATGAGAGACCTGTATTTGAATCCTAGTCCTGTCACTTTCTACCTGTGTGACCTTGGACTATTCATTTCATCTCTCTTAGCCCCAGTTTCCTCATCTATAAAAGGAGAAGTTTGAATAAATTGGCTTTTTCAGCCCCTTTCAACTCTAAATATATCATCCTAAATTTAGGATGTGATGAATGGAGATCAGGACTGGGGTTAAAACTCCAGTAGGATTTTCCTAGATTACTATGGTGATCTAGTGAGCTCTGCTCAATAAATAATTTATGATTGATTATATTGCTTACTTAAAGTGGGTGTGCACCAGTATCTACTCACCAAAGAACCAATACCACACCCGAGTTGCTTTATTTATTTATTTTTAACATTGATTTAGGACTTTTATCCCTTTATTTGCCAAGTAGTCCATGTATGGAAATTGTAAATAACTTCTCTTAATCTATGTCTTTGCCTTTAAGGTATTTATAGCCCCTTGCAAATGTTCCCTGGGGTTGTTGTCTTTCTGGATAATATAGATTGGTCTTAAAATTAGAACTCTTTCTGTGAAACTGGCCTTTCATACCTCATTTCCCATCAGAACTCTAACTCATGTTTGTAGTTTGTTTAAAGTTTTCCTTTGGGAACTTAAAAATCTTTGAAAATGGTATGCTTTGTGGCAGGAAATCCCATTGACCATGTTTTCAGGGGGGAGTCTTAAATCAGTGTGTATACATGTATATATGTGTGTTCGTGTGTGTGTATAAAAATACAAGTATTTTTATTTTATATACATAAAAATATATATTGCGATATATATAAATTTACACACATGTATATGGGGATATACATATGAACATGCATAAATATATATCACACATGGTGTGGATACACACATATGTCACTACTAAGACATTCTTCAGAGCATAATGGATTAACCTGGAAAAATCTGGAGGCTGTGTTTGGCTATGAAGTTACATGATCTGATTCTTAGTAGTCCCAAGTTAGTTGAAAAAATTAGTTACTTGAAAAAAAAAAGTCAGTTTTAATTTGAAATTCAATAATGATTTATTTTAGTACTATGTGTTAAGCATAGAGATAAAATTGCTGATAAAAGAAAAAAAAATTCTGAGGCTTAAAATGAATGTGGTAACTGTCCTCAAGGATTTTACATTCTATTACAAAGCTGGGGAAAATGCATCCACAGTAAGTGATTTCAGGAGAGAGTTGGGGGTGGGAGTGGGACAGGGCTAACAATTGGAGAGACTGAAATATCTCTTTTAGGATAAAAAATTTAGGCTGAATCTTGAAGGCCCCTAAGTATTCCAAGAGGTAGAACTGAAGATAGGTACCACAAAGATGAAAGATGGAATATCATTTTAGGGAAAGTCAGTCTGGCTTCAAAACAGTATCTAAGAGATTATACTTTAATGCAAAATCCATCTGGAAAGATGGGTGTGTGTCTGAATTTTATCCCAGATCTTCTCCACATCTTCATCAATTGACCTCCTTAATGTGGAAAATTTTCTTCCCTAGGCTTGCTCTCTGGATTAATGAGTTCTGACTCCAGATCCCCACTTCACAAGAGTTTTCGGGCATTTTTGCTTCATTTCTAGCTCTTCTGGATCTCCTGATTTTTCTACATCTTTCCCATATTCATCAGTGATTTCAGTTCTATACTTTTAGTCTCCCTCTCCTTCCCCTTCACTGCCTTTGCTATTTTCATATTTAAATTAATTGCCCACCTAATACTCGGGCTTGTCAATTTCTAAACCTCAATTCTTATGACCTTCATTTCTATTCTGTTTCAATTTGCCATAGAATTGTCATTCAGTTAGTCAATTAGTTAATAGCTGACATTAAGAAGTTACTATGCACCAAGAACTGTGTAATACCTTATTTATTTGCTGATAATATGATAGCATATTTAGAAAATCCTAGGGATTCAGCAAAAATACAAATCTCAATATTTAAAACCAGTAAAATTGCAGTTTACAAAATAAACTCAAAAATCAACTGCATTTCTATGTAATCAACAAAATCCAAGAAGCAGTAATAGAAAGGGAAATCTTATTCCAAATAACTACAAAATGCATAGAAATATGTGGATTAATCTACTAAAACACACAAAAAGCTTGGAAATTATTTAATTGGAAAATGTTCCTTAAAGAAATAAAGAACTGGAGTTGTTTACTGATCCAATCATTTTGGAGAGCAATTTGGAACTATACCCAAAAGGCTATCAAACTGTGCATAACCTTTGATTCAGCAGTCTCTCTGTCTATCCCAAAGAGAATAAAAAAAAGAGAAAAGGATCCACATATGCAAAAATGTTTATAGCAGCCCTTTTTGTAGTAGAAAGAACTTGGAAAATGAGTAGATTTCTATCAGCTGGGGAATGGCTAAATAAGTTATGGCATATGTATGTTATCTAATATTATTGTTCTATAAGAAATGATCAGCAAAATGATTTCAGAGAAACCTGGAGAGACTTTCATGAACTGATGCTAAGTGAAATAAGTAGAACCAGGAGAACATTTTACACAGCAACAGCAAGATTATACAATGATCGATTCTGATGAACATGGCTCTTTTCAACAACAAGGTGATTTAGACCAGTTCCAATGTTCTTGTAATGTTCTTGTTATGAAGAGAGCCATCTGTACCCAGAGAGAGGACTAGTAGGGACTGAGGATAATCACAACATACTATTTTCACTTTTTTATTGTTATTTTTTGCATTTTGTTTTCTTTTTCAATTTCTTCTTTTTGATCTGATTTTTCTTGTGCAACATGATAATTATGGAAATGTGTTTAGAAGAATTGCACATGTGTAATATATTTTAGATTACTTGATGTCTAGGGAAGAGGGTGGGAGGAAGGAAGGGAAAAATTTTGGAACACAAGGTTTTACCAGGGTGAATGTTGAAAATTATCTGTGTACATGTGTATATAAATATTTTAGCCATTCCCCAATAGAGAAGTAATCGAAGGATATAAATGAATAACTCTCAAAAGAATTTCACAGCATTCACAATGACTTAAAAGAATCACTCCAAATCACTAAGAATAAAAGAAATTCAAATCAAATCAACCCTGAGGTTTCTCCTCATAATCTTCAAATTGACAAAGATGACCAAAAAATAGCAATAGTGTTGGATAGTTTGTATGATGTTAGACACACCCATTAATACATCATTAATGGATCTGTGAAATAACACAATCATCCTGGAAAACAATTTTGAATTAATTATATTAATAATGTTGCTATTCATTCCTTTTGACCCAGAGACTCCATCACTGGGCCTATACTATACTCTAAGAACATTATTGATAAAAAGAAAATCCTATCTATACCAAAACATTTGTAGCAGCACTTTTTGTGATAGCTAAGAATTGGAAACAAAGTAGTTGCCCATCAACTGGGAAAAAGTTAAATAAATTGTGGTTCATGAATGTAATGGATTTTTACTGTGCTGTAAGAAATTATGTATATGTGATATATGTATATGTGTGTGTATGAAAAGTATAGGAAAAGTGAAATGATTTAGAATAAATCAAGTAGAATCAAGAAAACAGCTTACATAATGACAGAAACAATGAAAATAGAACAAGCACACCTCCCAAACCAAAAGTGCATGTGTTAAAATTATAAAGATGAAGTGAACTCAAATGAAGATATATGACAATAGAAAAATCTCAACCTACCTCTTCATGTGAAGGCCCACAGGTATTGCACATTGTTCATGATTTTGTACCTTTTCAAACTATTGTCTATGCTAATTTTTTTTGTTTTTTTAAAATCTTTTTAATCTTTTTATTTATTTAAATTTTTTTATTTTCCCCTTATATGCAAAACTATTTTTTACATTTGTTTTTTAAAACTTTGAGTCCCCGATTCTCTCCCTTTCTTCCCACATCTAATCTCCCATTGAGAAAGCACATGTGAAGTTATGCAAAACATTAAATTACTAATTATTATATGATATGGCTCTCTAGATGGGATGGAGGTATCTCAGGGAAAACTATGATGTTATAAAAACAGAAGACACCAGAAAAAACTTGTTCCAAAAAAGATTCTGAGGATTCAAAGGAAAGCAAAAACATGATCCCTTCTCTTAAAGCTCAAATTCTAATCATGGAGATAATGTGAAAGTCACTATATAACTAGAAGACATGCACAGTGTAAATGAAAGATAATTTTAAAGAAAAGTGACTGGAGGAGGGAATTTATTAGGAAAGAATTCCTGCAGAAGATGGCATTTGATCTTTAAAGGTAGCCAGGGAAGCAGTATAAATGGATTGTAGATTGTGTGGAGTGAATCAAAATAAACCTGGAAATATGGAAAGGGAACTCTTATTATCACTTGAAACTAGCAAAAAAAATCATAATGGGAATGATATTGATTTTGGAGTTATGAGAGAGCTGAATTCAAATCCCACCTCTGTAACCTTCCTCAAAATATATGAGGGTCACAATTCTCACAGGGTCAATGTTTTGAGTCTCTGCACCCACTGGGTGTAGAAATCGCAGTATTTTCCCTATGTCAGTTAACCAGTGAACAGGCATTTATTTGTGCCTACTATGTGTTATGTACTAGGCTTAGTATTTTAAGAGTTCCTCTTTTTATTCAACAAAATATTGTTTATATTATTTTCACATTAATAATCATCAAATTGTTTTGAGAGTGCCCCTGGAACTATGCTAAAGTAGGACTTCCTGCTACCTTACTGGAATGCTTCCTCTCCCAGACTGTATTCCCCCTTTCCTAAATAAGACTGACTTTTCTTTGCAATCTTTAAAGTTTCTTGGTTTAAAAGATTGTTTTCCTATCTTTTTTTTTTCTGGTTTTGCTATTACGGGATTTGTTTTGAAGCACAATTTTATGGTTGTTTGGAAATTAATGTAGAAACATTGTAGCAGTTTACTACTTCTAAAGATATTCTTTTTGCTTAAATTTTCTTGCTACTATTAAAATGCAAATATTTTGGGAAGAATAACATGTTAAGCCTTATTATTTTTTTTACCATTGTAAGAAGATGTTTATTAGGTCCTTTCAGGAATGTAAGGTTTTGATAGGTAGAGAACTGAGAAAACTTACAGCATTTGGACAGGGAACACCACCAAGGAAAAACAGGACACAAAAGTCAAAGATGGGGAACAGGAAAGACAAAATTTACCATGATGTTTCCAAAGCTGGCTCTTCATAGGAGAGAGCTTTTGACCCCAGAAACTATCTTCTTAATCTTAGTTACTGGGTGATTTTAAAGGCATAAACTGAACAAATTTTCATGTTCAATGACTTCTAGGCATGTGAGAACCACCCTCCAATAATTCCTTTTTGTCATATATTAGTTTTTTTGTTTTGTTTTGTTTTGTTTTTTGAGAAAGCAAAGGAGTAGAAATCCCTACTCTCAATTTTTCATAGATATATTAGACACAGTCTCTTTGCTTAAAGAGTTTACTGGCATATCATAAGGTAGTGTATGGTATACTATATTACCTAAGAGACTCACAGACATTTCAATTCAACTAATAACTTTAATGACAAAGTATTGTTTTATGGATATTCAATGAGTTAACTTAATTTTCCTTACAACATCAGACCTTGTACTCTGTCTTCATGTGAAAAGAATCATTCAGCACACTGCTTTATGGATCATCTCTAATTATGAGAGAACTTTTCTTTTTTTTATTACCAGTTCTGCTATCCTAAGATCCAGTCTACCACTTTGTTGGTTTAGAGAGTTATTTATTTCTAGCACTGTCTTTCTGAACTTGAATTTATTACTCTGAGCAACCCAAATAAAAAAGTTACCTTTTTTCTTTTTGAATTAGGTAATTATTCCTCTGTATAATATTCTGATTAATTATAGTTGTCATAAAAATATGAAGTTTTCAAAAAAGAAAGAACTCACTCTTTTAGCAAAGTGGACATTAGCCATAGAGGATTTTTTCTTCAAACCTCATCATCTTTCATACTAGATGAGTGAACTGGTTCAACCTTCATAACAGAAATCTAACTTGGAATTCTAATACTTGGAGCAAATTCATTTAAACAAATTAGAAGAGTCTAAGTTAAAACAACTTTTATGTATAGCTGAGGTTGACTGGAGATAGAATTTATGGGAACTGAGGACACTAAGGACTTGGAAACCCAGTGTGTTGGAAGGGAGAAGGATATGGGGTGGAAAAAAGACTATGACTTACACCATGAAATTCTGATGAAGGAGAATGCCAGGAAAGTGAGGAAGGCCTCCAACACAGTGGATGGATCCCATTTTAAACTAATAAAAGGATATGGACAAGAGTTGCACAGAAAGGAAAGTATGGATGGATGACAATCTGTAGCATTGTAGAGGTCATTTAAATTGATGCAATTTTGGATCTATTTGAGTATAGCTATTTGAGAAGGATAATGACCTAGAAATCTGTAGATGGAAGCACTAAAGATCTGTCAGACTAGACAAAATTCTAAGGAGGAGATGCGGAGTTACTGAGTGTTGGCGGAAATGGGGAACAAAAAGCATAGCAACTTGGAGTCAGGAGGACTTGAGTTCAACTCCAGCCTCAGATACTTACTAGCTATGTGACCCTGGCCAAGTCACTTAATCTTGACTATCTCCCTCATAAAAAAAGAACAATAAGAAGCATATTGACTCCTTCTAGTTCTGGATCTCAAGACTGTGAGAAAAGAAATGACCAACTTAGGAGAGGGTACCAAGGGAAGTTTGTGATTTTCAAAATAAAGATAGGTTCAGTGCACAGGAGTGAAAATTCCCTCATGAGAAAGAACACATTATACCCATCCTCAGTAATTCATACCTCTGTGTAAATTAATTTGAGATCCTAGCTACCTGAGTAGAGGGTAAGGACACTAGGTGAAGTTTATAGATAGGTCATGACTGAGGGCAAGAGAACATAAATCTACAGAGAGTGTACTAGAGCAATGCTCTGGAAGATATGTTTACTTAAGATATCTGGAAATAGTAGATAGAAGTGCTGCAAAAGTTAGAGTGCTGACAATAATTAGTTAACAAGTATATTAGACAATTGTTCTTATTTCTGGGAAAACAAATACAAGTAGAAAGAAAGAAATATCTTAGCCTCAAGGAGCTTACATTCTAGTGGGGGAAAGAAAATACATAAAAGGAAACTAAAAAATGCTAGGGAACTGGGGACAAGAGGAGGTCTACAGAGTGGACTGAAGAGAAATGAAGATGTAGCTGGCCTGGGCTCCCTCCTTAAATGGAGTTTATGATAGGAACAAACCTATCCCAGAGAGAAACTGAAGAGGTAGAGGCTACTTCCAGTGTGTGAATTCCATGACCTACCACCATTTTGATTAGTTCCTAACTTGATAGGCTAGAACATTGAACTAAATACAATGGGATTCCGATTAATAAAAATAAATGGTAAGTCTTCCATGATTTTAAAAAATCAAGCCAAAGCTTATCAGGTCATCAGTAAAGATGAAGAGAAGGGCTAAGCTAGTAGACTGAAACATCAATTTGTATTGAATATGACATAGTAGTCCTGGTAAGAACACATCTAGAGTAATATATTCAGTTCTGGGTGCTGCATTTTAGGAAGATGATTGATCAGATAGAAAGTTTCCAATATAAAAGGCTTTGATTTCATGGCTTGTAAGCATTGGGTAAGCGAATTGAGGATGTTTATCCTGAAGAAGAAAAGACTTAAGAAATAAGATAGTATCCTTCAAGTTTTTTGAGGTCTGATAACTAGAATGGGATTTATAATAGGGCAAAATTCAGAACAATCAGTGAAAGTTGTAAAGAGCCAATTGGAATATAAGGAAAGCATCCTAAACAACACAAAAGCAGCTTGGGGACACAGTGAGTTCTTCCATACTTTGCCATACACAAAAGTTGTCTTATCTTAGACTCCTCTAATTCTACTCAAATGGATTTGCTCCAAGTATTAGAATTCCAAGTTAGTCTTTTGTTATGAAGGTTGAACCAGTTCAGACATCTAGTCTTAAACATGATGCGGTCTGAAGAAAAAAAATACTATATGGCTAATGTCCACTTTGCTAAAAGAGTGAGTTTTTTCTTTTTGAAAACTTCTTATTTTTATGACAACTATAATTAATGTTTTCAATGAGTGACTATTTGACCAGTCCTTAAGTATTTAAAAGAATAGATTTTCAGTTTCATGAGTAATCATATTTTCATTAAAACATTTTATGAAGATGTTTGTTTTATTCCATCAAGTAAAAATAAAATAAATAAATGTAAAATAAAAGATGTAAGCATAGGTGTGTTGGAGGCAGATCCAACTGGCTCTTGAGACAATCATTATATTTTCAGCATGAGCATTCTATCTCAGAAACTGACAAATGTTATAAATCAGGGTTTGAGTTATCATTTTGTCAACTGTCTATAGATTTAAGAGAGTGATGGAAACAATGTTAACAATGAACCTAAAAAAATAAAATTCTTTTTCAGGTGTTGGTTTAGACTTATTGGTCACTAAGGTTATTTCCAATTCTGAATTTCTATTATTCTATAATTCTGAATTAGAAGACAGAATAATCCTGACTTAACAAGAGTGAAAATTTGAGCACAAAGCTCAATGTCACAGAAAGGGATATGATCAAATACTCTTTTTGTTTCTCTAGTGATAAAATATCTGATACATTAAAAAAATTAAAGTTAGCCTTGAACACAGAGATAGACTTTACTTTGGGCACTCAGCAATGATGAAATATTTCATAACAAACTAGCTTAGTTTTGCCTTCACTTGGTATTTCTTTGATGTCTTGACAAAGGAATTTGAGGTGTCCTCAAGAGGTTACAAGAAACTTCTTGGCAACTTTGGTGACAAACTCTGATTCACTTAACTTTTCTCTAACAGTATAGGCCCTCTTGTTCCAAAATCAATATTTCTGTGCATTCAAAGACCTCCCAGAGGAAAGAAAAACCCTCCCTAATCTGCCCCTCTACCAACATTGAAAGTCAATCAAGTCAATCAAGAAATATAGTATTTTTGATGACATATTTGGCTCCTTTTCCTTCAGCTATGTCTTTCTCCCTATGGAAATCTCAAAATAGTCATTGAACACTCCAAGGTTAAAGTAAAACTGGCTGGTCTCACTGTCCTGTCCTCAAAGTTCTTGTAAAAATATAATTTTGGCTTCCTTCCTCTTTCCACTATTTGAGACCTCTAATCATGGCCCATAAAAAACTATAGCCCTTCTTTCTCTATGTTTGAACCTTTTTTATTCTTTCCTAAGGCTTACTTCAGTCTTTCTTTAGGCCACCCTACAGAAGTTATTTCTTCCTAGATTTCTGATAAGAAATTTACAGTAAAAATGTTAAGACTATTTTTAAAATATGGAAGTACTTAGTGGACAGAAAGACAAGAAAAAAGCCCAGGGAGAAAAACTATTGCCCTTTCAGCAAGAAATTACTTATATTTTTCACTTTCATGGGAAGTTGGATATATCTTGCTTATCATAAAGGGAAGAGCATAAACTTAGAATCAGGAGAGATCAGGTTTCAGTTCCCACTTTCAGCATTTACAATGTATACACAGTCAAATCACAACCTCTGAGTCTGAGTATTTTCATTTATAAAGTGAGGCTGATAATAGTGTCTACCTCCCAGAGTAATCACAAAGTATCAAATGTATTTAAATTACTTTAAGGTTTTTTGTATTTATTTATGGTTGTTATTAGTTACTGCTGCTATTGGCAAAATTCTGGAGGAAGATTTTGGAATTATAGTGTACATAGATTTCCTTGTTAACTGTTCCATGAATTATATCAGGTAGAGTTCTTCATCTTTCTGTAGAACTGGTGCTAGATGACTGACTATAACAATGTCTTTTCTTTTCATTTCTCTACTCTTGTTCTCACCACCACCCTTTCCTTTGTGAAGACTGGGCTTAGGGATGTTCATAAGTCTTGACAGGGTAGCCCCTGGGACAATCCTCTAAAGTTGTGTTGTTCCTCCCCTCCAATAACAACCCAGAAGTTTCTGAGTCTACATTCTCCCAAATCCAGAATTCCCCCTTAATGTATTTCTTCTCTCTTCCTCTTCTTTCTTTCTCCCTCCGTTCTTCCCTCCCTCTCCCCCTCTCTCTTTTACACACACACACACACACACACACACACACACACACACACACACCTTAGTCAGCCAGAGAAACAACATGAAATAAAAGATGGAATCAGCCTTGGAATTATGAACTCATGAGTTCATGTTCTATTTTTTGACACATTTTGGTTGTGTGGTCCTGGGCAAACCATTTAATTTCCCAAAGTCTGAACAAGTTTCTAAGTACTCTTTAAGTTTATAGAGAAGGTTCTATTCTGAATTAGTGGAAGACATTTCAACTTCCAGGGAGTGTCTAGCATGAATGAAATGAAAAGGTCAATCTCCACCCCTATCACCTATTTCCAGCCAAAAGACACAACTATTTCAAAACAATTTAATGAAATGCTATGGTCAGAAAGTTTGCAGTATTACACTCCTCCCATTCCATAAATCTGGGGTCTGCTTTTCCCACAAATACACACATTGTAAGTGGAGAGAGTAGGAATCATATTTGAGGGGCAAACACTTAGGGACATGTGTGTTCGGAGCTCATGTGTGGAGGAACAACTTATGCTTAAATGTTGCAGGGTCATCAGTGTCTTTAGGGTACTCTCCTTGCTTGACTAGCTCCAACTAATGCCATAGCCAGGGAGCTTTAGCTTATCATTTCTCTTTAGGAAGACTCCGGTGACTTCTGAGAGTACAATTTCTTCTGGTTGTTGCTCCCTTTTACTACCTTCAGAGCCTCATCTCTTCAGGGTCATCTCAACTCAATCTCTTAGGGCATAGGGGCTACAACTTCTCTCTGATAATGATAAACTAAGAGCTTCCTTCATAGTCATAGCTATTGGACACAGTGAAGAAGAGCCAGTTAAAGTTCCCCAAGATAAAATTATCTTTTCTTTTTAATTTTTATGTCATGGAACAGATCCCGCATGCCTCTATTCCAGACAAGACAGCTTTCTCAGTTAGGGTTAGAGTTCTTAGGAAATCCCCAAATTAGCATTTAATTGAATTTGAATTTAAAAAAGTAGGTGAATGATGCAAGATCATTATTCATAATTCACCTAATCCATATTCCTGCCTTTATTGTGCATATCTTTTTAATAGCAAATCCCCTTTGCTTTCATATTATAGTTATACTAATTTTTATATTATTTTGAAAAAAATTACTTCAATCTCTACATTCTCCCTATAGCAATCCTCCCAAGTTTCTAATCAACCTTCCAAATTAGGAATGATAAAGGGTTGGCCACTGGAATCTTATTTCAGGCACCCCAGGTAGAGACTGCCATAGATGTATCATGCTCACTGATAATAATTATAGAACCATTGTCTTCCCCCTCCAACACACCTAGAAACCCACTATTTTTTTTCATACTATTCTGTATCTGTTAAGAATAGCACTATATGTGATGGATGTGGTTCTTTTCGACAATGAGGTTGAATGAGATGCATTAGATGAAGAATTTCTCAGTATTGAGACTGGGCCTGGGTCACATAATCCCTATATCTAAAGAGAGAAGGTGAGGTTTTGGGGCTCAGGTTTCAGGAAGGAAGGAATGATTCCCTATTCCCAGTCTTAGATCCTAGGTTGTGGGGAGTCAAGTGGTCTAAAGGTCAGACCCTCAAATCACACCCATGGGAAGTGGCATGACCCACAAGTAGCAGACAACATTGGTGATCATTGGTCAAGGAGGATTACTTCCTTTTAGTCTATCCAATGAAAAGGCTCGCGTCTTTTGCTTTTAAACCTTGAACAAGGCAGAAGCAGGCAGGTTCCAGGAACACATGGCTAGAGTTGGGATGGCTCCCAGCTGTGTGTCTGGGCCTCTCCCTGCAGGGATTAAATAAATACTTTCTCTGTACATGAACATGTCTCTGATTAATTAATTTGGGAAAGGGGGTCTAGCACCTGTCCCACACAAGGTAATTCAGGTCAATTCCAATACACTTGTAATGGAGAGAGCCATCTTCATCCAGAAAGAGGACTTTGGGAACTGCTTGCTTGCTTCCCCCCCCCCATTTTTCTTTTTCCTTTTTGATCTGATTTTTCTTGTGCAGCTTGATAAACATGAAAATATGTATAGAAGAACTGTACATGTCTAACATATATTGAGTTACTTGCTGCCTAGGGAAGGGAGTTGGGGGAAAGGAGGGAGAAAAATATTTTGCAAGGGTTAATGTTGAAAACTATCTTTGCAAGTATTTTAAAAATAAAAAGCGATTATTTTAAAAATTGCACTATACTTACTAGAAGTGAATTCTGTTATCTCTGCCTCTCATTATTTTCATCTTTATAGCTCAGCTCAGCTATAGAGAAGCTTCCTGATTATTCTCTTCTCCATCATTTGTTAATGTTCTCTTCCTCCTTTACTGATCTTGTATTTATTTATATATTTACAGGTTTTATCTGCCATTAGAATGGCACCTCCTCCAGATTAGGCATAGTTTTTCAGTTTTGACTTTGTATCTTAAGCACCTAACATAATGACTTGAAAAAAGAAGTATTTAGTAAATGTTTATTGAAATGAATAGAATGTTAGTTTAGTTGGCTCTGGAGCATTTCTTGCTGTTCCAGTCTTTAGTTCATAATGTTTCAAGATGTAAGAAACCATGGAAATCATAAGATCCAACTCCCTCATTTTGTGAAGAAGGAAACTGAGACTCAAAGAATTTATGGGCAGCTGGATGGAGAAGTAGAGTATCTGCTTGGAGTTAAGAAGTTCAAATTTGGCTTCAGACACATACTAGGTGTGTAACCCTAGGCAAGTCAATTAAACTTAGTTTCCTCATCTGTAAAATGAGAATGATAATAGCACCTGTCTTCCAGGATCAAATGAGATTATTTGAAAAAAGGTTTAGCACTGTGCCTGGCACAGCAAAAAAATTATATAAATTTTAGCAATAATGATGTGTCTTGCCAAAATATCCAGAAAAGAGATGGAAATCCAAATGTTCCGAATCCAGTGTTCTTGCCCCTATGGTGTTTCTCTTTCAAATCAGCTGTTTGTAGGTGTCTCATTCCCAACCAAAAAGTGTTTCTGCTTCACCAGTGTACTCCAAACATTGTGCCCACACTGACCTAGCCCTACATTCCCTATTGTAGCTACTTTTTCTGACCTGATCTTCAACATCCAATCATTTCTAGGAAGCAGAGTGGAAAAGTAGGAATTTGGGGTAATGGTGGTTATGGTATGAAGGGGTAAAAACTAAAAAAAAAAAAAAAAACACAACTATTTTTGTCCCTGGCAGGAACATAGAATATCTTTTCGTGTAGTTAAATCAAGTTCTAGAGGTAATTTGAATGGAATAATTCTATAATTAAATTAAAGAAGATTAGAATAAGGAGGGACATCAAAACATGCTCTGGTCCATTTCCTGGGCTGAAGAATGTTAAAAGCAAGGGTAGAAAACCTCTGACCTGCATGCTACATTGCTCTCTGTACTTAATTTCATAGAGCCCACAGAGCTTGTACCAAACAAATTATGTGGTTCCATTTATGTCTAAGGTTGGGAAATTGCAGTGTGGATTTAAAAGTTATAGAATTGCCTGAAGGGCCAGACTGGGGTGATGTTACTACTTCATGGAAATTAAACCATTTTTGTAAAATGAGATGCTATGTCTCATTTACCCATAGCACGATATTAGTGTTTTACATCAGTGAAAATGATGAAAAGAAAGGCATTTGTTCAAGAATTACTGTCCTTGCAAATTTTAGGGAGGACAAAAAAATAGTTTGTTAAATTCTGGCAATGCTTTCAAATCTGGTTTGTTGTATCATTTGTTTTCTTCTTATGATGGTAAGTCTTTTCTCCCCCACATAGCTTTAAAGGGTTCTCTATGGCTTTCTGTGTCAATTTCTCTTAGTTTCTGACTTTCCTTTTTTTGTCTCTCTCCCTTAACTAGCTACAATATGAAACTGAAGTATAGTTTTACAACTTATTTGAGCTAATGATTACAATTTCATGTTCTATTCCTAAAATAGCAGAGGAGTAGAATGATTTCTATGTCTCTCTAAAACAAACAAAATCAAACAGTATAAAATAAGCTATATAAAGTTGCTTTTACTTATAGGGCTCTCAGTTGAATTTTCTTCATCTCAGTGATTTTCAATGAGAAAAAATATATCATCCATACTTAAACTAAGCTATCTAGGACAAATGATAGTCCTTTCATTAAAACCATCAACAATATTAGGCATAAGGGTTCTTGAACTTCTCGTTAGCCTAATGTCTTACCATTCAATTGTACATTTATGATGATGATTCTATTAAAATAAAACAAAAACAAACAATTTATTAAGCACCTTATATGTCAAGCACTAAGTGCTTTATAAACATTTAATACAACAACCTTGGGAGGTACATGTTATTATTATTCCCATTTTATAGTGGAGGAAACTGAGGCTGACAGCAGTTAAATTACTTGTCCAGTGTCTGAAGTTGAATTTCAGTTTAGGGCTACATGATTCCAGGCTTAACATTCTAGCCACTGTGCTACCTTCATTGTTTTCTTTTTTTTAAAAAATCTTAGGAAGAGGAAGCTAAGTGATACAATGATTAGGATACTAGATCTAGAGTAAGAACTGAGCTGAAATCTGGCCACTGACATATACTAGCTGTGTGATTCTGGACAAGTCACTTAATTCCATTTGCTTCATTTTCTCCTTTTATAAAATGAAGGAGGGCTTGAACTTGAAGGAACATGAAGGCGTTTAAGTTGTTTTCTAGTTCTAAACCTACAGTCCTAACTTGTGTTCATGATTTAATGTACATCACCTCTTAAATACCCTCCCCTTGTCCTACAAAGCTTTTGGAAAGGGAAGGTCATCTGGAATTAATGGAATACTCTTAAATTTAATCCATCAGTAGAAACAATAAAGAGTATTGAGTTCCCTAGGAGTTGATTAGTTTTTATAGCCACCTGTATTTATGGAGAGGCTTAGTGGGATTGATCATTGGTATAGAAGCAAGATTTGCTTACCTTAATTGATAATTACTAAAATACATGAGGTGTCAGACTGTTTTAAAGGCAAGTTTAACAAACCCTGGTAATTAAGAACATTCGTGTGTTTTTACCACTCTTATTAATTGGCTGATCTTTAATAAGTCAATTACCTTTTCTACATATCAGTTTCTTCATCTCTTAAATGAGGGACCTCAACTAGATAGTCTCTGAGGTTCTTGCCAGCTTTATGGTTATGCCCTCTGATCCTGTGGTCTACTCCATGAGACACTGACCTGGGACATCTCTAAGGTTTTTTCAAAGTCTTAACATTCTGGGATACAAACAAAAACTTTCCTACGCTTGTTCTTTGTTGCTTCTGTTGTCACCAATTAAGGGATCAACTGGGGTTTCTTTTTAGACTTTGAAATGCTTTTCCTCCCATTTCCATAGTAAGTAATATTCCATAAAATGTCAAATATCGATCAATCAATAAGTATTTATTAAGCATGAACCAGGAATTTGGAATACAAATATAAAAAGATCATAGACTTAAAGCTATAAAGGGTGATTGTGAGTCATCCTCTTTCTTTTATAGAAGTGGAAAGAGAGATTCAATGAAAGCAAGTGGCTCACTCAGGATCACAAAATTATGAGCTATTTGAGCCAGAATTTGAAATTTAGATCTTCCTGGTCAGATCTAGAGCTTTATCCACTATTCCAAATGGCAAAGAACTCACTTATCATGGAGGAAACAAGTATATATGTCAATGTATAAAGTACAAAGAAAACAAATGCAAATAAATAAGATTTGTAGAGCCCAAAAAACAACTTATGCAACTTAGGTTAGTCAGACAAATTACAAATATGGAATATTTTCAGAAATGATTTTTGCCTAATACAGAACTTTGGTATCTCTCCTTAGATCCCTTTCTCCCTTCTCCTTAGGCCAAGAAGGTGATTTATAGTGAAGCCTCTTATCTTTTATGGCAGCAAGGTTCTTTGTGGATATTACTTAGATTCAATACCCATGTGATCTTTCAGACAATTCCTTTTCACCACTAAGGTGGGTGTGGTCTTCTTTGGATCCCATTATTAGCAGTGGTAGGTACCATGGACCTAATTGAGAAAATTACTCTGCTTACATCTCTTCTTATTCTGAACAAATTCTTATGGATTTATACTTATATTAATAAATTTATATTTGTATTATGTTTATATTAACAAATGTATTTATGTAAATGGTCACTAAATATCTATTAAGCACCTACTATGTGCCAAACACTTCTAACTGCTGGGGATACAAATTCAGGAAGAAAAAGATAGTCACTGCCCTCAAAGAATTTACTATTTAATTCCTTCTTATTCAGTAATTTTTCAGTTTTGTCTAATTCTTCATGACCCCATTTGGAGTTTTTGTGGCCAAGATACTAGAGTGATTTGCATTTCTTTCTCCAGCTAATTTTACAGATTAAGAAACTCAGGCTAATAAGATTAAGTGACTTGCCCAAATCACACAACTAATAAGTGAAACACACAAGTAGTAATGCCAGATTTGAATCCAGGTCTTCCTTATTGCAGGTTTGACACTCTTATTTATTGTACCACCTCACTGCCCTATCTTTCATATTTAATAGGGATTTTTTCCCTAACAAGCCCTTATGATTCAAATCACATAGATGATGTATCTTTACTACTTTTAGTGCTTCTATTAAAAATGTTTTTATTGAGTTCTACTTTGGAGTCATGGCAGTGGAATTTTTTAAAAATTGGTTTTTATTGATGCCTTTTGTTTATAACATCACAATTGTTTCCCAAGCATCTGTCTCCTACTCCTTTCCAAAGAGCCCTCCCATATAATAAGTAGAGTTTTTAAGACAAATAAAAAAAGGAGAAAAGAGGGAAAATCAGCATAACTATGAAAAACTTATGGACCTCCTACTTCTGCAAAAGGGTAGGATAGAATGTCTTTTTATTCTTTTTAATCCACATTTGTGCTTTCATAATTTTGCAATATTATCTTTTTATAATTGTCCTTTCCATGTATGTTATTATAGAAATCATTTTCTTGGTTCTCATTTCATGCTTCTTTCTAATCATCTTATTTCCATTATCTATACTAAATTGCCCAATACATCTGTCTCCAATTCCCTGACACAGACACATACATGAAGCATGTGTTCTGTACTTTCCAGAGTACAGTATTGAAGTACACATAACTACTTTCCACAAACATTATATATTATTTCATTTTCTGTCTATTTTTTTCATAGTCTCATTCTCCTCAATCAAGAATACCACTGCTATGCATTCTGTTGCCACATCTAATCACTGTTGTTCCTATTGCTGATTCCCTGAATCTCAGTGGCTATTTACATTAAGATGCAAAAGTGTTTTTTTCCTACCAAAAACTGTGTTCTTCATCAATGAATGTTTCCTAGCTTTATTCACACCTGACTGATTCCTGATTTTCCTATTGTTTCTTACAGTAGGAATCTACTGTAATGAATCTGAGGTATTCATTTCATTCTCACTACATGCTGCCTTCCCCTTTGCTAAACTTTGTGCACTAGGAGTTGCTAATCTGTCATTAGAAGGGTCCTGTCATTATGATGTCCCTCTTCTGGGAATCTTTTCTCTCCAAGTCTTTTGTGGAAATACACTGAGGTCCCTGGGAAAGAGGCCATTCCCTGATATCACACTTGTGTGTGAATTATCCTCTTCATTGTTGCCCCATTCCCCACAAATATTTTGCCTCAAGTGAAAGAATATAGCTTTGGGAGCAGCTGTTAGCTCTAGGCAGCTGTTCTATGGTGGGAAGACCATGGCTGATAGTCTGCAAGCTTGGTTTCTAGTAATGGTTCTGATACTAACTTGCCCAAGCCACTTAAGGTTTTTGGGCCAGCTTCAGTTTCTCCACAAGTAAAATGAAATTAAACTAAATGATTTCCAATATCCTTTCCTAACATTCTATGACATTCTGACTGTGACAAATGACCCATTTCCCCTTAAGTTGAAATTTTGTTAATCATTAAATAAATAATTACTATGTTTGTCTCACACAATTGGGTTATGGCTGACTTTCTTCTCTTTCTTTTTTTAAATATGGAGTTATTCATAGACTAGGGGCTAGAAGGGGCCTTGAAAAGAAAAGAATGTAATTGTTTGCCAGATTTCTAATTTTAAATTGTCTAAATTGAGAGGAACTATTCTGGGCAGCCCTCACCAATTAATGGCATTCAGCCAGTCTCCCTGGGGAGAGTGCTTCATGAAGACAATGATATTTCATATATTCTTACATAGAAGAGCATCCTAATGATTTTGGGGGATCTGGTGAATTATTCTGAGCCCAAATAAATCTGGGCTAGAAGAATCACACTTAGAAATTCCATACCTAGAATGATCCTCGAAAAAGAGTCCTCTAAAACACATTTCAGCTAAGTTCAACCAAGTTAAGGAGAAAATGTTGCTGGTCACATCTATGTAGAAATATTTAACTGCCATGATGGGAGCTATAATATTGCATTATTTCTTTCCACTCGTCAATTATCTTCTGCCTTGCTATTTTTGTTTCAAGTAGTTCAAATATCACTTTACATGGATGGAGGCAGAGAGATGGATGCTTATAGTTCTCTAGCTCTAGAATTCCAAAATGAGTCCTAATTTTTATATTGTCAGTAATAGCTGACAGCAGCCTATGATGGAAATCATAAACAGCTGAAACTCAGGAGAACTGGGTTCTGGTCCTAGTTTCAATACTAGCTAGCTGTGTAAACCTGCTAACATTGATTTAATTACTCTTTGCCTCAATTTTTTCTACTTGTAATATAATATTTGTCTTAGAAGTTTATATTTGGAGTTGGAAAGGATCTCAGATGCCACTTAGTTCAATCCTCTCTCCACTTCTAAGCAGTTTTTAGGTGATGAAACTGAAGTCCTGGGATTATGTGTGGTTTGTCAGACAGATAATGTTAGAAATGGGTTTTACATTCCAGGTTTTCTGACTCCATCGTTTGTGTTTTTCCCATTCTATCATACTTCTTAAGTTCCTACCATATGCTGGGCCTCAGGGACACATTGACAAAAACAAGATAGCCCCAGTCTTCAGCAACCTCCTGTTCCATTGGGGAATAATACTTTTCTATATGCTGCACAGGATGTTTTGTAGGATCAAATGAGAGAGAAAATTTTAAAACTTTTTGAATTCTGTATTTTACATTTTTCCAAGATAATATTGATGACTTAAATGCTGATCACCTAGTTAAAATTGCAGTCCCTTGCTGTAATGCTTTTGTCAATTAAATTGTGGTGCCAATGGATGTTATAACATCCTGTGATGGTACTAAGTACTCATGACATAAACAATTTCTCTAACACTTTTTAGGCAATTAGGAATCATATTGCTCAGACTTCATTTCTATTTCCATCCTGAATTCCTCAGAAGGTTGCCAGAGAAAGGTAAACCCTGACAGAAATTCAGACCCATTAGTGATGCCTGAAATGGGGAACTACTTTGTGATGGTTGAATTATTATTTTGTTGTTGTTGTTGCCTCCTCTATGTTGGTGATCAAAGAATCCACCTGAGGCTTTAAGGACAATTTATACAACCAAAGCAAAGTCATGACTAAGGCAAGAGGATGATTTGGTCAATTTGTTGCATGATTTCCTTCTCTGCTATGTTTTGTCACAAGTATACAAACTTTTGTCACTCTGTCCCACCTCTGTTTAGCTAAGGCTGCTGCTCACTTCCCAACTGAGGAGTGTGACACAATCAACTTCAAGTCAGAGGATCTAGCTTGGAAGTTTATATTTGACACAATCAACTTCAAGTTAGAGGATCTAGCTTGGAATTCTGGCCCTGCCATTTGCTGATCCCCTAGGGGGAAAATTCATTTCTATAGGTCTGTTTCTTCATCTATAACATGAAAAGGCATTTGAACTCTATGTCTGAGTTACATGCTAGACTTTCTGTACCAAATTCCTGCTCTGGATAACTTCATTCTCCTCCCCTCCTTTTCAGCTTCTTTTTATTTGTTTCCTTTTATTTCCCTTTAGAATATAAGCTTCTTGAGGGGAGATATTGGCTTGTTTTTGCTTGTATTTGTATCACCAGGGTTTAGCACAATGCTTGCCACAAAGAAACACTTGATTGTTGACTTAATTTGACTAAAACCACTTCACCCATCTTTAAAATCTTTTCATCTCTAGTATATTATAGAATTTCAGAGTTGGAAAGAATCTTAATCTAGCCCAACCCATACCTAAAAAAGAATCCTTTCCATGGTATACCCAATAAGTTGGCTGTTCACATTTAGCTTGAAGATCTCTAATGAGAGAGGGACCATTACTTCCAGAGGAACTGCTCTCTACTTGTAGCAAACTCTAATCATTGCCAAATTTTTCATCACACCAACTCTAAATTTTACTTTTGAGTTGTTTTAGATTCTTCATGACCTCATTTGGGATTTTCTTGCAAAGGTGAAATGGTTTGCCATTTTTGAAACTGAGACAAACAGGGTTAAGTAAGTGATTTGCCCAGAGTCATACAAGTACTAAGTCTCTGAGGGTCAGATGTGAACTAATGAAAATGAGTCTTGCTGATTCCAAACCCAGGGCACCATCCATTGTATAATCTAACTAACTAAATCTACTTCTTTGAGATGTTCACTTGCTGAAACTCATCCAAGTTTGCCTGAGACCAAACAGAATAAGTATAATTTACCCTCTTTGCCATGATAACACTTTAAATATTTAGATACCCCGACCCCCAATAGTCTTCTCTCTTAGCTAAGCAATTCTAGTTCCTTCAATGCATTTCTATATAGTGTAAACCTGAGGTTCTTCATAACCTCAATTACTTTCTCCTGGATACACTATAGCTTTTCAGAACACTTACTATTATAGCCATGAGTATCATTGATTATTGGGTGAAAATTAGATATCCTTAGCCATCTTTGTTTTTTTTTTTTTTTTTTTCTGTAAGAGGGTTCACAGAGAAGGTTGACAGTGATTCTCATTGCTTTTTCATAGCCACGTTGATCATTTGTGAAAGGTATTCAGAAGCTAGAGTGAGAGGAGAGGACAAATTATATATTTTGCTTACGCCAGACTGAGGACATTTGAACATCTCTTACCTGGTGTTAAAGGTTGATCATCTCCTGATAAAGACTGTCATGATGGCTGAGGGTGAAACCCGACAAATCTTATATAAAATAAAGATTCAGGCAAACTGTCTTTGATGCCTCGTAATAATATGAACTAAGTGACATTTATAGCACTTGTGTGCCAGGCACTATATTAAGCATTTTTTAATTATTATCTCATTTGATTCTTATAATCACCTAGAAAGGGGATACTATTACTTTTCCTATTTTTTAGATGGGGAAACTAAGGTAAGTGGAAGCTAAGAGATTTACCTGGGATCACATAACTAATAAGTATTTGAGGCCATTTTTGAATTCAGGTCTTTTTAACTCCAGACTCAGCTCTCAATTCACTTTGTCACCTGAGTGTCCTAGATACCCTTAGCCTCTTGATTCCTCTAAAGTGTGTACTTTTTAAGATCTTTACAGGCTAATTCTTTCCTCATTTCTTTCTCTCAACAATATTTTCCAGTTCTACCTTACTCCTTGGGAGAGGTGTTCCATTCTCAGTTATACAGAAGGTGACAGTTAAATTCTCATACATAATGTTATTCATATCTCATACATAATGTTACTAATGTTATTCACTCAAATAATTTAAAAAAATAATGCTTATTGACCACCCATCTGTTTTAGAAACTTCTCCTTTGGCTCCTGTGGTACCACATAATTTAATTAAATTCAACAAATATTTTATAATGTGTTTACTGGTAGTCCTCCCACCTTTCTGAGTGCTTATAAAAACTGAGTGTTCTCAGTTTCTTGATTACCCTAAATTATCCAAGATCACTTAGGTAGTTAGTGTCAGAGAGAGGACAGTTTAATTTCATTTGATTCAGGTATGTTTCTTAAAAACCTATTATGTGCAAGGCACTGTTAGGTGCAAGGAACATAAAGAGAGAAAACAAATACTCCTTGCTATCAAGGTGCTTACATTCTACAGAGAACATATGACAAGAGAAAAAAAAATGAGAAAACTGATAGCTCGGCGTAAGAAAATAGATCAGGAAAGGCTTTATGTATGTGACATCATCTGAAATGTTTTTGAAGGAGGCTAAGGATTTTCCAAAGTAGATAATGGTGATGGAGTGCATTCCAGATCTGAGGAGCAATGTGTGCCATAGAATAAGATAGAATTTCCTAGGCAGATGACTCTAGAACCCCACACTTCTGCCTTCTGCTTTAGGGCTCTTTTCTCTACAACAAGTTCATGAGGGCTGCTTGGTCATTTAGGATGCCTCCTGAGCCCATCATGGGATTCATGATGAGCCAGATATCCACTGATCCAATGACTGACTATACACAGATACACATACACATGCATATGATACAATCAATCCATCATCATCAAGTTAATATTTATATAGTGCTAAGTGCTAGGCACTGTGTTAAATGCACTATTTGATCCTCATAGCAACTCTGAAAGTTAAGAGCTATTACGATACCCATTTTATAGATGAAACTTGGGCAACAGCAAGACTGTAAGCTTCTTGAAGTCAGGGGCTATTCTTGCTTTATTTTATTTTATTTTTTATTTTCAGTGCCAAGTGTTGTTCTTGGAATGTAGTAGCCTCTTAATAAATGTTTGTTGGTTGATTACACATATAAAATGAAGGATTTGAATGAATCTCAAGGTTCCTTTTGGCTATATGTTTCTGATTTCCTAAGTACTTTTGAGCAGGGCAGAATTTTAGATCCTTTTCTGCCCCCATGACCCCACAGATGTTACTGGCTGTTCAGCACAGAGCCATGGCCAGTCCTGATGGGATCCCCTGGCAGGTGGAATGGAAGCCAAGACAGATGTCAGCAGGAGTTCCATTTGAGTCACGCTGCTGCAAGTTCTTTGGAGACATAAATTCTTTTGGACAGAACGTAGTGGGCGAGAAAGTTCTATGAGCTTGCAGCTTTGAGAAAATGTACAAAACAGATCCAAGTAAAAAAATCAAGAGCTGAGACTGAAAGAATGTTGGAGGCTGGATTCCTGTTAAAATGCAAAAGGCAGAATGTTTTAAGGCATGGAAAATCTTGCTACCAGATAAGCATTTTTCCTTTTCTCTTCTCCTTTAACAACAATAACAAAAAATGGAGATAGCATTAACTTTCTAATCTCCATCTTACTTTTTTGCACCCAATAAAATGTGTGAGTGGAGTTAGCTCACTAAAGACACTTTCCAAATTGTCTAATGATCCAATTGTAGTACTGTCATATGTAGCAGGGGAACTGAGTCATTCATATAAATGTCAACTAACTGTCCCCACCCTCTAGTTTAAAGAACTGCTAAACCAGTGTGGGAAAGACAGAAAGGGAAAATGGGGAGAAGAATCCCCAAGAAAAGGAAGGGTAGAAGGCAAAGTAAGTTCAGGATATTAGAAATCTAGGAATAAATGGGAAAAGATTCTTTATATATTTGAGTGAAGGGCACAGATAAAATCTCTTGGCTGTTGTTATAGAAGAGCCAGATACATGGGCAACATGTGTTGCTCTCAAGAACCCCTGTGCCTCAGACTTTCCAACATACCTGAAGATGACCACACTCTGAAGCCTGAAGCTTATCTTTATCCCATACCTTTCCAGGTCATAATGCTTAGAGCAAGAGAATGGAAGATTAGTGGGGATTGATAATTTTGGTTCAGAGAAAATGGATAACAAAGAAACTGCTTTAAATTAGATCTGAGAATAATCCCTGCCCTTAAAGAAATTCTAATGAAGGAAGATAAAATATAAAAGGGAGCTGAAAGGGATATATATGTGAGTGTGTGTGTGTGTGTGTGTGTGTGTGTGTGTGTGTATGTGTGTAACAGAGAAGGTGACCTGGAACTGAAGTTCAGGGTGTCAAAGACACAGTCAGGAGAGGTATGAATCATGGTTGGATGGGGGTCATCCTCAAAATAGAAAATCAGCAGTGGGAGAAGGGGGTTGGCATGGAATAAGAATATTCCTGAGTGGGAAGACTCTAGGCATTCAGGGAAGTTCTAGGATGAGAAGACAATTAAAAGATTATGAAGTTCAGACAGTCCTAAGTACAGTGGAGGGAAATGGAGCATGGCCAGTTCATAAAAATAGCAAAGTCAACAAAAATTAATTTGTGGGAGAAGCACTCATTCAAAGAAGAAACTTAACATTTGCTTTGTAGTTTTACTCTCAGAACCACAGGACTTTCCCATCTGACTTAACACTACAGCCTTCAATGTGTATTGTCTTTTCTAAGATGTGTGCTCCTTGAGAATAGGAATTGATTGATTTTATCATCCATATACCTCATTTTAAAACAGGATTTTGCACATTTTTGTTGTTTTTCAGTCTTTTTAAATCCTATGTGTCTCTTCATGACCCCATTTGAAATTTTCTTGGCAAAGATACTGGAGTAATTTTACCATTTCTTTCTGTAGATCATTGTACAGATGAGGAAACTGAGGCAAATAGGGTTAAGTTCACTTGCCCAGGGCCATACAGTTAATAAGTATCTGAGATCAGATTTGAACTCCAAAAAGTTTTTTTGATTGTAGTCATGGCGCTCTATCCACTGTGCCACCTAGCTGTCCTGGTCATAGTAAGTGCTTAATAAATATTTTTTAAATTCATTTATTTACTAACAACTAGGAGGATTCAATTAAATTTCAATTCAATAAATGTTTATTAAGCTCCCACTATATGGCTGATATTGGGGATAGAGCAAGAGGCAAAAGACAGTTCCTGCCCTCATGGACCTTACAAACTAATGGGGGCAAAATATGCAAACACATATGTATGTATATACATATAGATAGATAGATATAGATAAACATCTATATCTACACACACACACACACCTCACACACACATCAAACTATATAGTGGATAAATACGAAATAATTAAGAGAGAGAAACTCCTGGAATTAAGAGGGCAGAGTAGGAAGATTTTCTGTAGAACGTGGGATTTTAGTCAAAGAAAATGCCCATAGCCAAGAGATAAAGTGTCTGTTTGTGGAATAGCTAGGAGACCAGTGTTGTTGGATTAAAGAGTAAATATCAGGAAGTAGGGAATAAGAAGACTGGAAAGTTAGGAGAGGTCTAAGTTATAAAGGGATTCCAATGCTAAATAGAGCATTACTCCTTCCACAAGCATTTATTAGGTGCCTACAAAATGAAAGTAACTATACTAGACTTTGAGTATGTTAAGACAAAGTAGAAAAAAATAGTTCCCCTCCCCCCCTGCAGAAGTTTATATTCTGCTATATTGTGTTGGCAATGGTAAAATTAATATACATATTCTGTCAACAATGAAGAGTTTATAGGATAGTTTAGGGAAACAGCAAATGATAACAAGCAGAGTTTTAAGAAAGGCTTCCATAGTAAATGACACATGAATTGAGCCTTGAAAGAAGCTAAGGATTCCAAGAGCTGGAGGTGAAGGAGCACATACCAGGCTCGAAGTACAGCTTGTGCAAATGCAGTAAAATTGAAGATGGAATGTTGCCTTTGGAGAATAGTAAACATGCTAATTTGGCCAGAGCAACTATGTACAAAGAACAGTCATTGGGGATTAAAAAAAAAAAAAAAAACTAGGAAAAATTTTAGCAGATGTGATCCAGAGCCTCCAGCTCTGATCTTGGGGAGTGGAAGTGGTCAGAAAAAGCATGCTGGAAGTGTCAACTGAGTTAAGCTTTGAAGGGAACTAGAAATCCCAAGAAGGCATGGGAGGTAGAGAGACATTGATGAAAACTAGGGGTTTGTCTCTCTCAACTGCTTGCTCCCTGTAGCTCCTGCCTTGATTGATTGAGTATTCCCCAAATTTTTCCTTATATACCTTCCTTTTAGCTCTTTTCTCAGAGGGCTACTGTCTTGTTTCAAGCTTTCTTCATTTCCCTCTCAGCCCAACCTATTACCAAGTAGTTTATCTTGGATTTCAATGGACTCACAGAAAATGAAGTTTCACTTTTGAGAGTCAGATGCCTATGTATAAATGTGGGTTTTGTGAATGATAATATTGCAATGATTCTGAATTTTTTTTTAAATTAAGCATCTTCTATGTTCAAATAATTATATTACAAGGATATAAAATTGAATAAAACACAGTCCCTGCCTTGGTAGTTTATAATCTCTTTACATATCATGTTAATAGGATATATGGAATTGGAAACAAACTAGAAGCATATCAATTGGAGAATAGCTAAACAAATTGTTGAACTTGAATATTAATAATAGCTAATAGTTATAACTAACATTTATGTGGTTCTTACTTTGTGCTAAGTATTTTACAAATATTATCTCATTTGATCCTTATAACAATCCTGGGAGGCAGGGAGTATTATTATGTTCACACTACCAATGAGGAAATTGAGGCAGACAGAGATAAAGTGGCTTGTTCATGGTCACGGTTAGTTAAGTGTCTGGAGGTGGATTTGAATTCAGGTCTTTCTGAATCTACTATTGCAGCTTGTTATGGAATATTTCTGTGCTATAAGAAATGATAAGTACAATGACTATAGAAAACCATGGTGTTATTATCTCCATGAACTGCTGCATAAGGAAGTAAGCAGAGCCAAGAAAATAATCTGTAGAATGACTACTATGAAAGTGTAAAGAATAATAAAGTGAAAGTAAATACTGCAAAATAGCAAAGAACAAAAAGAGATCAAAAGGCTTTAAGAAGACACTTCTGCTTCCAGGGGGTCCTGGAGCCAGCTTGGATCTTTAGAGAGATTTAACAATCATCTTGTTAGAGCCAATTGTTAAGTTTTTAGTGCCACTATTTATGCCTCAGAAATCACTAACAATTACAAATCAGAGCTCCGCCGATTGTTTTGCTGGTTTCTTACACTAAATAGAGAAAATATAATAATTCAGATTAAACCTAAAAGTTTTCCTGAGTTTCTCTTTGGTAGAAAAATGAGGAATTAAAAAATTCATCAGCACACCATTGCCCAAGTCTGGCCCTTTGTAGAGTGGGGAGATCCTCAAGTATACATATTTTCAAGCCTTTTCACTGTATTGATCACTTTTCCCGATGATAGTAATAGGGTCCTTAAAATATTACTTGTTATAGTAAATGTCTCTATGGGAAGTGGAAGGGAGTAAGCCTGGGAAAAAATTTGGTGACATAAAAATGATATGAATAAAACTTAAAAAAAGCGATACACAGTAGACCTTGATAAAGATAGAAAGCCCCTGACAAAGCATTGTAAGAAAAGCTGAGGAGAGAGAGATCACTTTCAGCTAGATACAGGGCAAGATAGGATAGAGGAAGGAGTAAACTGATAAATGTTTAATATCTGTCTCACCAGGAGAAAAAGAAAAGTGTACACAGCAATCTTAAAATGAAGAAACCACTACTAAAAAAAATGTCATCTAAGAAATAGTATAGGAGGGAGCAAGAAGAAGTAAGTCAAAAAACATCTGAAATGTATTCTCCATTTGGAGGAAAATTGATCTTTAGAACTTGGAGGAGGAATCAATGCCCATGCCAGTTAGTGAATAGAGTGCTGGATTTATCATTGGGAAAACCTTGTCAAATCTTGCCTTTAACAGCTACAAACTGTGTGATGTTAGGCAATACATTTAACCTCTCCTAGCATTGGCTTCCCTCATTATAAAAAGAGGAAGAATAAGATAGTTAGAATATCTAACCCTTTTAGTTGTTGTGATGCTCAAACCATATATATGTGTGTGTGTGTGTGTGTATACACACATGTATATACACATATGAATATATGTATACATGTGTGTATACATAAGTATATATAGAGAGATATATTTCTTAGAAGATTTTTAAATATATTATAAAAGTTAGTCATTATTATTTTGGCACCTGGATTACTTCATTTTACATTTGTCTCTCTCCCCAAAGTTGTCTAATGTTTGAGACATGCCATTTAACACCAGAACTCATAAAGTTGTTTAGATATGTTGACTTTTACCAGATAGACAGAGGACACCTTCAACATATGTTTATCAAATACCTATATATAGAAGGCATATGTAGGGGTATGAAGAGAAAAAAAGAAAAAATTCAAGGAGGATACATCCAACTAGCTCTATCCTGATTTGAAAGAGAAAACATTTAATTGAATGGCATAACAGATAGGATTAAGATAGTGCACTTGGGTACATTCTCTTACTGGTCACCATGCTACCAGTGAGAGAACAGATATGCACAAAGAATGTCCATAACAGATTGAAGCATGCTTTTTTCACTTTTTATTTTACCAACTTTGGTGTGTATTTTCTTTTGTAACATCACTAATATATAAATATGGTTTGCATAATTTAATATATATATAATTAATGTCATATCATTTGCCTTTTCAGGAGATAAGGGAGGAACAAAAGGGAAGGAGAAAATTTGAAATTCAACATTTTTTTAAATGAATGATAAAAATTTTTTTAAATGGAAATATATATATATATTACATTGTATATATATGTGTGCATATGTATATATATATACACATATACATAGAAAAGTGCATACAGAGAATATTCATGTAAGGTAAAACACTTGGCCAGAGAATATGTGAAGATGGTATGTATATATGCTACAAATTCGTATAACTGGGGCAAAAACTTGGAGGGTACACGTATATGACTGGCCCAAGTCACACTTCCAAAATTTTGGTGCTTTTGATATATTCCATTATGTCATCACATTATCCTTGGCTGATGTCACTTTTCTATTCTCTGTTGGAATTGCTGCCTCTACCAGTTTTCCATCTACTTGTCTCATGGTCATTAATTCTCTGCTACCAGCTTGAAGGTTCATTTCTTCAGGATCATATACTGGTCATCTTTTATCCCATCTGTTAAGACACAATGACTTCCAAACCTTTCTCTGCTAATGGCAGGTTAACAAGCTATAGCGCCTAGTTAGTGGGACTATAAGTCATCACATTTAGCTAAGGCCATCAGAATAAAAATAGAGTAGAATGTCACAGGTAATAATTGTTCATGTTACTGTCTATGCTTACCATTGATTTGAAGTGCATTATCTGCCAATTCTCTTTTTTTCTCTCCCTACAGGCACTTTCTGTAAGTTGAGACTACAAAGCCTAGTCAAATCCAAGAGCTTCTGTAATGCAAATTAAATTGGGCAAGAACTAAAATGAAGAATACAAAGTTATTGCTTTTCATTATTTTTATCTACCAGAAAAAGGACTTTGCTATTTGTACTGTATCCTGACCAGAAAAATACCTTACCTTCATGCCATCTCTACATTATGCTTATCCCACAATTTAACAGTTTACAAGGAAAGTAGAGTCAAGGAAAGTAATATGTTAAGAATAATATTCTGATGACACAAACATAAATGATTACATTGAAGACAAAAGGGGGAAACTTTCTTTTTCTTCTTTTTGAAAGAACTTGATATTTATTCAATGGAAACTCATCAACCAACTTAATTTTTTTGAAGTATGGAGAATGTAAGAAAAATGGTAGGGCACAAAGTTGGCAGAAACCTGAGAGACAAAATTATCTCTGTCAGAGAATTCTCCCTAAAATACCCAACAAAAAGACATCCAGAATTTGTTCCAAAACCGCAAATAGAGGAAATCAACTACTTCACTATTCAAAATCCACTTTTCAATTTTTGTATATTTGTAATTGTTAGGAAACCTAATTCTGCCAATCTGCAACTTTCATTAATTGCTCCTACTTCTGACTTTTGGAACCAAGTGAAATAGGTCTAATTGCCATTCACACAACTGCCCTTCTAATTCTCAAAGACAGCTATTATGGCCTCAACAAAGTCTTCTCTTCTACAGGCAAAACAGCACCAGTTCCTTCCACTGACTCATATGGCATGATAGTAAAACATTTTGGCATTATGGTTAGACTCCTTCAGACTATCAGTGCACTTCCTAAAGTGGTGCTCCTAGAACTACACAGAGTAACCTTGCTCTATCAGACCAGGATATAGTATAGTGATTACTTTCCTATTCCTAGATATTATGACTTTCAATGTTGCATAGGAAAGAAGGAATGAAGGTAGGAAGGAAAGAAGGAAGGGAGGGAGGGAGGGAGGAGAGAGGAAAAAAGGAGGAGGAAGGAAAGAATTAAAAAGGAAGAAACAAAGAGGAGGAAGTAAGAAAGGAAAAAGAAAGGAATATAGGAAAAAAGAGGAGGAAAAAAGAAAGGAAAGAAGGAAAAGAAGGAGGAATGAAGGAGGGAGGGAAGCAAAGAATGAGGAAAAGAAGGAAACAAAGGAAGAAGGAAGGAAAGAAGAAGAAATCAAGGAAGAATGAAGAAAGGAAATAGAGAAGCAAGGAAGGAAGAAGAGAAAGAAGGAGAGGAGGCAAGAAAGGAAGGAAACAGAGAATCCTTGAATCACATAAGCATTGTGTAGGTTCAATTATAATATTCTCTCTTTGACATTTAAGAGACTTCACTGATCCCTTCTTATTTTTCTAGCTTCTTATACATAGTCCCCCTGCATACACTCATAGTCCAGCCTTACTTGTTTAACTGCTGTTCCTCATACACTATACTCCATCTGTAGACTCTATTCTTGTCTTCCATGCTAGAAATACTTTCCCTCCTCATTTATTCCTCCAGCTTCCTATGAGATTCAGATCAATTACCACTTCCCACAGGTAGTTTTTTTCATTCCTCTGGCTGTTAATGCCTCTTCCTTTCATCTATTCTGCATTTCTCTTTTGTAATGATGTATGCATTAGTTATCTAAAATTTAAAACTCTGAGGAAACTGAGTCCATTAGGAAGTGAAGTGACTTGCTTATAATCACACTGGTAGCAAATGACAAAGCTGAAATTTGTATTTGGATATTATAATTCCAAGTGGATTATTTCTTTCTAACATGTAAATAGGAATTTTTACAATTTGTAGAGACTTAACTCAAGACCTAAAGCCTTAGACAAAGTTTGAAGAATTAGAACATTTAAGAAATGAGTTATGAAAAAAGTTTTATATACAATTGGGGATTCCTTTATTGTTAACTAACATTCCTGCTAATATGTTAATAAAAAGTTTTAAAATGACAAAAGTAAAAACTGTACATGTTTATTTATATTAATATGTTTCTTTATTTCTCAAATTGTAAGGAACCACAGAGATCATGTGGCCCAAATCCTGTTCAAAGCCTGAATCTTCCTTTTTATGTTCCTTTCAAATGGTCTTTCTATCTACCCTAGTTATACAATGCTACTACATACTGTATCTCATCTTATCCTCATTATAAACTTATACCATAGATAGAGAAAACTTCTTACTTCCATCTAAAAAAAAAGAATTTAGACTTGGCAAAGAATAGCCAGATAGCTAATTATAAATGCTAAAAGTTTTGCCCTTTTGAATGATGTATATATACAAAACACTTTAAAATAGAAAGGATATTTATTTTACTGCTAAACTTAAAAAGAGCTATTCACATTTTCCTCTTCTCTTCCAAAGGATTACAACAAAGCATTCACTATAAAAATCGGGATTTTTCTTAGGCTAAAATCAACTATGGAAAGTTTGAGTCCAAAAGGATATCCCTCACAGAAAAAGAGGAGAGAGAGAGAGAGAGAGAGAGAGAGAGAGACAGAGAGACAGAGAGACAGAGAGACAGAAAGAGAGAGAGAGAGACAGAGACAGAGACAGAGAGACAGAGAGAGACAGAGACAGAGACAGAGAGACACAGAGAGACAGATACACAGAGAGACAGAGACAAAGACAGAGAGAGACACAGAGACAGGGACAGGGAGACAGAAGGAGAGGGGCAGGGAGAAGAAGAAGGGGAGGGAGAGAGGAAGAGAAAGATGGAGGAAGGGAGGGAGAGAGAGATAGGTAGGGAGAGACCGAGAGACAGAGACAAAGAGACACACAGTCACAGAGAGAAACAGAAAGATTTCACTGTTATAAACATGTTTCTACACTAATTTATGAGCTGTTACTCTCCAAGAATTGGCACTTAGAAGAACCATATACTGTTCAAAAGTAGAGAAGTTTATAGTAGATCATACCCAGGATAAATCTTGCTTCCATGACGCTTCCAGAATCAAGGGCATTGGAGAGCCAATAGTGCCACCTTATGGTTTAAGGAAGTAAAATATAGTATCAAGAAATGTCCTGCTGTAACATATTTAATCCAACATTTATTTAACCTTTACCATGCTCAGGCCTATAGAGAGGGGGAACAAGAGAGTAACAAACATTTATTAAGTACCTACTATATGTGGAAAGGTACTTATGATACATACATCTCATCTCTCTTACTATAAATAAGTTGTAAAATCTCTAATTTTGGGATTTCTTCAAGATTCCCAAGGCTATCCTTCAGATCAACGGTGCTCATACTTTTGTTCTCAATATCTTTATACTATTAAAAATTAGTGAGGATCTCTCCAGAGAGTTTTTGTTTATGTGGATTATATTTATAGATATTTACCATGTATTAGCAATAAAAACTAAATTTGAATTTGTAGACCCTCTGAAAGGGTTTCAGAGATCCTCAGAATTCTCTCTCCATACTTTGGCAACCACTACTTTAGATAAAACTCTCCATCTTACTTAGTACCACATTCTCTTTCTAGAACTCCTCATATCTGTAAACTCCCATTCCCATGTACCTTTAGTAACTGATGCTTGCCAGTTCGTGACATCAGAGGTAAGAAACCAATGCAATACACCTGCTAAATAAAATATACCTCTGCCTGTAAGACAGTTGAATCTCATCCATATTTCAAAATGTATCTATAATTGATTAGTAAACATATAATTAGCATAAATTTATAATTAATATAATTAGTAAAATATAATTATCAGCAATAATAATCTTTATTATGTAGTTTGATCTAGGTATTTTCAAAGTTAACTAGGAGGAATCACAAAATCATAGTATAGTCTGGACACCAGCCCAGAAGGACTGCCTTTTATAAAACTAACCATATCCTTCCTGCCAGAGCCTAGAGCAGCAGACCTCAAATTTTTTCATTTTGATACTCCATTATACTTTTCTAAGTTATTAAAGACTCTCCAAAGCTTTTGTTTATATGGATTATATTTATCAATATTTATTGATAAAACTAATAAAAACAAAATGTTAATTAAAAATAATCATTGAAAACTTAATACATCTTAACATGAATAGAACATTTAGTGAAAATTAGCTATATTTTTCAAAGCAAAAAAATTGAGAATAATGACATTTTCCACATATTTTTGTAAATCTCGTGTGTAGTGAAATAGAAGATAGCTAGATTCTTTTATCTACTTATGCCTTAATGTGTTTCAGTGTTTTGGTGAAAGAAAATCTGATCTTACACAGATATATAATTAGAAAAGGCAAATAACTTCTTAAAGTTATTATGAAAATAATTTTGACTTCATGGAACCCCTGGGAGGATGTCAGAGACTCGTAGGGATCTACAGACCATACTTTGAGAATCATCCTTCATCTTTCTCCAGTCCTATCCAACATCACCAAACTTCTTGACAAGCTTCTTTGCTAAGATGTTACATTATCATCTGGATTTCAATATGTCCAACACAGAACTCATCATCTTCTTTCCTGAACTTGATCTTGATTCGAACTTCCCTACTTCTGTTGAACACATCACCATTTTTTCCAGTCAGGTTTACAACCTTAAAATTATGTTCAACTTTTTATATCCCTTCACACATTCCACTCCACTAATTGCCAATTCTTGCCAATTCCACCACCCCAAGATCTTATGTATCTATCCCCTTCATTCAAATGATTACAACATAGTTCAGGATCTCATAAACTCTCCCTTGAATTATTGATTATAATAATCTCTTAATTAATCTCCTTGTTTCCAGTCTTTACCCTTCTATACAGTTGACAAAATAATCTTTTTAAACAATGGAAGTGGCTATGTAAGTCCTCTGCAACAATATTCAATAGATCAAACTCTGTTTGACTATGAATGTCTTTCACAATTTCACATCCTTCTTTTATTATACTTCTTACATTCTATGTTTTGATTAAGCTGAAACACTTTTGTTCCCTAAACTCAATGTTCAATCTGCCTCTATTCCTTAGAACAGACTTTTTTTACTCATTTCTTATCTCTTATAATCCTTTGCTTTTGCTTTCTTAAAAATTCAGCTCATAATAATCTCTTCCTAAAATCATGTTGTTCATACATTATATCCCTACTTGAATCTATGTTCCTAGAGGCAGGGGATGACTTTCATCTGTCTTTTCATTCCCAGTCCTTAGAACTGTGCCTTGATAGAATAAGTGTTTAATTATTACTTGTTGAGCACAAATAAATTCACAGATCAACAAGAATGATAAGTAGAATGGAAAGATTTCCTGAACTCCAAGCAAGGTCTTGGGATTCCAGATCTTATTTGACCCCAGAAATAACTATAGGATTATCCCTGACTGTCTTGAATTTCTGAATAGACTTGAGTTCCATATTGGAACCATTTGGGCCAGTATCAAGAAAGAAAACACACTGGGCTTCATCATGAAATATACAGGACCATAGATTATAACATACTTAGAAAGGTTCTTAGAGGTCATCTCGTTAAACTTTTTATCCAGTTTAGCAATCCTCTACCCAATATTTTCTTTCAATTAAAAACAGCACCTTGTATAACACCTAAGATTAATTGGTTAATAAAGTGATCATATTAGAATTGACCACTAGATGGTGGTGGAGATCCAGCGATAACTAATGAAATTCTAAATAAAGGTGTTCAAATTTGATTCCAGATCACTTAAATCAAAAAACAAACAAACAAAAACAAAACAAAAACAAACAAACAAAAACAAAACACCAAAACGAAGAGAGTTTAGTGAACAGAAAACATTTTGAGTCAACCAAAGACCATCCACAGGCATTAGTCAAGAAGTCTGAAATCAAGCCAGGACATTTGAAAGCCAAAATAAGAAAAAAGCCACTGGGATCAATGTTGATTCCCAAGAATAAAATCTAGTGTATTAAAGTCAGGCCACAGAAAATGGAATATGGCAGTCCCCTTGCTCACTTCTAGGCATTTAGAAATAAGTAGCTAGATTAGTGAGGACACATCAAAGGCATTTTTAGCCTTGAGAAGGCTTCTTTTTCCTGAGTAAAAGTAACCCTCACCCTTATATATACTCTTCAATCCTAGGCCAGCTTTCTGGAGTCATGAAGGAAAAGTATATGACTAAGTTAATATAGCAATTATCATTTTTTATTAGGCTCTAGCTACTGTCTTTATCCTCCTGTAGTTCCTTTCTGATTTGCCAATATCCCTTTTGAAGAATACTGTCTGGAAAATGAACAGTTTTCAGGTCTCTTAGTTTCTTAGCATTTTAATTCATTATGAAGTCTATTAAACCACTTACATCTTTAATGAGGGTGGGTATCCTCCCATTGTGCTTATATAATTAGTAAATTAAATTTTATCTTGTTGGTTTTAACCCCATCAAAGATTACTGAGATGTTTTTGAAAGCTAAGTCTGTTATATAATGCGTTCACTATCTTTCCCAGCTTTGAATTATTAGTTATATGGAACTTCAATAAATCTCCATTTTTTTTTTGTTAATGCCAGTCACCAATTTAAAAAATGTTGACTATGAAGTAGCAATGTCAAAGGACACAAAGCCTATAGTGTGTATTCAGAACCTTTCTTGGTTGTAGCTCAGGTTCTTGAGGCTGAAGATTAAAGCCAATCCCAAGGAAGAATAGCACTAGCCTAAAACCCCTGATTACATTCAACCTTTGAGCAGGTTCAGATTGTGACTTTCAATTTCAGATGATAGGTTTTTGAAGGCTGGAGCATTCCTCTTGGAAGATTCAGATTTCTCTGGAACCACTTGATCTCAGTGTTACCAGGATAGAAACCAGTAATAAAGAAAGCATTTTGAAGTATTCCAGAGGAGTCATCTTTGCAGGATTTGCAATCACTTTGAACTCATCCTTTCTCTGCATTAAAAAGGATTCAATCACACAGTTATGTGGATACATGATATTTCCTGTACTTGCTTCAGTGTTTAACTCTTTCCCTCAATATCTTCACCAGCTCATTACTAGGGAATCTCAGAGCTACTTCAGCCCAGTAGTAATAAAGTATTACTCATTCTTTAACTTCTGTGTGAATTGTTCTCTGGAGATGGCATTGGAGGATGAGAGGAAAATTGTGTTTGATAATGTAATCCTCCAATTACTGATCACATACTGGGCCTGGTTAATAGAAGTCTAGAAATCACTTTTCTCATGAGAAAAATTAAGGGTTCAGAATATATGCAATCTAGGGTCTAGATTTGATTTTTTAAAATTCTGTGTCTGAGATAAAAACTTCCTAGGAAAAAATTCCTGGTGTTACTATGAATAAAATGCTGGGCCTAAAATCAGGAAGACCTGAGTTCAATATATGAATCATGATATTGGTTAAATCACTTAGCTTCTCTCTGCCTCAGTTTCCTCAGCTGTAAAGTGGTGGAAACAATAGCATCTAACTCATAGGGTTGCTGTGAGAATCAAATGAAATAATTGTAAAGCATTTAGCACAGTGCATAGTATGTAGTTAATTGCCATATAGATGCTTACTCTCTCTCCCCTTCCACTAATATCAGTAACCATTATTTCTAATCTTGACAAATGTTCATCTAGCTTTTGCTTGAGGAAAACCTTGAAAGCTTGAGGAAAACCTTGACAAAAAGGAGTGAACTCAATCTACTTTTACCACCAAGACTGATTAAATACAGTGTCTGTATCCTGGTAAGCTAAGTAGAAAATAGAGAAGGGAAAAAAGTTTTTAGGAGCCAGAAGGAAATTCTTAAGGTTTGTAGTCCAATCTTCCATCTGACAGATGAAGGAGATGAGATCAAGGAAGGTTAAGTTTCTACAAGTCTAAATTTCAGAAGGGAGGATTTGAACTCAGAATCCTCTGAGTCAATGTGCTTCCTATTATGCCTCAGCATGGCAGAGCAAATAGAGAACTGATTTCAGATTCAGGATACAATCTTCAGCTGGAAACAATCTTTCCTTTACTGGATTCCATGACATTTGGTTTCTGTTTTGCATATGACAGATTTTAGTTTGAATTATATTTTTTTTGTTTATGTCTTTTCACCCTTATTAGATTAAATATTCTGTGAGAACAAGGACTGTCTTATTTATATTCTGTCTCCTGCAATGCTTAGCATAGGAGTAAGTGTTTAGTGCTTATGGAATGAGAAATTCTCTAATTCTGTTTCATAGAATCATAAAATGGTAGAATTGAGAGGAATCTCAGAGGATTTTCTTGATGGGAGTCTTCTTTATCACCTTAGCAGAACTAGACACTAGAATGCCCTTGTTGTAAACTGGCTTGCCATTTTATAGAAGATTTACAGGGTATACTTTAATTTGATATATTTTACACTGATCCAATAAGAGTCTAGTTCTTAGTCACAACTAATTCCCAGTTTAATTGAGTGACTGATTTAATAAAAGTGTTCATACCCAATAAAAGCCTCTTTTCAGTTACAACCCATGTTCTTTTTTGGATCCTAATTCTATTATCCAATTGGGGAAAATTATGATTATTATTTCCTTAATTATCAAGATGACATATGTAATGATTATACTAATAATTTATATCTCTCAGAGCTGCCTCTTCTGGCTTGGGAGTCAGAGTCTTACAATGCAGCTTGAAATAATCAACCAGTTCTTGACAATGCTCTCTTGTGTATGTTAAGTGAAATGAATCAAAGATTTACTTCTCATCTGAAAAGTCTAATCCTGACCTCCCACCAAATAAGGACCCCCATTATTTGAAACACTTAAGAAGTGTTCCCACAGGACTGGAGAACATCCATATTGTCCTGCATTTGTGGGCTTATCATATGAAACAACTCAAGCCTTGAAAATGGTTGTATGAAATCTATCTTTCTCCTCCCTTTCCATTTATAATTTGTGTATAAAATCTCTACCTTCCTGCCTAAGAGAACTTCCAGTTTTCATACTGTAGTCCTCACTCTGAAAGTAATTAATTAAATGCTACTTGATCTCTAAACCTTGTCTTTTGGGCTGCTTTGTGTGACTCCAACTATTCACAGTTTAGAGAACAAGATAGTAAAATTATGTTAACACAATATATAAGCTATTCCTTCTGGCTTTGTGTAACATGCAAATTTGATAAATATGCCATTTATGTCCTTATAAAAATTATTGACTATCAAAACAAGTGGAAACCTCCAAACTTTTCCATTAGAGACCTTCTTCCATGTTGACATTTAATCATGAATCTTTTGGTTTAGCTATTAAGTCAGTTATTGTCTCATCATATCATCTAATATAACTTATTCTATCTTTTTCACAATAACAAGATACTTTATCAAATGCTTTACTAAAATCTAGGTAAACTATACCTAGCACTTCTCACCAGTTTAGTAACTATGTCAAAAAGTGAAATAGGTTAAATGTGGCATAGCCTGTTCTTGATAAAGGCAAAATAACACTTTATCAGCATTTTTTTCCTTTTCCCCTTCTTCACTGACTATCTCATTAATGATCCATCCTATAATTTCCTCAGAAGTTGAAATTAATCTTACTATTCCATAATTAACAGGGTCTATTTTCTCTCCTTTAAAAAATTAGATAATTTGCTTTCCTCCAATCATGCGGTACCTTTCCTGTTTATCACAAAATGCCCAATATTACTGACTGATTCAGCAGTGACATGTCATCTCTTTCAGTTCCAAAGGCTGTCAATTATTTGCATCAAGTTACTTGAAGGATAGGTAGGTGCTCTTTTACTATCTCCTAACTTATCTAGGGTATCAGACCCACGCTGATCATGTTTGTTCTATCATTTATATACATTTGTCATTTTTCTTGGCACATAAAACATAAGCAAAATAATAATTGAGTAGCTCTGCCTTCTCTTTGTTGTCAGTTATCATTATCTAAGTCACTTTCTTCAATCCTTCTTTCCATCCAATAGCTTAAAATCCCCAATAATCCTTTTTCATCTTTGTTGTCTGCCAGTCTCAACTAATTATAAACTTCAGCACTCCTGGCACTATGTTTTTAAGACTTCCAGTGCCATTCTTTTTATATTCATCCATTCTTGCCTGTCTTTGTTTTCATTTTCCATATGTAGTCTTTAAAAGTTGATATTGGTTGATATGTCCCCTGTGGATACACTTTGGTTTCTTAGGATGATTAATTTTTTTTTCTTTTAATTAGAATTGTTTCTCTTTGTGTTTTTCACAATTTCATTCTTAAAAGATTTTTTTCCCCTTGGGCTCATTTTGCCTATAGAATTTTAGTCCATCAGATTCTACCTTCCTTTGAACCTCTTAAAAGCTATTCTAGTCTTAAAATCAAGGATGCCTGTCAGAATATACCTAATGTTCTTTTTCTTTATCACAAATTCTAAGAGGAAATAATGACTTCTTTCTTCAAGGGAAAAGGAAAAGAAGAAGGAGAAGGAGAAGGAGAAGGAGAAGGAGGCAGAAGAAGAGGAGGAGGAGTAAAAGGAGTAGTGGAGGAAGAAGAGGAGGTAGAAGAGGAAGAAGAAGAGGGGGTAGAAGAGGAGGAGGAGGAGGAAGAGGAGAAAGAGAAGAGAGATTAAGGGAGAGGAACAGAGGGAGAATTCTAGCCCTCTGAACTATCTAAATCTCTGATTAGTACTATTTCATGTCTTTGTGATAGGCTTTGGAGCTGTTTCCTAAACTCATCACCTATTTCTTTTCTATCCAGATGATTTATAGTACATTCCAATGACAGATCCCTTCTGCTTTCTTCATTGATCTTTATTCAAATTCTTTCCACCATGTTTTCCTCCTCAGGATTATAAATTTCCTTAAACAAGCTTATCTTCTGTGTCTATGAAGCCACTCCCTTTCCCTTTATTTGTCCTATTTCTTAATTTTTTTCACTCAGAATCATCTTGAAGTTATACATTTCATCCCACCAACTCTCAGTGATATCAATAAGATGCCATGGATTTCTGGCTCCTTTCTTAGATTTGGTTTTCTGTCGCCTTTTGGATATGTCAAATACCTTTCTTCTTGTATTATAGATACTCTCTATTGTACCTAGCTTAGTGGCTATACAAAAACAACTTTCTCTCTTCCCCATCCTTTAAAAAATTTTAATGCCTTTTGATTGTGTGCAAGACTCTAGTGAAGTAGTAATACATTACTAAAATGTTGTTATGTATATTTCATCCCTGGTCAGCAATAGGTCATTCTTTTATCTATTATTAATACTTTAAGAAGTACAAGGAGGCACTACACATAATTTCCATTATTTCTACAGGTATAGAAATCTATGGAAACCCATAACTGAGAGCAAAATTAATTGATAGTAACATTTGTTTCCCTATGTTGTTCCTTTTCCTTATTGAAAGTTGAAATAATCCTTAATCTAAATCAATAATTTATGATTTACTCTACATTTTGGGAAGGGAGAGAGACAGATTAAGATAAAGAGAAAGATATACAGAGAGGCAGAGAGAGACACAGAAAGAGAAAAAAAGAGAGAGAAAGAAAGAGAGTAAGAGAGAGGAGGAGGGAGGAAGGAAGAGGGAAAGAAGGAGGGAGTAATATGAAGAGAGGGGGAAGGAGAGAGAGCGAGAGAGAAAGAGAGAGAGAGGAGGAAGATGAGAAGAAAAATAAGAAAGAGAAAAAGGAGGAGGAGCAGCAGCTTGATTTACTTTAGTTGTATACAACTCTCCATAGTCACATTTTTGAGGTTTTCTTGAGAAAGATACTGGAGTGATTTCCCATTTCCTTCTACATTTCATTTTCAGAGGTAGAACTGAAGCAAACAGCTACCAGACAAAGCAAGCACCAAATAAATTCACAAAAATAAAATTCACCAAATTTTCATAGGCACGGACAGTCATTACCTACGTGGAAAATCATTTCTGAATCAGAGGCTGTCTTCAGTCAGATGACTAACTTGTTAGATAATAGATCAAAATCAATAACAAATTAGGAAAAAATAATTTTAAAGTTGATATTATGCAAATTGAAGCTTGTCCAGCCTGATCTACTCAGAAGAAGTAATTGACATCCGCCAAAAAAAGGTATGTAAGTAAAACAACAGATAGTGAAACAACTCAACACCATTCTTAAAGGTTAACTGATGTAAACCATTTACAATGATGAGGTAAAAGCCTAGAAATTTTGAAATTCAGTAAATAATTGATCCATTTGACAAGCATGGGGATCTACCATCCAAAAAGCTGGTTTAAAAATACATGATCATAGTATTATAAATATAGAGTCAAAAGGGAGAGTAGGATCCAATCTCACGTGGTTAACTGAGGTCTGGGGAAAGATAGTAGTAAGAATGAAGCACCAAGAATCATATCCACTAGTGATTAATTGTTGTTGCTATTGCTGATGTTTTGGTAATATTATTTTTTTGTAATTTGGTTCATTCTACTCTTTGGGTAGTTTCTATTTTAGTTGGATTGTTTAGTGCTTATTTGAGGTGACAAGTTCTAGGATGTGTATCACTTTCCCATCTTCCCAAGATTCTCACAGTGTTGAAAATAAGGCAATTTTGAGGGGATTGAGAGATTGGTTTTCAAAGTGCATGAGAAAATTTGATATTTGAAAAAAATCAAACCTTATTGTTATGAAATAAAGGCAACTTTGGAAATATCAATTAGGTCTATCTTCAATCTCCATTAAATTTTTAGGCAAATGAAATATATTTACCTCATAACAATAATAGCATCAGCAATAATAGCTAGCATGTTCCAAGCATTGTGCTAAATACTCTATCTCATTTGATCCTCACAACAACCCTGCAAAGTAAGTGTTATTATTATCCCCATTTTCCATGTAAGGAAACTGAGGAAATATTTGAACTCAGGTCTTGCTGAATTGAGACCTAAAATTCTAGCCACTGCAACATCTAGTTGCCAATTAATTGTTTTTCTTACTGAATGTAAAAAAAAAGAAGAGGTAATTTCAAACTATATTTGCTAGATATCACATCTTTATAGTAACACAACTGAGAGTGCAAACAATGCATTGTAATTAGGCTCACCCATGTAGTAGAGAATGAAGAAAGCATTCATTTTAGGAAATGTGAACCTGCTCAGTCCAGCCCATTCAAGAGTAGTATCTCCATGTTAGGAGATCTGGCCATGCTCCAAAGGTCAACCTCATTACATTTAAAACAACACAATTGGACTCAATGTCTGCAAAGTATATTCTAATTCTAGCTCTATGATCCTGAAATCAGTTATATGTCATTGATATTCAAACCTAATTGAAGAAACTGGGGCAAATAGAGTTAAATGATTTGCTTAAGGTCACAAAACTAGTAAGTTTCTGAGGCCAGATTTGAATTCAGGAAATTGAATCGTTCTGATTCCCAGCTCAACATCCATTCACTTAGCTGCCTCGGTATCTATAATACTCCCTAACCATCTTGGATTCCATGCAGGTAAAGGATTAGATCTTTTCTTTTGCATTATCACTTCCTTTCATTATTGCCTGGGAAGTTGTACATACCTTAGGTATCCAGAAAGAAAGTTCCAATTTGCTATCTTTATCATGTGTCAGAAACCTTGCAATCCTCCCATGATAATGATCAAGTGCTTTGCTCTCTGCTTGTGCTATGTTCTATGACTTTGCACTTCATATTCTACCTGCCAGAAACTTGGGTTGACAGTCTGCCTGTCTCTATAGTCACACACAGCAAGACTGAAATTGACCATGGACCACCATCACTGAGAATTATTTTTTTTATGAATGACCTCAAAATCTCACCAGCATATTACCAGCTCTTCCTACAAACTTCTCTGAATATCAGCTGTGAATGAGTTTATGAACGAAATGACAATTCTATTCTGAAATGTCTTAGTCTCTGAATCTTGAAGTTTAGGATATTATTTATCATATCAAAATGTCAAAATTTTATCATCTTCAGATATAATAGATGCTGAAAATTGATGTATTAATCCTTAAGACATGATCTGTTTGTTTTTCATCAAAATTTGTTTTATATTCATTCCTTCTCCATTCCCAGATATTGACCAATTTTGACTGGATTGTTACAATAACTTACTATGTTAAGGCTTCTTAAACTTTTTCTACCAATGACCTTTTTAGCCCAAGAAATTTTTACACAACACTGTCTAAATAGTTATATAAAATAGGTATACAAGTCAACATTTACTGATATTAAATCATAAATTTGCGGTCCCCTTCTTCAGTTACATGATTCCATATGAGGTCACAGCCCACAGTTTAAGAAGCTTTGTTCTAGATAACCTTTCTGGTCCTAGGAATTTCTCTTTTAATTGCTTCTCTGTCCTGTCTCCAGGTTGCTGGGTACCGCAGTGGCTGGAGTCCTAAGCCTAGAGTCAGGAAGACTTATCTTTCTGAATTCAAATCTGGCCTCACACACTTAATAGCTATGTAACCTTGGAAAAGTCACTAAACCCTGTTTGCCTCAGTTTTCTGATCTGTAAAATGAGTTGGAAGAGGAAATGTCAAACTCCAACTTTTTCTGACAAAAAAACCTCAAATGGAGTCACAAAGAGCTAGATCTGACTTAAGGGAATGAGTATTAGTAACTGCCTTTAAGTTTGCTATGAACCTGTGATTTCCTTAAGGTGGGAAACTTCTGTTATGGAAACTCTCCATTGACACTAAAAAGCAGAAAAAAATATTTTGAACAATTTAAGATAAGGATCTAGCTGTCAGCATTTGGTACCATTCAGTACTATGAATGATATGATATTAGTTGAGTGAATGGGAATACCACTAACAAGGCAGAATGTGAAAAATAAAACTAACCACACCATGCTCACCTGGAAAAACAATTCAAGAACAACCAAAAGAGATATATTTCGTTTTGAGCTCTAGTGAAGGAAAAAGAAGTATCAAAAAATGGGGATTGGATCATTAGTTAGCACTCGATAACATATCAGTAACAACCTGAAAAGAGAAAGCAATAAAATCCAATTATTTTAATTTGGTTTCTATATTCTCAATCAAGGAGAATTATATTTGGATTAAAAAGGAACAAACAAACAAACCAAGTACAAAAGGAAAAGGTGCCCAAGAAAAAGAGGGAGATGGAGAGCCTAATTGGTTTTGGGAATTAAAGTCAAGAGGTCTTATTATTTATAATTTTAGCAACTAAAATAGCTATTGGATATGATTACTATTCTAATATGACTGGTTTTTAAAAGATCATGGATAATGGGAAAAGTGAATCAATTTTGAAAAAGGAAATATCAATTTCCAAAAAAAGTAAAGAGCATGGAATCTGTAATGGTAGGTCAGTTAGCTTGACTTCAGTTTCTAAAAAAATCCTAGAAAATTTGATGATTAGTGGACATCTGGAAAAGGAATAATTCATTACAAAAAGGTACTATAGCTTGATCAAAAAATAGATCCTGCAAGACTAACTTCTTTTCAGACAACTATATTGTCAGTGGTATTGGTTGATCAGGGGAATTATATAGATACACTTTACTGAGATTTTAGCAAAGCATTTGTCAATATTTTTCTTATACTAACCTTTTAGAAAAGGTGGAAACCATTAAAATTAGGAACTGGGTATATTACTAACTTCAAAGAGAAGCTTTTAGTAGTTCAACATCAACTTGTGATTGTTGATTGTAATTGTAATTGTCTCTTATGAAAAACTCTTAAATCTGTTCTTGACCCTTGGATGTTTGCCATTTTTATAAATGACTTGGAGAAAGGCAGAGAGGATATACCTATCAAATTTTCATATGACACAAGGCTCTGATAAAAAAAAATAACAAATTGGATGACACAATCAATGTCCAGAAAATTCTTCACAAGCTAGAACTTGGAGCTTAACATGATCAGATGAGGTTTAATAAGAATGAATCTAGAATCTTACATGGGTTAAAAATAAATTCCATAAATTTAAAAAGTGAGAGAAATAGCTAGACAATGGTTTATTTGAAGGAAAGATTGAGAATCAATATAAGTTAATAGTGAGACATAGAGGACAAAAGTGACAATGCAATCTTTGGCTTCCTTAATGAAAGAGATAGTATCCAATATAAGTAAATGATAGTTCAACTGTCCTCTGCCTTGGTGATTTGGTATATTGTATTCACTTTCTGTGATACATTTTAGACAGGACATTGATAACCTAGAAAGTGTTTACAAGGACAGCCACATTCTTACCTTACAGCTTTCTTCTTTCATTGTTGAATTCTTTCCAGAATGTCCACTTTGAGGAATGACCCAAACCAAACTCATTCTCTGTATTTTTTTAAACCACTATGGCTCACACAAATACTTTCTCTGTGCCTCTTTTCAGTTCTCTTCTATTTGTCATCTTCCCCTATTATAACATAAGCTCATTGAGGGCAAGGAATGTGTTTAGTTTTGTATTTGTGTCCCTAATGCTTGGCACAGTGTCTAATCCATAGTATACATTTAATAAATGTTTATTGATTGGTTGTATGAGACTCTGTTGGGTAAATGTGAGTATTTAGAAGAGAACAGAAGAATTAGTGAAGTGCATGATAGCTGTAATGGGGTATTTTTAAGGGTTGTCTCATGAGTAAAGGAATAGATTCATTCTATTTAACCCTTAATGAAAGATTATGAGCAATGGGTAGACATTTTAGGCTTGAGATATATCATAAACATTTATTAAGTTCCTTTGATGTATAAGGTTCTATGCTAAGTATTTGAGACATAAAGATAAAAATGGAATACTCTTTATCTTTTTTGTAGTGTCAAGAAACTGGGAATTGAGTAGATGCCCATGAGTTGGAGAATAGTTGAATAAGTTATAGTATATGAATGGAATAGAATATTATTATCCATAAGAAATTATTAGCAGGCTGATTTCAGAAAAACCTAGAAAGATTTACATAAACTGATGCTAAGTGATGTGAGTTAAATTAAGAGAATACTGAACACAGTTAAAACAAGATTATGTGATGATCAATTGTGATGGACTCTGCTCTTTCAACAATGAAGTGATTCCAGGCAATTCCAATAGACTTGTAATGTAAAGTGCCTTCTGCTCCAGAGTGAGAATTACAAAGAATGAGTGTGGATCAAAGTATAGTATTTGCATCCTTTTTTGTTGTTATTTGTTTGCTTGGTTTTTTTTTCCTTTCTCGTGTATTTTTTTTCCTTTTGATCTGATTTTTCTTGCACAGCATGATGAATATGTTTAGAAGAATTGCATATGTTTAACCTATATCAGATTGCTTGCTGTCTTGGGGAGGGGGAAGAGGAAAAAGAGAAAGAAAAATATGAGACACAGGGTTTCTCAAAGGTGAATGTTGAAAACTATCTTTGCATGAATTTGTAAAAAAAAAAATGCTACCTAAAAAAAGATAAAAATGAAAAAGTCGCTACCATCAAGGTGTTTACCTTCTATAAGGGGATTTGCTAGAATATACACACACATATGCATGCACATGCATGTATGTATATATACACATATGGGACAGCTAGGTAGTGCAGTGGTTAGAGTGCCTGATCTAAAGTTAAGAAGACTCCTCTCCCTGTCTTTGAATCTGCCTTCAGACACTTAATAGCTATGTGACTTTGGGCAAGTAATTTAACCCATTTGCCTCAGCTTTCTCATCTGCAAAATGAGCTGGAGAAGGAAATGACAAACCATTCCAGTATCACTGCCAAGAAAACCCCAAATCAGAGTCATAAAGAAGTGATCATGACTAAACAACAACAATTCCAATTCATGTGTGTGTGTGTGAGAGAAGGACACACACACACACACACAGACAGAGAGAGGGAGAAAGAGAGCGAGACAGACAGACAGACAGACCGAGAGACAGAGAGACAGAGAGACAGAGAGACAGAGAGAGAGACAGAGATAGAGACAGAGACAGAGACAGAGACAGAGACAGAGAGAGACAGAGAGAGGGAGAGATGAGAGAGAAATCTTACCCTTAAGGAAAAAAACGTTTTTGTAGCTGTGTGAACAATGGATTGGAGAAGGGGGAGACTTGAAGTAGGAATACCAATTAGGAAGGTATTCTAATTCTAAAAGTCTAGAAAAAAGATGGTGAGTGCCTTACATTACTCTAACAATAATAGAGAAAAGGGGTCTTATGTGAAAAATGTTGTATGGATAGAAATTATAAAATTAGGAAATTGAATAAGGTGAAGGATACTAAAGAGTCAAAGCTAATGCTGAAGCTACACATCTGGGAAACTATAAGACTAGAAGTTCTTTTAACAGAAATTGGGAAAATTGGAAAAGTGTTTTGGGGGGGTTAGTTCAATTTTGTACATACTGGATTTGAAATGTCTCAATACATACCTTTCTTACAATCAAGAGATCGCTGGTAATTTTGGAGAGAGCAGTTTCAATTAAGTGATGAGGTTAGAAGCCATTTTAAAGGGAAGACAAGTGAGTCAGAGGAGTAGAAGCACTTAGTGTAGATAGCTTTCTCCTCAAAGTTTGTGAAAGATCAGAGAAATGTAGGATGATAGTTTGAGGTAATGATAGTGTCAATTGATGGCCCTTTTAAAGTATGTCTTTATGTTTTCTGGAGAGAAGGGAAGGAACCTGTGGTTTGAGTGAGAATAGAGCTTAGATATAGAGTGAGAATGTTTTTAGGAGAAATCTACTAGAGAAGATGGTGAGGAATGAGGTCAAGAGTACTTGTAGAAGGGTTGATTATGGCCAAGAGAGGAGCCCTTTTTCAGAGACTGGATTAAAAGAGAAGAAAATGAGTGATAATACCAAGAGATTTTGAGATGTTGAAAAGGGGAGAAGAGAGAAATGATGGCAAATACCCTTCATTCCTTCAGTAAAATATGTGGCAAGGAATATAGCTGAGGTGATAAAAAAAAAGGGGGAAGAAGGAGGCAGGAGGTATGAGGAGAGAAAAAAGCCTGGATCCAACATTTTTTAAAAATGGATAAGCCATTGCAACCCAAGAAGGCAAAAGTAAAGACCAGCATTGTGGATCTCTCTATTGAAAATCACCTTTCATAGCAGGTAGGAAAAAAATATTGAACCTGTACAATAAAAATTTAGAAAAGCCTCTGTGAAGAATGGGAAAGAGAATAAATAATGAGTGAAAAAATTTTCCTATTTTCTATGAGGGCCCTTCTGAGCTGTTTGAATAACTCTGTTCAAGAATAGGAGTAGAAGAGCTAAGGATATCCTAGGATGATAAATGGTCAAAGGATATGGATAAGTAGTTTTCAGAAGAAATCAAAGCTTTCAATAGTCACATGAAAAAATACTCTAAATCACTATTTATAGCTTTGATGCTACCAAATTTACTAACTTTGTTATTTAATTTGCTAAACGCAATTTAAAACATCTTGGAGATACCACCTTGCACCTGTCAGGTTGACTAACATGATAAAAAAGGAAAATAACAAATACTGGAGGGAATAGAGAAAAATTGGAATAATAAAGCACTGTGGTGGAAATGTGGATAGCTCAATCATTCTAGAAAACAATTTGGAACTATCCCCAAAGGACTGTAAACCTGTGCATATCTTTTGACCCAGAAATACTACTATTTGTATCCAAAAGAAAGAAAATAGAAAAGGTCCTATTTGTACAAAAATACTGACAGGAGTTCTTTTTCTGGTGACAAAGAATTGAAAGTTGAGGGGATGCCTAGCAATTGGGGAATGGCTTAACAAACTGTAGTACATGATTGTGATGGAATACTATAATGCTATAAGAAATGATAAATAGGGTAGTTTCAGAAAACTTATATGAACCCATGAAAGGTGAAACAAGAACATTGTACACAGTAATAGGAATACTGTAATAATAATTAAAATGTGAATTATTAAGCTCTTATAATCAAAGCAATGATTCAAGACAATTCCAAAGGACCCATAATGTAAAATGGTTTCCACTTCTAGAGAGAACTAATGGACTCTGAATGCAAATTAAAATATACTTTCTAAGCTTTATTTTTCTTGTTTTTTTTGTCTGTGTTATTCTTTTCCAATAAGGCTAATATGGATACATGTTTTGTATGACTTTGTGTGTATAACTGAAATAAAATTACTTGCCTTCTCATGGAAGGGGTTGGGAAAGGAGGGAAGAAAAAAATTGGAACTTAAAATGACTTAAGTTTTTTAATAGTAATTGGTAAATATTTAATAAAATATATTTAAATAAAAAAGAAAAAGTCATGATAAACTTCCTAACAATGCCAAAGTGGAATGGGACAGCCTGGGGAAAGTTGGCTATCACTGGAAATTTTCAGTTAAAGGCTAGTTGACTTCTTCTTGGAAACATCATAAGTGAGATTTTTTAGATATCAGTTAGAAAAGATAATGTCTGATTTTGAGATGGAGGGATTTTAGGACTATCTAACCTGGAAGATTATTAACCTGAAGTCTATGAACATGGTATATATATATATATATATATGCATATATTTATGTATGTTTCTGTGTATGTAGAGAGATAACAGTATCTCTCAAATCAATTAATTTATTTTCTGTGTAATCTTATGTATTTTATATATTTATAACATTATTCTGAGGCTTGACATTATTATTGGCTTACAACATTATTCTACAGACTTGATCATAATGCCAAAGGGATCCATGACACAAAATAAGTTAAAAATTCCTGCTCTAGTTCAGCTCTTTTATTCTATAAATGAGAAAATTGAAGCCCAGAGAAAACAAATGGCTAATTTCTGGTCATATAAGCACTAAGTGGCAAAACCAAACTATGATCCCAATTTTTCTGACTTAAATTCCAGCATTCTTCCACAATTCCTATCATTACTATGTGCTTCTAGAAAAGTCAATCTTTCTGGGACTCAGTTTACCTGCTTGTAAAATGGGGATAATAATATTTTTGCTATCCACTAGCAGTTATATGAGTTATATGAGATAAAATCATGTATGTAATGTTCTTTATAATCTAAAGTGTGGCATTAATGAAATCTATCTTACTATGTTGCTTGAGGTCCAAGTCCCTGTCTCATTTATATTGATTTCTTGTGATCCCAGGAAGCTGAGAAAATAAAATTAAAGGAAAGGATTATCTGTTCTTCAAGTCTTCCCAATGTACTTATGACTCTTCAGTAGTCTGACTCAATAGGCATGTTTGAGTATATTCTTTCAGGGGTCAGAGTTCTCTCTGAGCTCTGTGGCATTTCTCTCCTAATTTAGAAATTCCTATTTCTCATCCTTTTTAAGGGTTTTGAATTTCTTCTTCTGTCTTCTGAATCATCACTTCACCATCACCATTTCCTGCTATTAACCATCTAAAACTAACAATTGAATGGCAAGCAAATTAATTGGGTTTAGGCATTTCTGTTCTCAGTTTAATGACTTGCTAGTTTAACCAATGCCTGTAGAATTCATTGAGTGCTGTTGGGATCTCAAGTTGGATCTGCTTGGACTTGGAAAAGTGTCAGTTATCCTTATCTGGTGATCATTTGTTCTCAAGCCTAAGTGTTGGGCAATTGGGGCGAGAAAATGCAAAAAGAAATGGTCTGAAATGAGGATTATTTAACAAAAAAAATCACTTTGAGAAGCAATAATAGTACAACCAATTGACTGTACTATTGATTTTGTCTATTATATGGATTTTAAATTTGACATAGATGCCTCAGATAAACTCCTACAAAATACACTTTAACCATATGGGACAATGACACACAAACATTCCTTAGTATTAAGGAGGAGTGGGTGGTTAAAAGGTGTGTATCCATAGGCAATACTCATACTGACCATGGTGTAAAGCTTTGGATTTTAATTTAAAACAAATTAAAGCCATTCTGGATGAGCCTCTCAAGACCTGGAATTATATTGTAGCTGATTCAACTGCTACTCGAAATGGTGAAAATCTAGCCAGGGGAAAAATAGAGTATTTCTCTGCATAAAAAAGAAGCCATTTTACAAAAAAGAGTTGTTCCTATCTGAAGGATGGTGCCATAATGAAGTAATTTCTTCTGTTCCAATCAGAGGCAGCCTCAGCAATCTAGACCTGGCACATGGAAATTTTAGCCTTAAGTCAAATATTATTTCAAAGTTAATGACAAAATCTATTTTTGCAGTGGTCTTGTTTAAAATTTTTCCCCTTAATACTCTCAAAATGCCGTAATTGAAAACAGTTATTTGAGATGCCAGTGCATGCTTCTTTAATTATATCCTGTGCATCTGTTTCCAATGAGAGGGTAGTATCTGTTTGCTGTTACCAATCTTATGAAAAACAGGCTTGTCCTAAAATAGATTGGAACGAAAACCCCAAAACATTTCTTTTCAGAGGCATCCTTTCAAGCCAATTAACTTTAATCATTATAGAAATGTTTATTTCCCATCCTAGTCTCTCTTCACATGTAAATTCCTTCAGGGGGAGCAGATTTCTTTTAGTGAATGTTTGAATAGCTCCAATTTGGATTAATCAGAACCTGCTGCCCTGTTTATATTCTGATGGTGAACTCTGGCAGCTTTCTTGGCGCATGCTACATAGTCCCTAGGGCAGCTTTGTTGCCCAGCAGACACTCACCTTCCATTGGCTAGAGGTAGCTTACCCTTTTGTTCTATGTTCTCCTTGGGTTGGGGTGTATTGTAATTTGGTCTAATTATTGGTCTGATGAAGAAGAACAAATTGTGTCTCTAGGAGACTATTTCCTAATATTTTCAAAATACTTTTGAAACCATAAACTGCAATATAAATGCTAGCTATTGGTATTATTACTCTCATTATTATTAGAGTGGATAATATATATTCAGACCAGATGTTTACAAAATGCCTTTACAATTTCAGCTGGTGTATTAGGCAGTATTTAAAGATATCACATATCATAGAACTCCCCTAAATCTTGTCATGTTACCTAGTGGGTTTTATTGTTGGGTTTCACCATGCATTAGGGAATATTGAGGCCATCCTTGAATCTTGTTTGGCTTGGTGGACTAAATGTTTAGACTTTTGATATCACTTCCTGGTCATCTGAAAGGAAAGCAGCCATTATGAACTCTAGGAGCTTTCTGATGTTTGGAGGATTATGTTCATATAGATGAATCAGTTTAAGGAATTCTCATGACCTTTCCTTTTTGAATATTCTTTTCCTGCTATGACTAAGTAATTTTCCTTTTTGCTCATTATCCAATATTTGAGTGCCTCATTTTCTTCCAATATTGAAACCATTCTTAAGGAGTACTAGGGAATTGGCTTAAATCAAATCAATTCAGCAAATACTTTGTTTTTGTCCATAGGTTTGGTTTATGATATATTAGTATATGGAATTTATTTCCCCCTTTTCTTGCTTTCGTAATCTGAGCATTCTGTGTGACTGCTACTTAGCAGTGATAACAATGTTAATTCATATTGATACAGTAATTTATAGTTTGCAAAATGTTTTCTTTACAATAACTCTAAGAAACAAATATATTAACTGTTATCTCTACTTTGAAGATGAGGAAACTTTATCTTACAGAGATTAGCTAGTTTATGGCCTTATAACTTATAAGTGATGAAGATGGGATTCAAATCCAGTTTTTTACTAGAAGTAATGTTGAAACTATGCAAAACGAGAGTGGGATCATGGGATTGTCTATGAGGTCTATGAGGACGAAAATAGTAGAGTAAATCACTGCTACTAATTAGTTGTATGACCCTAGGCAAGTCCCTTTACTTTTCAATTTCAATTTCCTCATACATTGGACTAGATAATCCTAGAATCACTTTCAATTATAATATTCCACAAATCTATGTGTAACCTTTCAATTAACATTATTATGATTATTCATCCTAATATATACATGTAGAAGAGAGGTTTATGAAACTAAAAAGAAATGGAATTGGTTTCCATTTTCAATTCAAATCAATAAACTCCTGCTATGTACAAAATATGATATTAGGTTCTATTAATTAAAAAGAATGAAAAATTATAATCTCTGGTCTTGAGGACCAGCACTGGAAACATTCATTTCCCAGGATTGCTTTTCATGATATGAGATCATGACCTTGGGAAGGAACCAAAGAAAAGAGGCTGCTGAGAGGCTTTGTGGTCCAATCTGAGGTTCACCTATGATAGCACATTGTTTTGATTTTTCATTTTTTTTAATATTCCAAAAATATTATCCTTAGTAATTAATTCAAAGTATGAAACATAATAACCACTTAATAAGTGCTTGCTGATTGATTGATTGCCATGTATGCATAGCTGAGAAGGTAAAGGAGAGAAATATTCTCCTTCTCTGCTGGAAATCTAAGGGAGAACTTATGGAGTCCTAAAGTAACACATTCAAAAACAAGAAAGACAGAAATGGGAACTTTCTCCTTTCATTCTGTAGATTGCTTAGCAGATAATCCTTCTTGGCTCAATCAATAAGCATCTCTCAACTCTCCCTCCTCCTCTCCCACCAGTCATAAGAAGTAATAAAAGGTTTTTTTCATATCCTAAAGCACAAGTTCCTTATAACACTTTGTTATCCCTAGCAAGCAAGGATATGCCCTCAAATCCATGAGAGGTATTTCTGATCACTTCATAGAGTCAGATTTAATGTTACTGTCAGCAAAAATTTAATATAAGGGGATATGGCATTTATACAAATAAACATGACACATGCTAAAAATGAAAGGAGAGATTCCTATAAACAACTCTAGGAAATTTTTAGGAGGTAACTTAAGCAAATAATTTTAGGAGGAAAGTAAAACTTTCATAGAGGAAGAGAGCCATAAAAAAAATCTGCTTCATGGCAGAGGTCACAACTGAAATGGACCTTGAAGAGGAGATATTTAAGCAAGCAGAAATGATAAAGTGAATTTTAGGCATGTGAGATTGCCTGGATAAATGCTCAGAGTGGGAGAGTGCAGGACAAAAATCAGGAAATAGCGAGTATTACAATGTAGCTTGTATGTAAAATCCAAGAAAGAGAGTAATAACAAATAAGCCTAGAACATTAGACTGGATCCATATTATGGAAGGCCTTAAATAACAGACTACAAAGCTTGAATTTTATTTCATACACAATAAGGAACCATCAAAGCTGTTTAATTCTCCTGAATGATAAAGTCAGACTTGTGCAATACATAATCACACACACACATAAATATATATTGTGTCTGTATATATTTGTTTATGTGTATCTATGTATAATGTAAATATACATATATATTGGGGGTGTATGTGTGTGTAATATCAGTAGCAGAAGCAGTAGTAGCAGCTATGTAAATGCTGTGTTGGAGAGGAAAAAACATTAGAGAGTAGAAGGCAAGTTAGGAGGCTAATCCTTGAACAAGAGTGGTGATTGTGTGGGTATACTCTCATAGAACTTGAGTTGGAAGGGACCTTGGTATACATCCACTCCAACTCTTACATAAAAGGAATCTCCATTATAACATAGCCAACAAGTGATCTTCCTTCTACTTGGAGAAAATAGAAGAAGGAAGGCACAACCTTTTGAGGCAGCCCATTCCATTTTTAGATATTCCTAACTTTTTTTTTTGCTGACAGTAACACTAAATCTGACTCTATGAAACTTCCAGCAATTACTCCTGGTTCTGATTAGTCCCTTCTCAACACAATAGCCCTTTAAATACTTGAATATAGCTAATACATCCTCCTGAATTCTTCTCTTCCTTAGTGTATATAAGTCTAGGCCCTTTAATAAATCCTCATATAATATATATCTAAGGATTTTCACTATCCCAGTTTTGCTTCCCTAACACTCTTCTAGCTCATTACTATCTTTTTGAAATCATAGCACCTAAAACTAAACATGGTATTTCAGAAAACTTCTGACAAAGGCAGAGTACGGTGTGACTATCATCTCCTTATCCTAGAAACTGATTATCAATGTAGTCTATGATCCCATTAGTTTTTGTAGCTGCCATCTCACACTGCTAACTCATGTTAGAGGAAGAAATATATACAAGAGATGTCATGGAAGTAGAATCAACATGACTTGGCAACTAACCATATGTGAAGATTGAAAAGGAGGGAAAAATCAAAGGGATTTTGATTCTAGATGATTGGGGTAAAATTTGAGTAAAATCTGACAATTCCAATGGCAAATAGCAAGTTCTTCAAGTCACCAGAAGATTTTCAAATAAAAAATAAAATAAATGTGAATGGTACGAGATTATTCTTGTACTATAGGACTGCAAAAGATAATAAAATAATGTGTTCTGAAAAGCAAAGGAATTCAAAAGGCAACACAAGGTGATATATCCTGCACAGTGGAGCTTAGTCATAAAGGGGAAAAATAGTCATTCAATAAAAGAGAGACATCTGAAGTATTCTTATTTAAAAAAAATTAGTCATGAGCAGATTATATACTATGCAAATATATCAGACAATAGAAAAGCAAAAAAATGTAAACAAATGCAAAAATCAAAAAAGAAACAAATAATGATATAACCTCTTGGGGAAAAAGGAAAAACTAAAATTAGAAAGAAAAATGTTTGGGAAAGGACTGGAGATACTGGAATAAATTAGGAGTGGGAATTTAGATTTAAGACTTATCTGTATAGAGGTGATAATTAAAGCCATCAGAGTGGATGAGAGCACCAACAGAAAAACAGAAATTGGAGAGGGCAGAATTTTGGAGACACAAACTTAGGGGGCAGAAGGATGACATACCAGAGACCAAGTTGGTCTTTGCACAAGAGACCAAGGAAAAAATTTCTAAAATATAGGAGATCTAGATGAAAATGGAAGCTAACAAGTGCCTAGAATTCAAGAGTCAAGATTTGATACATTTTCTCTGGGATGGACTACTGAATTATATGTGAATTGTAAGGGAAGTATTAATTATAACTTGGATTTCAATTTATTTGTTAGGTAATCATTTATTATTAAATACTATCAATTAGCACTTCTCTGGAGTAGCATTTTTGTAATGTCAAAAATATACTATTACTCAAAATAGCAAATTAGACAGAACACCTTCCCAGAGGACTTTCTTTCCATTTAAATTGGTTCAATAAAAATAAAAATGGGGTGAGGAAGGAAGTATAGTCAGGGTAAAAGAAGGAAGGACTTACATGGGGTGGATATAGTCAATAATTTAGTGTGGCCAAACCTTGGAGCAGACTTCCTTTTCTTCTTTTTTTCCTTTTTTTGGAGGAGTTTTTCAAAAATATTTTATTTTTCCAAATACATGTAAAGATAGTTTTCAACATTTATTTTTGTATGACTTTGTGTTACAAATTTTTCTTTCTCCCTCCCTTACTTTCTTCCCTCCTGAAAGCAAGCACTCTAATATAGATTAAATTCATGAAACCCTTTTTTTAATTGAAGCTTTTTATTTTCAAAACACATGCAAGGATAATTTTTCTACATTGATCCCCATAAAACCTTATGTTCCAACTTTTCTACCTCTTCCCTCCACCTACTCCCCCAGATGGCAAGCCATCCAATATATGTTAAACATGGTAAAATATATGTAAATTGAATATAGGCATACATATTTATACAATTGTTTTGTTGCACAAGAAAAAATTGATGAAAAAGGAAGAAAAATGAAAAAGAAGATTAAATTCAAGCAAACAACAACAACAAAAGAAGTGAAAATCCTATGTTGTGATCTACACTCAGTTCCCACAAACATCTCTCATCACAAGATTATTGGAAATGGCCCAAATCATCTCATTATTGAGAAGAGCTACACCCATCAGAATTGATCATCATATAATCTTGCTGTTGCCATGTACAATGATTTCCTGATTTTGCTCATTTCACTTAGCATCAGTTCCTGTAGGTCTCTTCAGGCTCTCTGAAATCATCCTGCTAATCATTTCTTATAGAACAATAATATTCCATAACATCCATATACCATAACTTATCCAGTTATTCTCCAATTGATGGGCATCCATGCAGTTTCCACTTTCTTGCCACTACACAAAGGGCTGCCACAAACATTTTTGCACATGTGGGTCCCTTCTCCTTTTTCATGATCTCTTTGGAATATAAGCTCAGTAAAAATACTGCTGGATCAGAGTATGCACAGTTTGATAACCCTTTGAGCATAGTTCCAATTTGTTCTCCAGAATGGTTGGATCAGTTAATTCACAATTCCACCAACAATGTATTAGTGTCCCAGTTTTCCCACATCCCCTCCAACATTAGTCATTATTTTTTCCTGTCATCTTAGCCAATCTGAGAGGTGTGTAATGCTACCTCAAAGTTGTCTTAATTATGCAACCCTTTAAAACATATTTCCATATTTGTCACATTGTGCAAGAAAAAATCAGATCAAAAGGGGGAAAAACACAAGAAAGAAAAAAAAAAGGTCAAAATACTATGCTTTGATCCATATTCAGTCCCGATAATTTTCTCTCTGGATGTGAATGGCATTTTCTATTCCACAGTCTTCTTTTTCAAGAGATTAGACCATTTGAATCCAAAGATGTGGTGCCCAAGACTCTTTTGGGATGAGTGAAGGGATTAATTAGAGTGGAAAAAATTTATTCTTGCTCTGCTCTGCAACAAACCTCTTGTATGACCTTGGACAGATTTTTTAACCTTTCTAAATTTCAGTTTCTCCTCCATAAAATGAAGTGAACCATATTATCTCAATAGTTCTTACTAAGTTTAAGAGTTAGGCTCTTAGGACTGTAGGACTACCCTTCAACATTTTGAGGAATTCTTAAGAAAAATCAAACAAAACAGGAATTCTCCCTTGACTAACATTTCTCCAAGTCTTTAGAGTACAGTCAACTCCTTTTATAAAGGAAGAATGAAGCCCAGGGAGGTTAACTATGCTCAAAGTTACCTAGACAGGATTCTAGTAAAACCAGGAATTGAACTATATATGTGCTAAAGTCAACTTTCTTGAGACTCATTGTTAAATTTTCATAGAACATTTATATCTTGGAGAAAACCTTTAATAAACACTAAAAATTAAAGTTTGAGTTACCATTTTATTGATTGTCTAGACTTAAGAAAGTGATAGAGAAAATATTAATAATAGAAATTAAATTTAAAAACATATCTCCCCCCGAAGAGCAATTATTATGTATTTATCAGAATATCCTTGCATTGAACCCAGGTCTACTGGTTCCATAAACAACAATTTTTTTCTATTTCCTAGAGTCAAAGAATTGCTTAAAAGAATGTTAAGGTCTTCTCTTCCCATAAGTAGCTAATCAGATAGCATGAGATCTTATGTCATGTCAGTATTCTCTGACTTTGTCTTGTATAAGGTAGGTATTTTCATAAATAATTGTTGAATTTAATTTTTTCATTGATACTGATCAGCTCACTGTTGTTCCAAATAAAAATCCTTGAAATGATTTTTCTTTTTTTGATATGTTCTTTTTAAAAGTATATATATGTATATATATATATATTATTAAAGATTTTTATTTTCAAAACATATGCATAGATAATTTTTCAACATTGATCCTAGCATAACCTTGTGTTCTAAATTTTCCCCTCCTTCCCTCAACTCCCTCCCCTAGATGGCAAGTAATCCAGTATAGGTTATACATGTTAAAATATTTTAGTTCCAATATATATAAACATATTTGTACAATTATCTTGCTTCACAAGAAAGATCAGATTAAAAAGGAAAGAAAATGAATAAGAAAACAAAATGCAAACGAACACAACAAAAAGAGTGAGAATGTTATGCTATGATCCACACTTAGTTCCCACAGTCCTCTCTCTGGGTGTAGATGGCTCTCTTCATCACAAGATCATTGAAACTGGCCTCAATCATGTCCATCAGAATTGATCATTATATAATATTGTTGTTGCCATGTACAATGATCTCCTGATTCTACTCACTTCACTTAGCATCAATTCATGTGACTCTCTCCAGGCCTCTCTAAAATCATTTCTTACAAAACAATAATATTCCATAACATTCATATACCATAGCTTATTCAGTCATTCTCCAACTGATGGGCATCCTTTCATCCAGTTTCTTGCTACTATGAAAAGGGCTGTCACAACCCTTTTTTGCACATGTGGGTCCCTTCTCCTTTAAGATCGCTTTGATATATAAGCCCAGTAGAAACACTGATGGGTATTAGTGTCCGAGTTTTCCCACATCTCCTCCAACATTTGTCATTATCTTTTCCTGTTATCTTAGCCAATCTGACAGGTGTGTAGTGGTACCTCAGAGTTATCTTAATTTGCATTTCTCTGATCAATAATGACTTAGAGCCCCTTTTCATATGACTAGAAATTATTTTAATTTCTTCTTCTGAAAATTGTTCATATCCTTTGACCATTTAAAATGATTTTTTTTGAGAACTCTGGTTGTACTTATTTCTTTGATTGATTCCCTTTTTCTGTTGCTTTTTTGATCATTCTGAAGGTTTTTGGAGTTTCTCCACTGCCATTTCTGAAAGCCTCTTAAAATTTATTTAATTTATTTTATTTCACCTCCCTTCAACTTTTTAAATATTAGTTTCCTTCACTGCCAAGTATTTGTTATCATGCTGATTCTTTTCCTAAATTGCTCCTTTTTCTTCCTTTGTCCATTTTTTATCAGTCCTCTATTTTGGCTTTTTTTTTTTAATACATTGTCTGCAATGTAATCAAGCTAGCCATCACCATGAACTTCCTACTTAAGAGCTCTGAAATTTTCTAATACTATTACACTTCTATTCTAATTCCTTATATTTATTTTCCAGTCCAATGGAATTAAGTGAAACTCTACTATTGTAGAATTAAGAAACTGGGTTTCATCTAAACAAATAATTTATTTGGTAAGGCATGTGATTGCCGAAACAAATCAGTTCTTGGTAGCTGAGAACCTTGGTTTCTTCACCATTAATATTCAATTTGAGGGAAGTAAGAAACAGAAGGGGAAAAACAAGTTGTAGGGATTGAGACACCTGGTTTCTTACAAGTGGAAAGGATCAGGAGACACTGAGGTAAGAGGAGGACAGTTTTATGACATTCCTTAAGTTGAGTGACAGTTTAGAAGTAGAGTAATGGGGCAGCTAGGTGGCGCAGTGGATAAAGCACCAGCCCTGAAGTCAGAAGGACCTGAGTTCAAATGTGGCCTCAGAGGCTCAATACTTCCTAGCTGTGTGACCCTGGGCAAGTCACTTAATCCCAACTGCCTCAGCAAAAATAAATAAATAATAAAAGTAGCGTAATCTTGCAACTTCTCCAAAATCAGATGATTTTCATGAAATTAAAACTTAACTTCCACTAAAACTTAACTATCCACAAAATGGTGGATAGCTAATGGTTAATGGTAGATAGCTAATGATGGGATCATTACATCCCTGCTTTATCTGCCTTTGTTCCCATTTCCTACCACCTTGCCTTTGCACTGCCTGGTATTGTCTATGCTTGGGATATTCTGTCCCCTCACTGTCACTTCTTAGGTTTTTGTCTTCCTTCATGATTTAGCTTAAATCCTACCAAGTTCAAGAGGTCTTTTCCACAATCCTCAGCTTCTATTATCTCCCTCTTTTACTTTACCTTCCATGTTTTCTGAATATTTCTTCTGTTTATCAAGATATTTATGTTTTCTCCATTAGAACAGATGTCTCTTAATGACAGGGGCTGCTTGCCTTTCTTCATGTTCCTAGCACTTAGAGCAGAGAAGGTACTTAATAAAAGTTTTTTGATTGATAGATTCATTCATACAAGAGAGAAAGGTCAGTGTCATAGATACTTTCAAGGTGTCGAGAGTGATTGATTGATGAGGTTCTGGCATTTTTTGGTAAGAATTGCTTTTTGGAACTGATGGAGTAGATGCCTTTCCTTTTGACTTGAGGAGATGGGAATAGAGAGTGGGACCTGGGGAGAAAAGACTAGGGTCTAAACTTTGACTTCCTCCTAGTCCTACAACCTGAGCTGGCCTCTCAATAGAATGACAATTAACTAAAAAACCTGATCCTTTTTTCTTTTTCTTTTTTGCTTTTTTTATTGTAAGTTTATTTATTTTTAATGCACATTGTTTTATGAATCATGTTAGTAGAGAAAAATCAGAGCAAAATGGAAAAACCATAGGAGAGATTAAAAAAAAAACAGAAAAAGGAAGTTAACATAGCATGTGTTGATTTACATTCAGTCTCCTTATATCTTTTTTTCTGGATGCAGATGACATTTTTTGCCCAAAGTCTATTGGGATTGCTTCGGATCACTAAACCACTGAAAAGAACCAAGCCATTCATAGTTAATCATCACACATTCTTGTTATATTCCTGGTTCTGCTTGTTTCACTCAACAACAGTTCATGTAAATCTTTCCAGGTCTTTCTATAATCAGCTTGTTGATCACTTTTTATGGAACAATAATATTCCATTACCCTCATGTATCATAGCTCGTTCAGCCATTCCCCAATTAATGAACATCCACTCCTTTTCCAATTCTTTGCTACCACAAAAAGAGCTGCTAAAACATTTTTGCACATATTGGTCCTTTTCCTTCCTTTATGATTTCATTGGTATACAAATGCAGGATTGGCACTGCTAGTTTAAGGGGTATGCTAAGAACCTGATCCTAAAACCAATTTGGCTTCTATAATGGACTGATGCAATTTTCAAAGAGCTTCTTGAGAGTTACATATACATATAGCTGAGGTTAAGCAGACCTAACTGAGGTCAGTAAGAGCTGGATTCAAGTTCTACTTCCAGATATTTGTAATAAACCCTGGGCAACTTTTCATTGCCCCCAGGTAATTCTCTTAGGAGATACATTGAAGAAAAGTTGCTGATTTCATTGAAAGATAAAGCTTTACTATCTGATTTCTGCAGTAATAAAATCAGGTCTGAATGCTGCAGTAAATAAATAACTAACCAAATAAATAAATGAATGAATGAATAAGATGAATGAGAAATTAAATAAAGACAGATACACATAGACAAAATAGACAGATAAATAGGTGATAGATAATAAACAGATAAATGATAGATAGATGATAGATAATAGACAGATAAATGATAGATAGATGATAGAACCTAAAGATTTTGTTGGGAAGACAAGTGATATGTCTGAGATCATGTGTCTCAATATAAATGGCTTTCTGAATAGTCTGAATGAGAAACAGTCTGCATCTAAGACAGATGAACAATTTCAGTTGAAATTCACCATATTTTTTAGCAATGGCTGACAATTTGGGTCTTTCTGTGATCCTTGATAAGGAAAATTAATTACTACCCTCTCATGAAGCATCTTTTGCTTTTCCTTTTTGGTGTCTTCTTCTTTGATGATATTTTTGTTTGTGTGGAATATTTGCATTTAATGCTGTGGAAAATACAGAATTTTCCAGCATTGAGGAAAAAAAATTAGAAAAAATAGCATTTGCTCTTATGTCTCAGTCAAAGAGGCATTGTTCCATGTGAGAGGTCTTCAAATGCTCTACACTGTTCAAATTATTATTACATTATATAAGCAATTTTAAAAGCATTCCCAAAATAACAATACCAATAATATTATCTGAGATTTATTTAGCGCTATAAGATTTAGAAAGGGCTTCACTTACTTAAAAACTGTATGATATAGTAGATACAAAGTGTCTGGTTTCAAAGCCAGGAAAACTGATTCAGTCTTGTGTCTGACACATGTTGACTTGTGTGACCCTGGAAAGATTTAAATTTTCAATTCTTCAAGCAACTCTAAGACAATAGCTTTCTCAACTGTGATTCCCTCTATCAAAAAAGACACAACTTCAATACCTATCCCTTTAATTAGTTTATCTCATTTTATCCTCACAAAAGCACCACAATCTGTAAGTTCTGCAAATATTCTTGTGCTAATTTTACTGTTGAGGAGACTGAGGTTCAGAAAAATTAAATGATCAGAGTCACATATGTATATGATACAACCGGAGTGTGAATACAGGAATTATGACTCTAAATTCATTCATACATTCAATATACATTTACTAAGCACCTATTATATGCCAGGAACTGTGCTGTGCCATCCAGAGATACAAAAAGAAATGAATGATAGTCCCTAACCTCAAGAAGCTTATAATTTACTGTATAAATCTATCACTCTTTCATAGTTATATTTCTTTTACTTTATTTTTAAATTTTTTTCTTAGTCCATTTTTAAATTATCATCATCATGATCATAGCTGATGTTTATATCACTTTCTAACTGTGTAGTTATAAAATGTCTTTCCATTGCATTATCTTATTCAACCTCTCCCTCCTTCTTCTTCTCTCTCTCCTCTCCTTTTCCCTCTCCTTGTCCCTGTCCCTATCTCTCTGTTTCTCTCTGTGTGTCTGTCTCTCTGTCTCTGTGTGTCTATCTGTCTCTTCTCTCTCTCTGTCTCTTTGTGTCATGTCAGTGTCAGTGTCTGTCTCTGTCTCTCTCCCCCATGTGTGTTTAGGAGGAGAGGGAGAATTAATCTCAAATCTTGTCTTGGCATCTACATAGCATTAGTCCCATCAATTTCTTTTCCAGATGTTGAATGACTGCTGGAGGAGAGTATCTCTCAGTTACTCTTGGGTTGGGTTCCTGAAAGTCACTCCCAAAATCTACTCTTTGTTTTTCAGGGCATAGATACTGTACTGGCTGAGAAACTTAAATTCTGGAATGATGAGATGACAAGGAGCCCTTGAGAACTTTTCAGCTAATAGGATCACAAGTTCCCTTCTCTTCATTGGTTTTTGAGCTCCCCAGAGGCAAAGCTTTACCATAGCTAAAGGCAACATGCCTTTCTGAATGCCTCTACAGGAAAAAAAAAAAAACCCTAACTGATTAGAACCAGTTTCAAAATATATCTACCTCTTCAAAATATTTGTTTTATACTGTCTTCCTGATTTACTGGAAAATGACATCCCAATATCCTTGCTATGGAGGTGCCATCTGAGGCATTCTAGGGGTGTATCAGATAACACTATGAATTGAGTAGTATAAATATAATGATTCCAATTTTGCATTTGAAGAAACCAAGGCACAATATGGAATGTCTGTCCAAAATCACTCCACAAATGAGTGGCAGAACAAGAATTTGAACATAGATGTTTTGATTTTAAGTCCAGGACCTCCTCTGTTCATTGATGCAATATCCCTACTTATATTCTCTTAAGTTATTTTTATTTGTATTATTTTTTACTCTCCTCAGGCTCCTACAATCAGATATAAGAAGGATTCTAGCATTGTCCAGAAAAATAATCTGGTCTATTCTCAATAGGCTCAAGCCCTTTGGTGAACCTAATAGTGCCTCAGGGTAGGGCAAATCACATTCTCTACTCCCTTCAGCATTTTTATGTTGGCAAAAGAATGAACCTCATGGGAAACCTTAAAAGAAGAGAAGACTTAAGATAGACATGGCAGCTTTTTTTAAACATTTGAAGGTCAATCATATAGAAGAAATATTAGATTTGTTCTGGTTAGCCCCAGAAAGCAAGACTAGGGATAATGGGTAGAAATTATAAACAAATTATAAATTTAATATAAAGGAAAATTTCATAACATTTAGAGCTGTGCAGAAGTGAGTGCACTGCTTTGGAATATAATGGTTTGCTCTCTCTGACAGTCTATTCATTTGGACAGAAGGATGGCTAGATGGATAGATAGATGATATATAAATGGATAGACAGATGATAGATGGATGGGTGAGGATGGATGTAGAGGTAGACAACAGAGAATTGGTTAAATATTTACTTCGGGCTAAGCACTGTGCTAAGTCCTAGTAATACAAAAACAATAAAACAAGATAGTTCCTACTCTCAAAGAGCTCACATTCTAGGTAAATTATCAACTAGATTCTTTTTCTATTATGTGGGCTAGATAGATTTCCATTGAGATCCCTTCTAGTTCTGAAATTCTATGATTGTGTAATTCTAAACAAGCAGGTAACCCTAGTAGATCTAGTTTCATTGCTTCGATCTGATGCTGCTGGAGAGACTATGGGTTAATTGGGATGATCAGGCACATATTAGGAGGCAAGTAGGTGTTCAGTGGATAGATTTTTAGGCCTGGAGTCAGGAAGAACTGAGTTCAAATTCCATTTTGGATGCTTACTGGATGTGTGACTATAGGCAAATAACTTTTAACCTTTGTCTTAATCCTCTGGAGAAAGAAATAGCAAACCACTCCAGCGTGTTTGCCAAGAAAACATCATAGACAAAATTGGCATGCTATGGTGCTTGGGGTCATGAATAGCCAGACATAACCATATGACTTAATAGCAACAAAACTATATATTTTTTTCTTCCACTAAATGATTTATCCCTGAACCAGGTGCTTCCCCAGGATACTGCCTTAACTCCAATATTGAGATACCTTCTCTTCATTCAATAAGGTTTGAGAAAGTATAGTATGGTGGACAGATTCTGGATTTAGTATTAATAAAAAATTGGGTTTTAATTTTGACCCTGTTGTCTGACAGTTAGGTTAACTTTTCTGAGCCTCAGTTGTTTTAAAAGAATAGTAGCATTTATAATAGGCCATCTAAATGGTACAATAGATAAAGCACTAGACCTAGAGTCAGAACTCTCTGAGTTCAAATCCAGCCTCTGACACTTACTTTGGGTGACTCTGGGTAAAGAAAGCAAAATCCCAATTAATTCTGTGAGTGAAATAGAATAAGTTTGATAATTTCTATTTTGTATTTGAAAAAACTTAGGTACATAAAATTTGAATGATTTGCCAATATCCCAACACAAGTAAGTATTTTGTGTGTGGGGTGAGCCGGGGTAAGGAAAGCAATCAGTTAAGTGACTATGACCCAGGGACCTCACTGGTGATTGTTTATCTGACTTAAGCAGGATAAAATAAATCCCATCCTTAGCAAGCATTTCCCTTTCCGTTCCCCAGGGCACATAGGAATAACATTCTGTCCATCAGCTGTAGTTCTCAAACTTGAGTCATCCATCTCTAGAGGCATTTCTGTTACTTTTATCTTTGACCTCAAGTTCTCTCTAGTTTGCTCTAGCGAGTCTCAGTTAAGAAGTGTCTATGGTTCAGTAAGATTTGAGAGCTTGTGCTATAGTGAACAGATTTCTGAACTTGGCATTAGTAAAGAAATTGGTTCTAATTTTCTCTGTGATGCCTGCTAGCTGGATTAAACTTTCTTATTTTTTTTGTTTTATTTTTAAAAAAATAATGGCATCTGTAATAAGGCAGCTAGGTGGTATAGTAGATAGAATACTGCGCCTGTAGTCAGGAAGACCTGAATTAAAATCTGGTCTCACACTCACTAGCTATTGAGCAAGTCACTTAACCTGTTTGTCTCAGTTTCCTAATTTATAAAATGAACTGGAGAAAGAAATGGCAAACCACTCCAATATCTTTTGGCATTGAAAACTCCAAATGGCCTCATGGAGAGTTGGACATGACTAAAATGACTCAACAATAACAATAAATAATTCTAATACCTATTAAAATATTTGGGGCTCAAATGAGACTATGCAAGTGAAGTCTTTTGCAAAACTTAAACCTATATGAATTTCAGTCAACATTATCTTGTTTTTATTTATTGTTTCCTTTTGTGACAGTCATTTGTCCTTATGTAGCCACAAATCTTTTCTCTTTCTTCCCTATTTCCCAATTTCTCATTCTCTTCTTTGTTTCTCCAAAGTGATAAACCTCTTGGACTTTATTCAATATCTGGAGTATGGTGTTTGATCATGGATGTAACTTTTTTTTTTTATTAAAGCTTTTTATTTGTATAACATATGTATGAGTAGTTCCCCAGCATTGATCTTTACAAAGCTCTCCATTACAACTTTTACCCCCAGTCCCCTCCCCTCCCCTAGATGGCAGGAAGTCCACTACATGTCAATAATGTTGAAATACTTAACAAGTTGTGCAAGAAAAATCCTATCTACAAGAAAAAAAAAGAAAATCAGAGAAAGGCAACACAATGCAAGCAAACATCAATAGAGATCATGAAAATGTTACATTGTGGTCCATATTTCATATCCCTCTCTCTGGGTGTATATGGTTTTCTTCAGTGAACAATTGGAACTGGTTTGAGACAATTCTTTGTTGCAGAGAGCCATGTCCATCAGAATTGATCATCATGTAATATTGTTGTTGCTGTGTATAATGATCTCCTGGTTCTGCTCCTGGTTCACTCAGCATCAGTTCATGCAAATCTCTCCAGGCCTCTCTGAAATCATCCTGCTGGTCATTTCTTACAGAGCAATAATATTCCATAACATTCATATACCATAATTTATTCAGCCACTCTCCAATTGATGGGCATCCTTTCAGTTTCCAGTTTCTAGCCACTACAAAAAGGGCTGCCACAAACATTCTTGCACATGTGGGGCCCTTTCCCTCCTCTAAGATCTCTTTGGGATATAGGCCCAATAGAAACACTGCTGGGTCAAAGGGTATGCACAGTTTGACAACTTTTTGAACGTAACTCCAAATTGCTCTCCAGAATGGTTGGATCGGTTCACAGTTCCACCAACAATGTATCAGAGTCCCAGTTTTCTCACATCCCCTCCAACATTCATCATTATCTTTTCCTGTCATTTTAGCCAATCTGACAGATGTGTAGTGGTACCTCAGAGTTGTCTTAATTTGCATTTCTCTGATCAATAGTGATTTGGAGCAACTTTTCATATGACTAGAGATGGTTTTAATTTCATCATCTGAAAATTGTCTGTTCATATCCCTTGACCACTTATCTATTGAAGAGTGGCTTGAATTCTTATATATTTGAGACAATTCTCTATATATTTTAGAAATGAGGCCTTTATCAGAACCATTAAATGTAACGATGATTTCCCAATTTGACGCTTCCCTCCTAATCTTGTCTGCATTAGTTTTATTTGTACAGAAACTTTTTAACTTAATATAATCAAAATTATCTATCTGGTGTTCAATTAGGAGTTCCAGATCTTCTCTGGACATAAATTTATTCCATCTCCACAGGTCTGAGAGGTAAACTATATTGTTCCTCTAATTTGCTTACAAAATCACTCTTTATAACTAGATCTTGAACCCATTTAGATCTTATCTTGGTATGTGGTGTTAGGTATGGGTCAAGCCCTAATTTCTTCCACACTAGTTTCCAATTTTCCCAGCAGTTTTTGCCGAATAGTGAGTACTTAATGGATGTAATTTTTTTTTTTGTTTTGTTTTTCTTTTTTTATTTGCAAAACATATGCATGGGTAATGTTTCAGAATTAACCCTTGCAAAGCATTCTGTTCCAATTTTTTTCTCCTTCCCCCCATCCCCTCCCTTAAATGGAAGGTAGTCCATATGATGATTCAAATATATGATGATTCAAAAATATGTATAAATATTTATACAATTATTTTGCTGTACAAGAAAAATCAGATCTACAAGAAAACAAACCTGAGAAGCAAAAGAAAATGTAAGCGAACATCAAAAGAAAGCATGAAAATGCTATATTGTGGTCCACACTCAGATTCCACAGCACTATCCCTGGATGAATATGGCTTTCTTCATCACTAAACAATTGGGACTGGTTTGAAACATCTCATTGTTGAAGAGAACCATGTCAATCAGAAGTGATCATCCTGTATAGTCTTGTTGTAGCCATGTATAATGAGCTCCTGGTTCTGCTCATTTCATTTAACATCAGTTCATGCAAGTCTCTCCAGGCCTCTCTGAAATCATTCTGTTGGTCGTTTCTTACAGAACAATAATAATGGATGTAACTTTTTAGGAAAGATATTGACAAGCTGAAATTTGTCAAGAAATTGTAACCAAGATGGTGGAGGGACTGGCAATCATGTCATTCAAGATTTAATTGAAGGAATTCAGATAGAAAATTATATAAAAAAAAAAATAAAAGAGTCTGGAAAGCTACCAGCAAGTATTTAAAGGAATATCAATGGAAAAAGGATTAGAGACTATCTGGGAAGTGACTATCTTTTTCCTCTTTTTATATCCTCAGCACTTAGCTCAGTAATATTATAGGTGCTTAAAATAATGTTTGTGGATTAAGTGACTGGAGTTGTCTGAGGGCAGATCCAGGAAGAACTGATAGGAATTGCATTGAAATAGATTTTAATTGGATGTTAGAGAATACTTTATTATTATTATTATATTATATATATATGTTATATTATATATATATAATATTATACTAATAATTATAATAATATATTATTATGCTTAGAATTCTCTCAAAGTAGGAAAAACTAGCAGGTGACAGTCTCCCTTTTACTAGATGTTTTCAAATGAGATTGAATGGCCATTTCTCAGGCATATTGGGATTATATTTTCATTTGTAATTGAGTTGGATTAGATGATTTTAAAGGTTTCTTCCAACTCTGAGATTCTGTGTTTTTTTTCCCTTTTTCTATATATCTATTTGTACTTCTCTCTGCCTCTGTCTCTGTCTTTTTCTCTTTGCTTTCTGTGTCTTGTTCTGTATCTCTATCTCTCTGTCACTGTCTCTCTGACTCTTTCTCTGTTTCTCTGTCTCTGTCTCTTTTTGCCTGTCTCTTTTTGTCTGTCTCTGTCTCTGTCTCTGTCTCTCTATGTCTCTGTCTCTCTGTCTTTCTCTTTTTGTCTCTGTCTCTGTTTCTCTCTTCCCCTCTCTCTCATAGAATTTTTCATATGGCCACTTTCTTACTTTCTTCAGAAATGCTAATTGTAGCTCTCTTTCTGTTGAATATTTGGGTTTAAGGTCATTTGTTTAACTTTCATTTTCCCAAGTTGACATTGAATTTTCTCACCACATTTCCAACCTCTTCAACAGCCTCCTTATCTTCTGTGTCCCAGGAAGTGTTTGGAGAGATGGATTCATTTGCAAATCAGCTGAATTTGCCCATCTCTCCTCTGGGCAATGTATGTTTTTGTTACAGCACCTACTTTCAAATAGTTCCTTCAGTGTTTGAAGGTTACTGATAAAAGGGGAAACTTTGGAAATTTCTGCTTTTATTCAGAATGTCAATAGATACCTCCACATGTTCCCTACTCCCATATCTCCAAAAACATGGGCCAAGTAGGAAGGGCATGTCTGGCTAGAGGGAGACAAGTCACAAATAAGACTCATTCTTCCCCCCCACTACTTGGAGAATAGAAGGCTATATTTTCATTTTCTTTACATTCCCCAAGATTATTAAGAAGAAATGTCTACAAACTAATATTTTGATAGATAAATGACTTTCAGCTTAAATTTTATGAACCTTAGAAGCCATCTGCTTTGCCCTTTTCATTTCATAAATAAGAGATTTCCTTCAAAATTCACCTCAAAGCCTTTTCTCAGGCCTCTGAACATTAATGCCTTATATTCTCAAATTGTCTTCTGTCAATTCATTTCTTTTGTTTGTGCCTAGTTATTCACACAACATCTCCCTCATAAGGCAGAGATAGCTTTTATCATTTTTGTATCTCCAAAGCTTATTTAGCACAGAAGTGAGGGCTTCACGAATGCTGGTTGACCGAATGACCAAGACCCACAAAATTTAATTATCTTGCCCTAACTGCACAATTCTACAATACACATTGTGGTACTTGACTTGTATATGTTCAGAATTTAAGAATTCTCTCATTTGACTTTTATATTTAAATCTATGATCAATAATTTTAGTTTGAAAAATACTTATCTACCACCCACTGTGTGCTTTGTACTCCACAAGGTATTGGGAGGATATGAGGGTAACTAGTGCCCATTCTCTGTCCATAAGGAGTTTACTGTATAGTAGATGAAGTGATATGGACATAAATATCTAGAATAACAATTAAATAGATGTATTAGGGGATCCAAAAATTGAAGTTATTTTGGAATTCAGAAGAGGAAGAGCTCATCTTTAGCTTGAGAGGATCAAGGAGGGCTGCATGGAGAAGCCAGCATTTGAACTGGGAACTGAAGGATGGGTAGATAAATATAGGGAGGGAGAGAATTCTAGACATAAGGAATGACATGGGCAAAGGCATAGAAGGAAGGAATCTTGGAATGTATTTGAAGAGCAGAATAGTGTGGTAGTACAGCTAGAAGAGAGGGAATACAATACAGAAGAGTGGTAGTGGGGAAACTGGAAAAGATTAAGCTTAATTATAGTTCTTGAAAATTATGCTAACAAAGTAATTTTCATTCTCTCTCTCTTTCTCTTTTTTTTCCTGAGACAATTGGTGTCAAGTGGCTTGCCCAGGGTCACACAGCTAGGAAGTATTAAATGTCTGAGATCAAATTTGAACTCAGGTCTTCCTGACTTCAGGGCTGGTGCTCTGTCCACTGTGCCTTTCATTTTCTTTCTTAATCCTTAATCCTTCTTGGAAAAGCAGAACTCTTTAACTTTGTACCTCATATCTTGTTCAGCCAAAATCAATGAATTTAAGAGTCTACATTCCATTCGTGTCTCACTATATAATAATTGCTTAAACATACATAAATAGAACAGCTAAGAGGCATAATGGATGGAAATCAGGAAGGCTAATCTTGAGTTCAAATCTGGTTTCAGAAACTTATTAGCTGTGTCATTCTGGCAAGTCACTTAACCCTGTTTGCCTTGGTTTCCTCAACTGGAGCTGGAAAAGGAAATGACTATTTCATTGTTTTTGCCAAGAAAACCCTAAATGGTGTCACTAAGAATTGGAACATAACTATAACTAAAAAGCAACAATGCATGCATAATGTTTCTCACAGGAATAACAGATGAACCCAGAAATTCATTGACATAGGGAACTTCCAGATAAGGAAATTCCCTCTACTAATTTATAGTCTTAGGCTTTCTTGGAAATTTATAGCTTTGTACAATTATAAATTACAAATACAATTTACAAATTACAAATTACAATTACAAATACAATTTACAGTGTATCAAACAAATAGAAATAGTGCCACTAAAGTGTACATAAAGATTCCTGCAGGCTTAGAAAATCACATATTGATATTATTTGTATTTGATTGTATTTTATTTACTTTGTTAAATATTTTCTAATTACATTTTAGTCTGATTTGGGCTATACTCTGAAGCATTATGGGGCTCCTGTTTAACACCTCTTATATAAAGCACTAAAAATTTAAGGGACTTACCTAGGATCAAATAGCCGGTTTATGTTAGAGCCAGGACTTAAGTTAACCAATCAGTAAATAAGTATCAAGCACTTACCACGTTCCAGGCACTGTGCTGAGCTCTGGGACTTGAACTCAGGTCTTCTTTACTTAGGGACCACTTCTGTATTCACTCTGCCAAACTACATCCCATTATTTTCCACTTATTATCTCATTTGAACGTTACAATGATACTATAAGGTACATAGTACATGTCTCAGTATCATCCCCACTTGTTAGTTGAGGAAGCAGCAACTCAGAAAATTTAAGGGATCTACTCAAAGTACATGCTCATCAAGAACAGGAACCAAAACCCAAACTCTCCACCCTTTAGAAACAGTTCTCTTTTTATCATATTTTACACACTTTTCTAAAGCCAGTAAATCAGATTTTTTTTTCATAAAAATCAATAGAAAATACATTTACTAAACATGCTATTAAGCACACAAAGTGGATGGTTGATTACCTGATTGGCTATTAGGGTCACTTAAGAAGTGCTATTGATGGTTTTAAAATCTAGAAAGGGAGACAGTAGGTATTATCAACTCAAAATGACTAAGAATAAAGAATAGCATTAGATGGTTTAAAAAATGATGAAGAGATATCTTTATTTTAATGAGTAGAAAAATAACCTGAGGCTGTATAATAGTTATTTATATCTTTCCCTCTATTATATTCTATTAGTCTTCTTAAGAACATGGTAGGGGTATTTAGAATGTGTACTTCCAGTGCCTTCCAGGCTGTAGGTCCTTAAAAAGTGCTTGATGAGTAAATGAATGGATGAATGAATGCATGCATATGTAGGCATGAGCTATCCAGAATTGGCTTATTATGACATTAAATCTATTAAAAGGTTAGCACAAAAATAATTTCCCCCTAATTATAAGTGCACATTATTTCAAAAATTAAAGAAAAGAAACAACTTGATTAACTAAAGATTGAAAGACCAAAAGAAGAAAGAGAAAATAACTAGAAATCTAAGTTCACTATAATCCAGGGACCAATCATGGAGCTGTTATTTTAGGAATTGCAAATTGCTTTGGAAAGGAAGGGAATAAGTGTTTCTTAAGCACCTATTACGTCCTGGGCTCCTTGCTAATACTTTCAAAATATCTTATCTGATTTGCATAACAATCCTGAGTGTTATCACCAATCCCTAAGAAGTTAAACCAAAGCAAACAGGAATTAAGTGATTTGCTTAGGGTCCCATAACTGCTAAATGTTCTAGGCAGAAGTTGAACTCAGATCTCTTTGACTGAAAGTCCTGTGCTTTATTCTCTGCACCACAAAGATGCCTATCTTTTAGCCTTTGAAATGCATTGGACTCTGTTAACTACATATGAGACCTTAGACAAATAATTATTTATCTCCCTCTCAGTTTTCCTTAAATGAGATGAGTTTTCTAAAATGAGACTTGATCATTCTTGCATTGCCAATCTCCCTGGGTTGTTAAAAGGAAAACAATTGTATAAGCCATAAATAATTAATAGAAATTTGACCTTAGGGGGCAGTCTTGGCTGTGCGTAGAACAATGGGCCTCCAGTCAGGAAAACTTGAGTTCAAATGCGGCTCCATACTACCTGTATTATTTGGGACACGCATTTAATTTGTTTGCCTCAGTTTTATCAACTCTTATTCATTGTGCCACATAGCTACTTAAACTAGGCTAAAAGTTTAGTTTTCTAATTGTTTGGGGAATGCTGGAGAGCCTAAATGACTGTGGAGAGGCAGTGGTGAAATAACATGCAGAACATACTTAAATGAATGCCTATCAGCTGGGTAGCCACGTTAACAAAGATTTTCATCATTAGTATTCACAGGATATTTCCATTTTGATAAACTGAAAAAGAAAACATTTCCCACATCAAGCACATCCAAATGAAAGCATTTGTTCCAATCATTGCCCTGAAAGTAATGGTTTTTATTCTATTACTTTTTAAAGTTTTTCTAAATGCCCCACTATTTGGCTAATGATACTATTCCTTACCTGTAGTGAGAAAGAACAACATGGGGAAAATATTTAGATTGTAATGTCAATGCAAACATTTTCAAACAACATTCTTTGCAAAAAGCCAAATACTTTGGCAATTACCTTTTGACTCAGTTCTTTTATTCTCTCTCAGCAATTGTGTGCATTTCTGTATAATAGTTCATTTGCCAGTTCAATTGCCAATGAGTCAATCGTTAGACATTTCTAGGCTCACAGTCACAAAGCCTAGAAATGTCTCACAATTGACTCATTGGCAATTGTTCATTTAGTATCCTGAGATTATCAGAGAAGCAGTCTCATGAAAAAGGTGAGTTTATGAACAATCATTTTTCATACTACCATTATTAATTCATCTGATCCTCACAACAACCCTGTTGATTAGGCGTTCCTGGTTTCCCTGACTGTAGAATAAAATATTAGATCGCATGATGTCCAAAGCTATCTTTCTAACAGCTCTCAAAAGCATTCCCTTTTCTTCTTTGACATTGCCACAATCTTACTCCTACCTGCCTTACCCCTGGACTATTGACTACCTGCTGGTTGGTCTCTGCCTCAAGTCTCTCTGTTTGACAGTTCACCCTTCATTTAGCCATCAAATTAATCCTTATAAAGCATGGATCTGAGCATGTTACTCCCTCCCCCTTTATTAAATACAATTCCCAGTGATTCCCTATTATCTCTAGGACTAAATATAAAATCTCCAGTTTTGTTTTTAAAGATTGTCATAACCCGACCCTATCATCCCACTAATTTTCTTGTCCGTTATTGCCCTTCATGTACTCTGAGGTCCAAAGAAAACCAGTGTCCTTACTATTCCTCCAACAAGACACTCCATCTCTTGAATCTTGACATTTTCACTCAATGCCCCCTTTCCTAGAATTATCACCTCCTCACTTCTTTGACTTATCCCCTCCTCACTTCTCTGACTTCCTTCATGTCCCAGCCAAAATCCCCCTTTCTGCAAGAAGCTTTTCTCAGGCTCACTTAATATCAATCTTTCCTCGAATACAGGATAAATATCTTATTTATCCTGCTTATATCTTGTTCATATCACTTGTTTACATGTTCTCTCTGTGTGTGAACTCCTTAAGAGGAAGAACTGATTTTTTTCAGGGAGGGAGGTGTTCTGTTATGCCTTTTTTGTATATGTAACACTTTAGTTTATATCATAGACTATGTAGGCATTGTAGATGCCTAATAAATGTGCACTGATGACTTGACAAAAGTCCCTTCCAGATCTACTATTTACATAAGACCTTAATAACTCCATTGAAAGTACAACTTTCAATGTTTTATCCTTACAACAATCCTGGGAAGTAGATGCAATTATTATTCCCATTTTTGTTGTTATTATTCAGTTCGTTAGTCCTGTCTGATTTTTGGTGACCCCATTTGGGGTTTTCTTGGCGAAGATACTGGAATAATTTATTATTTTCTTCTGTAGTTCATTTTACAGATGAGGCAACTGAGGCAAACAGGGTTAAGTGACTTGCTCAGGGTCACATAAATCTGGCCTGTGCGCAGATTTGAACTTTTATCCTCTGTCAAAGATTATGATCTCCATTTAACCAGTTAAATAACTTAGGTAATGAAAAGTTCAGTAATTTCCCCAAAATCACAAAAGTAAGATATGCTAGAACTAGAACCAGGCTTTCGAATTGTCATATATGACACATTGTGCTATCTCTCCTACCTTTGTTATTCCTATTATTGTTTGATCATTTCAATCCTTTCTGACTTTGTAACCCCATTTGGAGTTTTCTCAGCAGAGACACTTGGAGATGGTTTGTCATTTCCTTCTCCAGATCATTTTACAGATGAGAAAACTGAGGCAAATAGAATTAAGTGACCTACTCAAGATCACACAACTAGTAAGTCTCTGAGGCTAGATTTGAACTCATGAAGATGTATCCTCCTGACTCCAAGGTCAGTATTCTATTCACTGTACCACCTAGTTCTCATGTCTCCTACCTAAAAACTGCATGTGCAATTAAGTGCCCATAAATGGTTTCATTGTAGAAATAAAAGTAGAATAGAAACAAATACTGAACTTATGATATCATTGATATAGGGGACTACTAGAAGAGGAAATTCACTTTGTCATTATAGTTTGGCACTTTCTCTGTTATTAAGTTTTAGAGCTTCCTAGAGCCCTGAGTTTATTGTTTGTCCTTTGTTCTCTAAGAGATCCCTGATATCAGGGAAGTGATCCCTTGAGATGTAAGTAAATTTGGATTTAAGTGAGGAAGGATTATGCAAGAAAACCTGCCTCACTTTCCCCTCCAGAGTCATCTGGGTCCAATGGCCAGATATAGATCATGATGACTAGAGATAGCCCTGGATGCAATGGAAGCCAGATCAAATCAATCTTTAACTTAGAGCACTGAAAAGATTAAGTGATTTGCAAAAATCACAGATGCTTATTTGGGTCAAAGGTGATATGTATTGAACAGAGTAGTTCTTCCTGGTTCTGAGACCAGTTCTCTATTACTATATCATGTTGTGATTTATAGTTAATAAAAATAAGAAACTTAACATTAAAGTACACTAAGGAAAAATATACCTAAGGTCTCAAACTTGAATCTGTAAGTAAAATAGAAAAAATGAACGAAGGTGATATTTACAAATATTTTGGTCTTCTCCAAGCAAGATACAGCAAACATAAAATTATCAAAGTGAAAGTTATGACTGAAACACTCCAGTATCTTTGTAAAGCAAACTCCATATGGAGTCAGAAAGAATCAGACAAGGCTGAAAAATTATTGAATAAAACTGGGTCATCAATACTGTTAATCACAATTATCCAGTCATAACATTCACCTATCAAAATTTAAGAACAATGTTTTAAAAAAGATGTTGCCATGGCGCAGTGGATAGAGCACCAACCCTGAAGTCAGGAGGACCTGAGTTCAAAACTAGTCTCAGACATTTAACACTTCCTAGCTGTGTGACCTTGGGCAAGTCACTTAATCCCAATTGCCTTAGCAAAAAAAAAAAATGTTGCCATACCAATATTCATAAACTCTGAACTATGTGGAAAGAAGGGTCTCAAAAATACAAAGACCTAATGGAAGAAATCAAATCTATGTGGAAATAGGATGAAGTTCCTATAAATCTATCATCCTGTCTTCATTGCAGTGGTCCTGAACATCCTGCAAATAAGAGGATGAGTTTATATCCCAATAGTATTACTCAATTATTTTAAAAAATCTTCATTTTATCCATTTGAAAAAAATAATTAGCTGAACATTAGACATAAAATGGTCATTTTCTTAGGGGCTATTTTTATCTAAACTCCTTGGCATAGTGGAATAGAGTTAGAGAGATTTGAGTTCAAATCCTAATGTAGGCACTTAATCTCTATCACCCTGAGCAAGACTCAAACTTTCTGTGACTAACTTTCTTTATCTTTAAAATAAGGGAGCTGAGACAAAGCCAAGATGGTAAATAAAGGGCAGTCACCTCACTGAATTCTCCCAACAATTGCCTTCCACTAAATGATTTATCCCTGAACCAGGTGGAGCCCACACACTCAGTGGCAACAACAGCTGTAGCAGCAGCAGCAGCAACAGATTTCAGAGTTCTGAGCCCAGAAGTGGTAAGAGGGTAAGAAAAATGACCAACAAGAAACTACAAGGGAGGCTTTGTTGGCACTTGGTATAGCTGACAATTCTATTTCTCATTTATAGTTCTGAATCACAGTTCCATGGTGAAAAGGAATATTGGTGGTCAATTATAAGGAAGCAGGGGCTTTGATTACAATTTCAAGGCAAAGATGAGTTTTACTATTCCTTGGTAAAGTAAGTCCATTCCTTGGTAAAGACCAGAGCACAGAAAAGTAGTACTGTACCTCTCTTAGGATCACACCATCTTAAAGCTTACAGACCTAGAAAACTAGCTCTGAAAATAGCAGCAGGAAAAAGCCTGAAGCTTGATACAGCCTCCTAATCTTCAAATAAGCAGAGTCCAACTTTAACATAAAGTTCAGTCAAGAAATAGGCTGGAAAAAGGAACAAACAGCAATGTGTTTACAATACTTATTTCACAAGGTATTTGTGGAGCTCAAATGAAATAAATGCAACATTTCAAGGACTGTTTAAAGGTCCATTATATATAATGCTGCCAGATAATTATTATTATCTGGCATAATTATTAAGTGTTTAAGTCAGAACTTCAATTAGATCATTTAACTCCTAAAGTAATGTTCTTTCCACTAAACCATAATCCAGAATCCTGAAATTCTTTGAATTAAGGAAGTCTCTTAGTTCTATGGCCTATAATTCACAAAAAAACAATCGAGGCCTAAGAACTTTTCCTATAAATCACTCGGGCAGATAATTCAGATTAATAGATCACCAGTATCAGAGTCACCTCCCCCAATGAATTTAATATCTTATTTATAAATTTCTTTTTATGGGAAGTAACAAGATGAGAAAAAATTCAACTGTATTACTGCACTGAGTAACCTGAGTGTTCTCTCTCTCTCTCTCTCTCTCTCTCTCTCTCTCTCTCTCTCTCTCTTTCTCTCTCTCCCTCCCTCCCTCCCTCCTTGTTTCCTTCCCTCCCTGCCCTCCTCTTTTTTGTCTTTGTTCCTCTCTGGATCTGTCTCTCTATTTCTTTCTGTCTCTCTCTGTCTCTGTCTCTCTGTCTCATTATACACAGTAACAGCAAGATTGACAAAATGATCAACTATGAAAGAATTAGCTACTCTGAGCAACACAATGACCCATAACAATTCCAAAGGACTGATGAAAAATGCTATCCATATCCAGAGAGAAACTGATAAATTCTGAGTACAGATTGAAAAATAATTTTCTTTCTTTCTTTTTCTTTCTTTTTTATTCAGAAATGGCTAATAATAAAAACATAAAAATATGTTTTGCATGACTTCATATATATAATGAACATCATATTTCTTGCCTGATCAATGGTTAGAGGAGGGTGGAAACTGGGAGAGAAGTTGGAATTGAAAATACAAATAAAATTTTAAAAACAGAAAACCCTTGCATTAGAAGAAACACTAATAAAAGAGGCAATGTGGTGTAGTGAATAGAATGCTGGGCTTGGAATCAAGAAGACATGGTTTTGAATTCTGTCTCATAAGTTATGTGATTTTAGACAAATCATCCCTCCGACTTAAATTTCATCATCTGTGAAATCAAGGTTTTGTACTCAATGGTGTCTGAAGTCCTTTCTAGTTCTGAAATCTATGATCCTCTTTGCAATAATTTAGGTAAAAGCTAATGATAGTAGTGTAGGACCAGTGAGAGTGGAAAGAAGGAACCATATGCAAAAGCTGTAGAGTAAACAGACTTGAAGAGCTGACAATTGAGAATATATGAATGAAAAGGAGAGGTGGGTATAAAAACTTACTCTAAATTCGTGACATTGAGTGACTGGGAAAATAGGAGTATGGGGGGGCAAAAACAGAGGAGCCAAGAGGAGAAGTCGATGTCTTTGGCAGGAGTTGGAGAGCTTGACTTTGAGCACATTTAAATGGCAAAGTACATGAAGAACTTAGAAATATTAAGCTAGAACTTAAAAGATTGGGAGAGACAGAGATTTGAGAGTCATGGAAAAACTTCGTTAGCAGAGAATAAAAACCCAAGAAAAGTGAGGAGATTGTGAAACAGAATATAATTGCTTTCAAAAAGTTCAAGACACCAGGCCCAGGTGAAATACATTCCAGTCTACTGAAAAAATTTATGGATGTGGTTACTGAACACCTGTCATTGCTCTTTGAAGAATCTGGAAAAATAGGAAAGGTTTCCAAGTGTTCTGGTGCATGCTTGTAATTACTACTCCTGGTGAGACTAAGGCTGATGGATTGCTTGAGTTTAGGATTTCTGAGTGGCAGTGAGGCTGAGGCTGATTGAGCTTCAACACTGAGTCTGGCACCAATATGGTGAGCCCCTGGGAGTTGTGGGTAGAGAAACACCAGGCTGGCTAGAGAGGGATGAACTAGATTAGGTTGGAGAAGAAGCAGGGCAAGACTTCTGAGCTGATCAACAGTGGGATTAAGCTTGTGAAAGGCTGCTGAATTTCTAGCCTGGGAAAGATGGTAATGAGAGAAGAAAGAGAGACAGACAGACAGACAGAGATAGAGAGACAGAGACAGAGAAACAGAGACAGAGAGGCAGAGAGAGACAGATAGAGATAGACAGAGACAGAGAGAGAGTCAGGGAGAGAGAGAGACAGAGACAAAGAGATAGACAGAGACAGACAGATATACACAGGACAGAGACTGACAGAGAGAGAGACAGACAGAGAGAAAGGAACAAAAGAATGAAACAAGAAACTATCTGAAGATTGAAAAAAGGGCACATGTCACATGTTTCATTCCCCTTTTTCTTTTTTTGACAAGGTATTTTGACTAGCAGATCAGAAAAAATATTGAATTCAATGATATAGTTATATTATGTAAAACATATGACAAAGTACTTCATATTATCTTTATGGGGAAAAAAACAGAAACAGACTGCATACTAGGGTTAAGTTGGTTCAAAATAGGGTTTCTGCTTGCTACAAAATATTTTTGCACTATCTTTCCCAAATCAAAGATGATTTTTGAAAACAAAACATATACAATTATAGTTCAAAAGTACAGTCTTGGGGCAGTTAGGTGGCGCACTGGTTAGAGCACCAGCCCTGAAGTCAGGAGGACCTGAGTTCAAATGTGATCTCAGACACTTCCTAACTGTGTGAACCTGGGCAAGTCACTTAACCTCAATTGCCTCAACAAAAAGCAAAAAATAAATAAATAAAAATAAAACAAAATACTAAAGTACAGTCTTCTGAGCATTTCCAGTTATTATCATTTTATCCACCACACGTTGTCCTTCTGCTATACTCCATTTGCCATCAATCTCTTATAAAAGTTAAAAGTTATTTAAAATGGAGATTTCCCTTTTGTTATTAGAATATGCGTAGAATAGAAATGTCACATTGATATTATTGCATAATACTTATAAAGACCCCAAGAGAATAGAAATCATCATGGCATAGTGGGAAGAACATTGGTTCTGGAGTCTAAAGTATAAAAGCTACTTCTAATATATACTATTTGTGTGACCTTGGATAAAGCAATTCACTTCTCTGAGCCTCAGTTTTTTTCATCTGTAAAATGAAGCAGTTGGATGAAAATGACCTCTGTGGGGTTTTCATGCTCTAGATCTATGGCCCTTTCTGACAAATAAAGGAGAAAAAAAATTTTATGGTGAATTCTTGTCAAGAATTTACTTCTTAGGGGCAGCTAGGTGATGCAGTGGATAGAGCACCAGCCCTGAAGTCAGGACGATCTGAGTTCAAATTTGGTCTCAGACACTTAACATTCCCTAGCTGTGTGACCCTGGGCAAGTCACTTAACCTCAATTGCCTCAGCAAAAAAGCAAACAAACAAACAAAAAAAAAAGAATTTACTTCTTAAGGAAGGGAAAAATTTGGAACATAAGGTTTTACAGGGGGAATGTTGAAAATTATTCATTTACATGTTTTGAAAATAAAAAGCTTTGGGGGCATCTAGATGGTATATCTAGATAGAGTACCAGCTCTCAAGTCAGAAGGACTTGAGTTCAAATTTGACCTCAGACACTTAATACTTCCTAGCTGTGTGACCCTAGGCAAGCCACTTGACCCCAATTACCTCAGGAAAAAAAGCCAAAATTTAAAAAAAATTAAACAAATCTTTTACTAAAAAACAAAGAATTTACTTCCTAATTTGAATTATAAATCAGGTTCTCATATATTGGGTTTGCCAGAACAGGTTATGCTTTTATTAAAATGCTTTAGGAATGGTCTTGAAATTCCTCTACCCCAAGACCTTCAAATGAGAATTGACATACAAGTGAAATTGCTGCCCGAGAATATAGTGGATTTAAGGGTATTGTGATGCTTGCTCTCACTCAAATTACATTTCTTAACAGAAATGCCTTTTGATTCTACCTATTAAGTCATTAAATAAAATGTACATTGGACTGCTTTCATGTTGGCCTGCCCCCCAAATAACAATAGTTTTATTCTTTGGATGCCAGGAATCATCATCTGTAGCTAAATTTGACCATCTATGGTGCTATTTCCTAAAGGAAAATTATGGTACCATCAGAGACTGTGTGAAATCCTATGAAGCCCACAGTTGAAAAGCACACTCTTTCAAGAACCTTGTGAAGTTCTGTTTTGGCTTGTAACTCCAAAATTACAAGCCTCCTTTGAAAATGGACTTCCTCCAGGGAGTTTGGCTATAAGCCCATCCAGGGAAAAAGCTTTTCATGTTAATGTCAGTGTCATACAGCCCCATGGGCTTCCTGGGAACAGTGGTGATTTGCTCTTTATAGCTACAATGGAAGACCAGATGTGGAGTAGAGTGATACCAGACATAGACAAGTGAAGGACAGAGCAATAGGACCATCCTACTCTCAAGTAGGTTGAATGCCTTCACAGAACAGACTCCCAAGCTGAGTAAACATAGGCCTATTCTTATAGAAACATGTAAACTAAGACAAAGATCCACCATATCTGTTTTTTCCTTGGGAGTGAGAGTGTGGGGTTGGGGGAGACTTACATGTGCTAGACTTTGTCCTAGATGTTCAGAACTTGTATGTGGAAGAGGTACTAATACCATCTGAATTCAACAAAGCAAAGTTGGTACACTCTAGTCAATTTGGATAGCATCATTCCCTGTATGGGACTTGAATTTTTTTGCCCCTGCTTATTTACTCTTACTATTCCTTCTCTCTTGAATATTTTCTCCACTCTTTTCTATCCATTAAAACAACAACCAACAGTAGGAAGACTTTATTAAGGTTCTACAAACCACATGTATGGTTTTTGCTTCTAATTCTAGCTGTCAGAGATGCTGAGGCTCCTGAATGTCTTGAACTTGGAATTCTGAGAGGCATTGGGCTAAGTCAATTGGATGTTTGAACTAAGTTTCACATTAATATGGTGTACTCCTTGGGGAAGAGACTATTGTGATGATGAGAATGGGATCAGTCCTATGAATACCTTTGCCTGGATGAGATAAAACTTACTATATATAGGGCATTGTGCTAAATGCTGGGGATTAAAAAAAATCTATTTACAATGGGCTTCCTTACTCATTCTTCAAGACTCCTGTCAGATGCCAGCTCTTCTCTAAATATTTCTCTCATCATTGAAGTTATGAGCTTTTCCCCTCTGAATCTCTCCTATTGTTCATAGTTAATGAATTTTAAGGCATTTATCACATAGTACACGTTTTTAATTATTTGTGTATATCTATGTTTCTCTTTCTTCAGCATAGCAATATAGAGTGTTGCATTTGGTGGTAGGAACACCTGGATTCAAATTCCAACCTGATATTCACCAGTTGTGTAACTTTGGATAAGTTACTTAAAACCATTTGCATCTCAGGTAATTCTCTGAAATTATCCATTTTATATGCTAGTGATCTACTTCAAAGGAGGTAGTTTTCACATTCTTATTGCCAAGGTCTCCATAGGAAGAGGGTCAAGTAATGGCTAGAGACAGATGAAGAACAGTGTCCTCCACCTTCCTTGTACATAGTAATAATACATGATATAGTGAGATAAGTTGGTGAAAAAGATGTGGAGATTCTTCCCTGCCACAATGCCAGAAATGATGAAATTGAGTTAAATAATGGATGTATGACTTGGGTGTATAATTCTAGTTTGCAATTCCTCTGGAATCATTAGTATTTAATTTATTTGAGCTCTTGTACAGTACTTGTGTGCTGCAAGGCTTTACAGGATAGAGTTTGCTTGGGGGCAGTCCTACAATAATAAACAACCATCCCAGAAATTCCTAATCAATCTAGGTAGCTCAGTGCTCTGGTAACAGATATTCCAAGGGAGCTTACCCTGGAAAAACTAAGGGCTAGTTATCTCTGATTAGAACATTTTCATCCAGTCAAGGTTTTCCTATCAACTATTCTGATCTATGCTGCTTTATGAAGAAAGTAGTAATGAATGGAAACCAAAATGCCCTTTTCTTTCCTCCTGTAGGTTGAAGAATATGAGCCACACCTGTCTCAAAGAGGATTATAAGTGCTTCCAACCCTAACTTGCATCCAGAGTCAAAATACCATACATGCTGAACTGTATTCTTTTGTCTATTCAGAGAGTGCTTGCTTCCTTTCAAATAATTTATAGGGTTTCCTTCTTATACTATGGAGCCCACACAAAAAAAAGCTGTTCCTAGTTGAACATGAAATATAAAATAAATAACACTATGTTCCATGAGCATTTTATATTTCATTGATTTATTTTTACATTACATTTATAGATTACCTTCTCTTTATGAGAAGTCTCCTAAAAAAGTAAAACAATTAAGTAAAAAAAAAAAAACTAAGAATTAAGTGAACTGTTCTAAAAGTACATATAAAATCCCATATTTGTAGCACCTTTCACCTCTTTTTAAATTAACAAAAAAATTCTTCAATCCACACTTCACCCTATTGGAAAAAAGGTAGGAAAAGCAAATTCCATATATGATATGCATAATTAAGCAAAACAAATTCTATAAAAATAAATATTGTTCATTATATACTCTAAATACATCATCTCTTGGTCAAGGATTGCATGTTTCATCATTGGTCCTCTGGAATCATGAATAGTCAGTGTTGATCATAATTCTTACAGCTTTCAAAGTTTATATTTACAATGCTGTTACTATATAAACTACTCTTATTGGTTTTGCTCTTTTCATTTTAATCAGATTTTGTCTTCACAATTGCTCATTGTCATGCTATTTATATTATAGTATAAACAGCTTTTTACTAAAATATAAATAGTATAAAAAACTTATAAAATATAAATAGTATATGATTTATAATATATAAATAGTATAAAATAAAAATTTCTGACTTTATTTACTTCATCCTGCATCAATTAATATAAATATTTCCAAATCTTTTTGAAATCACATTTCTTCATTTCTTACAGCATCATAATATTCCATAACTTTAATATACCATACTCTGAGGTATACAGGAGTTTTTCAATTGATTACCTTCCACATTTTTGTTATTACCAAAAAGAGTTATCATTTTTTTTGTAGATCTAGGACCTTTTCCTCTTTCTTTGATATCTTTTCATAATCTAACAGTGTTATAGTTGGGGAAAGGGGCCTATAATGTTTTTTATGTGTAATTCCAAATTACTCTGCAGGATAATTATGTGCATTTATAGTTCCATTGAGAGTACATCAATGTATCTGCTTTTCCACAGTCCCTGACATTTCTCATTTTTATGCTTTGTCATCTTTGCCACTCTGATGGGTATGTGTTGGAATTTCAAAATTGTTTTAATTTGCATGTATCATATTAGTAGCGATATGGAGAATTTTTTCATATGGCTATAGACAAGCATTATTTCTTCCCTTGAGAGCAATGTTTTCATAACTTTAGACCATTTATCATTTGGGGAATTTTTCATATTCCTGCATTTTATCTTTTGCTATTCTCTCGATCACTTGTTTAGTCATGAACTTTTTCTTGATCTGATAAGGTAATTTTTTTTTACTTCTCTAATTTGTTTATGATGGGACTGTTCATAACAAGACACAAATTTGTTTGGCATTTATCATTACATAAGGCATGAAACATTTGTCTAAATCTGATTTCTTCCATATTCTTGCCCAATTTTCTGGATAATTTTTGTTAAGTGGTGAGTCTTTATCCTAGCAATTGTAACCCTGGTGTTTATCAAATAATAGGATGCTAGTTATATTTGTTTCTGTTTGTTATATACCTAATCTGTTCCACTGATCTTTCTGGTGGTTATTGTTGTTTTAGCCAATACAAAATTGCTTTTACTGCAATTGCTGTATACAAACTATAAGTATAATTTGAGGTCTGGCACTATTGTATTCACTTCATTCTCATTTCCTTTTTGTTATTTCTCTTGAGATTCTTGACCTTTTTTTCCATAAGAATTTCTTCCTTCCTCCCTTCCTTTCTTCTTTCCTTCCTTCCCTTTCTTCTTCCTTTCTTTCTTTTTTCTTTTATTTCTTTCCTTCTTTCTTTTCTCTTTCTCTTTCTCTTTCTTTCTTTTTCTTTCTATTTTTCTTTCTCTCTTCCTCATTCTTTCTTTCTCTTTCTTTTTTTTTCTTTTAGTCTTACAAAGCAATCCTTTGATAGTTTGAAGGGCATGCCATTGAATAAAGTTAGGTAGCATTGTCACATTTATATTTATATTTTCTAGTATTTTAATTGCATTTTTATGTAAGTAAAATCAGGTAAAATTATCAATAAAGTAAGATGGGACTTGTGGAATGGTCTAACAAATGTTTGCATTTCTTAGAAAATTGTTTTTTTCCCATGATAACTTCATAGATTTATAGTTGGAAGGGACTTCAGAGATCATTAAGTCTAACTACTTCATTTAATAGAGGAAGAAACTAAAGTCTAGAGAGCCAGAGACTTTTTTTCAGAGTTACATGACTTTTAAGTATCTGTGATGGGATTTGAACTTAGGTCTACCCAACTCTAAGTGCTTAGCATTTTCCTATACTCCACTGCTTCTTATTAATTTTTTGATGAATGAGAGCCACTATGGTATAGTAGAAAGAACAATAATTGAGCTTAAGCCTGAACTCAATTAAGTCTATGACTGTGGACATTTCTAATGATCTCTCTGAGCCTTGGTTTCCTCATTTGTAAAGTTGCAGTATCTTTTTTATACAATTAGTTTAATAAAACAATTAAAATATTTTATAAATGTTAAAACACTATATGCATTGATATTACTATAAAAATACTTATTGATCTCTTTTTATGTGTAGTGTGAAACATTTTGGGGACACATAATATTATTTATGTGGAAGATTGCACATAGATACAAACAGCTATAATAAAGTTCTATACGAATAGATAGTCCTGAATCTTCTCAGGGACTAGGTTTAGACTTCTTCTTACCTTCAAATCCATAGCCTTTGGACCTAAAGTTCTGCATGGAGTCATATCTATTCTTGCTGTAGCCACTGTGTAGTGTGAGATCTTTGTCAGTTTGAATGTACTATAATGCACCTTTTCATTTAGCCATCATGGGGCCAGATTTAATATTCTGATTGTCTGAATACAACTATGGATATTTTTGGGTGGTTTGGAGAAGGTACTAAACTAAAAGATAGGCAGCTATGCCAAATATTGTCAAGGCTGAGAGCTTTCAATACAGAGCATGGGACTTGAAATAGAGGATGCAACCAAAAATAATAATGCAACTAACTTTTTCCACATACATATCATACCCCATATCTATAAAAGAATATGCTTAAAAGTAAGTCCTTTGAGTAGATCTTTTAAGTCCAGATATGATTCCATTGGTCAAAATATTTTTTGAATCCTTTGCTTGAAACTATCTTCAGAAATAGTTTATGAGCCACATAAGAATACTGTTAACTTATAATCACACCTCATTACATACATGTTATTACTGAGCTAGTTTGATCACTCACCTCATTCACCACATTTGGATGAATCACTTTTTGTCCATTTCCAAAAGCTAAATTCAGCCTCAAAGGATGAAGATTTTCCACCCCTGAAGGTATTCAAAGAAGAGAATTCTAAAGGAGAGACGCAGAACTGTGTTGGGTAATGGAAAAAGAACGGGAAGAAATATGTAGTCTCCCAAGTTGGCCATTAAGTGGTCAATGGAAATACTCATTTGGCTATACAAGTTCTTTCCTATTTGAAACAGATTCCTTACTTTATAGTCACACCTTCCTTGGAATACACTTTTCTTCTTTTGGTGTTCCATCTGTTTATAGATTAACTATCACTGTAAGGAACAGTCCTACTTGGTGGGAGGGAATCTAGTATATACTCATGAAAGGATATGTTCTTCACTTTTGAAGTACTCCTAAGGTCTTAGCAGCATTTTACTTGCTGGAGTATATTTTTCATCACTTGTAAACTGGAACCAATGTTTTGTTTTGTTTTTTAATTCACCATAATGCTTGCCTTTTGAAAGGTTTGACTTCCCTCCTGAGCTTCGATCTAGAAATGGGAGCAATTAGGAGACAATAGAAAGGGTCATTTTAATGGGCTCCATATTCATGTAGAGTGAATCCTATGTTAGCATTAGAAGATGAATACTTTCATTGTTAGTTTATAGATGGGAAAAGTGAAGCCAAGAAACCTGAAAGTGATTTAATATAATAAAGCTCATCTAGATTTGAATTCTTTGGACTCAGCACAGTGCTTTTTCACGGTCATTTTGGTGTCAGTATCCTTAAAATACCTTTAGCTTCCCCAAGGTAAAGAGAACTTTTTAATAATTTTCCTAGGCTGTTTTTCCTCTTGAAAGAGAATATAATGGCACTTTGAAAAATGTATGTTATCAGGGAAAATGAAGAACAATTCAGTTTTCCAATGAATCTATGATCTCATTGGTATAGCACTCATTCCTGGAACGCCTGTCATGACCCATATATGCCCAACCTACAGGACTCTTGTCCATGTTGTCCTATAAACTCAACACAGAATAGCCACCTAAAAATCTGGGGAACTTTTCTACATTCTTTTGGCATTGCAAGAGTACCATCATAACCTTTGAATTGGCCATTGTTTCTCCTTTGATTAGTTTTCTTTTAACTAGTTCTCATTTGACTAGTCTATCTTTTTTTCAGGTTTTAATGGTATCTTTTATACTACTTCTGCATATTTCTTCATTTAGAATGTGCCTCAGCTTTGTGCATACCTACCACATCCCCCCTTTATTCTTTATGGGATCCTCTATTCCAATTTTTCAAAGACTATAGTATTCTTTGAATCATATATTACCAGAAGAATATTGATTTTAAAGTGATGAGTTTTTGTTTTGAATAAAATTTGGGAGTCATTAAAAGAACTGTATCAATTCCCAAAGATAATCTAGCTAATCTCCTCCCATTTTATTGTGTGTCTTGTTCATTTTCCATTTGCAATATCTGTATCACATACATATACATATACATGTTTTACACATGTACACAAATCTGTGTATATTTATTTATATATGTAAATAGAGATCTATATTAAAGTTGAAATTAATATAGTTATAGACTTAGGCATAGATATAGATGATATAGATAGATATAAGTATAGATCCAGCCATTTATAACTAGATGTAGATCTAGAAAAAGAGATAGATGGACTGATGGATAACCTTTATTGGTTGTCTATAGAACTACATATCAGAGAATGGCCATTCTTTGACTATTTGAGATGTTTTCTATTTGGATAGTTAGGAAGAACGATTTTAATTGATTAGGGGTCTAACTTAAAAAGCTACCCAGGGCTTAATAAAAACAGAACAATACCTCCTGCAAAAAGGAGAATGAAGACAAATATTCCCCCTCCAAGAAATATCTCTTTCTTTTGGATTTCCCTATGCAAGTGATGGTTTTGTCTTTTATGTTTTATATCTCACTTGATCTTAATAACTAGAAATTCATTGATCAAAATATTTCTATTTTTGTATCTTTCAAGAGATATTTCATGATTTTGACATACATTTCTGGAGAAAAGTCTTTAAGGACACATCTTACTCTATTGTTTCAAATGCTCTTTTATAATTAGTAGAAGAATTAATAGGATCTGTTTTTGCCACACCTTTTAATCAATTTAGTCTCCTACGTAGCATAATTTTTGAAAGCCTGCCTGTTTTCTTTCTATATTGAGATTGAATAGGAAAGTTTGCTTTCTAATAGAATTCTACTTGAAGGTAAGCTTCTTGAGGACAGGAACTGTTTTGCATTTGTTTTATATTTTCAATTCCTAGAGAAATGCAGGAACCTAGGAGCTGCCTAATAAATACTTTATGAATAGATTAAGGAAGCATATGGATTCATAGTTACTGATATTTTCTCTAATATTTTACCTATGCCTTTGATATCTTTTCTTTCAGAAAATGTAAAAATCAATCCCTCATAATAATGTCATTATCACATTCTTTTCAGGCCTCCTTTGTATGAACAACATTTTGTTTGTTTTTGTTTTTTTTTTTCTATTTTTGTTTTCTTCAGTGACATTTCTATTTTCCTTTGTAGCATGTCTAAAACAATGCTATTAGGGTCTAAATGAAATAGCTTTCAGACAAAAAAATTATTTTATTCTAAAAATATTTACAGTTCTTTCCCTCTGCTTGCTGTCCTTTGAGTTTATTCTTAAAAGCCCTTGGGATTACTTTGCATAGTCACATTTCTCACCAAGCTTTCTCAGCATATGTTTTTCTTCCAATTTTCCTTATTATTTTAGAAGGCAGTGTTAGGTAGCATAATGAATATTATGTTGAACTTAGAGGGATAGAGAGCTGAGTTTGAATCCAACTTCAGACATGTATTAGCTACATTATCCTGGAAAGTCATCTCTTTCTGCCTTTCTTTCCCCATCTGTTGTGAGGATCAAATAAAATTATATGTATATATTATATAAATATGTCTGTATACATGTTACTTTGCTATCCTTAAAGTATTATATATGTATATGTTTATATACACCTATATATGATATACATGTTATCATTATTATAAGTACAAGTATTATTATAATTCCATCATTATTTTCCCACAAAACTTGAAAACTGAGTTTTTATAACTTGGTGTTGCCCTTGGCTTCCATACCTCTCCACTTGGCCAGGAGATCAGAGATCAAGGGCATGTTGGTGAGGCAGTTACTAATCTCTTTTGATAGCCTTACTATAGTAATTAATTTCCTAAATTTCCTAAAGTTGACATAGGAAATGATTATAATCATTTGATGCCAGCCATTTCCCCTTTACCAATTTAGAAAGCTTCTTTAAATAGATCAGGTTAGAATTGCGCTCACTGTACATAATATCTCTTTCTTTCAGTTTCCAGATTATTTATTCTATGTTTATCAGTTTAGATTTTTGCCTATTAAATCAGTGATATGACAACATTCACTTTTTTCTAGTCTGTTAAAAATCAATTAAAAATAGAAATTAGCTACGTATTACCCTTTTTTTTGTATGTTCCTCCTTTCTTCCCTTGACACTGCCACCACCTTGGAACAGACTTTTATGATCTCTAACCTGAACTATTGCATTTGTCCACTGGTTTGTCTCCTTGACACAAATTTCTCTCCATAATAATATTTTCCATTCAGTTGTTAAAATGGTTTTCCAAAAGTACATATCTGACCATATCCTACTCCCTATCTCATTCAATAAACTCAATTGATTCCCTCAAATTTACAACATAAAATATAAAATATTCTGTTTGGCTTTCAAAGGCCTTCATAAACTACCACCACCATGCCCACTACCATAATCTTTTCAGGCTTCTTATACATTACTTACTTTCCCATACTTTAGGATCCAGTGTACTGACCTCATTCTTTAATCTATCTAAAATAAGCCAGAGAAGGAATGTCTTGTTTATGGAATAACCAAGAACCAGTGTCACTTAGTTCTGGGTTGAAGAATACATGTCAGAGAGTAAAGTATAAGAAGACTATAAAAGCAGGAAGAGGCTAAGTTATGAAGGACTTTGAATTCCAAATAGAACATTAGTAATTAATGGTTATATGCAAATGTAGAGGGCAATTCATAGTGCTTTGCCCAAGGATCTGTGGTGTTTAACATTTTTATCAATGATTTCAATTAAATAACATGATAGGCTTATCATATTTTCAGATAACACAAATTGATTTTGGATGACAGAGTCAGAATGCAAAATGATCTCAACAATTTTAAACACTGAGTTTCATATGAAATTTAATAGGGAATGTAATGTCATATTTGGGTAAAAATCCATTGTACGAAATAGTAGAGCTCTGCCAGCAACTCAAAAAAAAGATATGGGTTATGAAGGAGAAGAGAATTACATGCCAAATTTCTTGAAGCAGTGTGATATATGACAAGAAATGACTACAACCTTAGTGATGCTTTTATAGAGTTAATGTATTTGAAACTAGGAAAGTTATGTTCTGGCTATATTGTATATACTACAGGCCAAAATCTCAAGTAGTATGTTTGGTTATCAAAACCAATTTTTTTAATAATATTGAAAATTTGTAGTGCCTCCTTAGCAAGGCATTCAAGATAGTGAATGACATTCAGTTCACATCACTTGAAGGCTGATTGTAGACAATGTAAATGTTTAGACTAGAAAAGAAGAGAATTAAGAGGCACATGACAGTGGTTTTCAGTAATCTGAAGAGTCACACAGAATCTCACAATTTTAGAGCTGGGAGGAAGCTCAGGAGTTCCACTTTATTCCAAACCATATACAGAATATGTATTAAAAATTCCTTACAAGGAGGAATTAAGCCTTTGCTTGAAGACATCCAGGGAGAATGAACCCACTGACACCTGAAGTTGTGTTTTCCCCTTTCATATAACTCAGATTATTAAGAAGTTGGGTTCCCCCCTTCCATAAAGATTAATGACTTTTTATAAATGATTTTTTATTAGAACAAAACAGATAAAACAGGTACAAGTATATAGGTAAAAAACAGGTAAACAAATATAGGTACAAATATAAGTAAACAGGAATTTTGGTAATAGGTACAAAAATAGGTAAAAAGAAATTGACCCTAAGCAACTTTGACAGCTCTACCCAATCCTCTCTTTGGGGTCAAAGTGTCATTCCTCTTCTCTGTGATAGAATTTCAAATACTTGGAGACAATTATCATATCTCCCTTGAGTGTTTTCCTCTTCAGACTGTTGTCATATAAAAGAGTATCACATTTATTCAATGTGGCTTCGGAGGTTGGAGCCAGGAATAATCCACAGAATGTACAAAGTGCACGAATTCCCTTACAATTTTATCAATTCAAAAATAGAATGCATTAACTAAGCAGGACGTGGGTTTCCCCTCAGTGGAATGATTCAAACAGGGGCAGGCAGGTCATTGACTGTAAAGGGGATTTGTATTTAAATGACTTAAAACTATTTATTGTGTACAATTTGTTATTCCTTTTAAATGTATTGTTTACATTTCTTTTTTTCCTTTTTTCTTCTCCCCTACCCTAGAGATGGCTACCATTAGACACAAATATGCAAATATATAGAATATATATGTGTATGTGCATGCATGTAAAATCATTCTATACTTTTCTAATATTCTGTAAATTAAAAAAAAATTCTCCCCAAGGAAATATATAATCCATACCTTGAGACAACCTGAACACAACAATTATTTCACCTTCGTTTTTCATTTTTTGTTTTTTTTTTATTTTATGGAATAAAATAAGTATTTCCATAACATAGTTTAATTAAAAAAAGATGATTGCACATGAAACTTCATATTTGTTATGTTCAACTTGCTATTACTTTAAAATATAGAATAAAGTTATCATTTAAATTTTTTTTCTTTTTTCTCCTTCCCCACCCTAGAGATGGCTATCATTAGACACAAATAAATGTATGTATTATATATGTGCATATATAAAACATATCATTCGATATTCCTATTTATCAGTTATTTCTCTGGACATGGATAGCATCTGTCTTTCTAGGTCCTTTCTAGTTAACTTGGCTATTTATAATAGTCAAAATGTCTTATTTACTCAGTTGTTCTTAAAACAATATTGCTGTTACTGTATACAATCATTTCACATTTTATAGGTAATGAGACATTTCACTTAAATAACCCCCAATCATAAGATCATAGAATCATAGAATATAAAATACCAAAATGATCATATTGAAATTATTGCCTTCATCATTGGGGATATGCTTCTATTGTAGTCTGAAGTTATGTAATCACCTATTATGAGACACTGTGACTACATATGGAAATAATCTAGATGAGCCCACTCGAAAGGAAATCATATTCTGGGTATCTTCCTAGATTTTGTTGTTGTGGCTGTTGTTGAACTTTTCCAGGCATGTCCAATTCTCCATGACCCCACTTGGGGTTTTCTTTGCAAACATCCTGGCCTGGTTTTCCATTTATTTTTCCAGTTTATCTTACAGATAAGATCTTCCTAGGTACCCATGATCAAAGGTGCTGATCTTCTAGGTATTGGTATTTTAAAAAATTATAAGAAGGGTGCAAAGTGTTGAGAATCAGGTATAAGGAAGGCTGAAAAGTTAGAACATATTGAGAAAAATATAATTCAGATAACAAGGTCTTGAGAACTGGCTGAGCAAGGAGCTAAAGATGTTGCTTCAGGTCTGTCAGTGTCAATCTCCTTTTCAGAAAGCTTCAATGACTCCCTGTTACCACTAGTATAATTTTTAGTTGAATATTTAACTCTCTTCAAAATATTATTCTAACTTCTTTCAGGTTTGCTTACATATTTACATATTATCCCACCACCATACCAACACACACACACACACACACACAGAAAGAGAGAGAGAGAGAGAGAGAGAGAGAGAGAGAGAGAGAGAGAGAGAAGCAATACAGTTAATGGAGAGAGAGCTGGCTTTGGAGTCAATTAAAACTATATTAAAGATTTCCAGTGCCAAGATGGCAGGGTGAGGAAGGAAGCCTATGAATTTCTCCCATATTTCCCTTTAAACAACTAGAAAATAACCTTAAAATTGATCTATCAGCAAGGAAGTAGCTTACCATCATGGCAGGAAAGGTCTGCCTCACTGGAGTGGGAGAAGAGCAAGGATTAAGAGTAGCTGCAGCAGCCAACCTCATATCTGGGGGCCTGTAGCAAGCCTCCAAAACTCCACTAGTGAGGTTCCACCCTCCTGCAAACCAGCAGCCCTCTAGCCAAGTAAGAAGTCTGTACAGTACAATGCCCTACACCAGCAACCTCAACTCCAACAAAAGCCACCCTGACCCTATTGCTGAACACAAAGGAAGAAGCCCTGTCCTGGAGCTGGCCAAAAGTCAGACCTAACCCCTATGACTTGCCAGTAGAGAGAACCTCTTTCTATAGCAATCCAGCAGCAGGGCCCCATCCCTGGGGCAGGCCAGAAGTTAATCCTCAAATCCACCCAAGGGAGGCCAACAAAAAGCACCCCCCCCAAAAAAATCAGAAGAGTAAGTTACTTCCCACTGAAAGCTAGCCACTAACCTCTGAGGTCCAGTGAAAGCCAGCAAAAAGACCCTGAGTCCCAGCACAAAAAGCTTGGGACAGTGAAGGGCCAGAACTCAACTTTCACATAAAAACAAGTCACAAAAAAGGAAGGAAAAGGGGCAGCTAGATGGTGTAATGAGCACCAGCCATGAAGTCAGGAGGACCTGAGTTCAAATTTGATCTCAGACACTTAACACTTCCTGTCTGTGTGACCCTGGGCAAGTCACTTAACCCCAATTGCTTCAGCAAAAAGAAAAAAAGAAAAGAAAAAGAAAAGAAAAAAAGGAAGGAAAAAACAGAGGGAAAAGTTTGATGATAGAAAGCTCAGGGAAGATCAAGGCATAAATTTTAAAAAGGACAATAATGTCAAAATGGCAATGTGTGAAGCCTCAAAGAAAAATGTAATTTAGTGTCAGTCCCTAAAAGAATTCCTGGAAATCCTTAAAAAGTATTTTTTAAAATCAAGTTAGAGGAGTAGAAGAAAAAAATGGAAAAAGAAATTAGAATAATGCAAGAGAATTGTGACAATAATCAAAAGAATGGGAAAAGATATACAAGCATTTACTGAGGAAAATAGCTCATTAAAAATAGAATCATCCAAATGGATAAGGAAGTACAAAAGTTCACTGAAGAAAGTAATTTAAGAATTCAGCAATTGGAAGCTAGAGACTTTATCAAACATCAAGATATGATAAAAACAAACCAAAAAAATCTACTAATCTATATCCCAAACAGATCATAAAAGAGGGGAAAAGGACCTGTATGGGCAAAAATGTTTGTAGAAATTCTTTTTTGTGGTGGCAAAGACTTAGAAAATGAGTGGGTGTTCATCAATTGAGGAATGGCTAAATTTATACCGGGAATAGAAGGCTGGTTCAATATTAAGAAAACTATAAATATAATTGACTATACCATAACAAAACCACCAAAAACCATATGATTATCTTAAAAGATGCAGAAAAAGCCTTTGACAAAATACAGAAACTATTCATATTAAAAACACTAGAGAACATAGGAATAAATAGAGATTACAATGATAGGTATTATTTATCTAAAACCATCAGCAAGCATCTCTAAGGGAATAAGCTAGAAGCCTTCCCAATACAATCAGTGATGAAGCAAGGGTGCCCATTATAATCTTTATCATTTAATATTGTACTAGAAACATTAGCTATAGGAATAAGAAAATAAAAAGCAATTAAAGGAATCACAATATGAGGAAACAAAACTCTCACTCCTTGCAGATTGTATTATATTCTTAGAAAATCCTATAGAAATAATTTTAAAACTCCTTGAAAATATTAACAGCTTTAGCAAAGTTGCGGGATATAAAATAAGCTTACATAAATCATCACCATTTCTACATATTACCAACAAAGTACAACAGCAAGAGATAGAGAAAGTCCATTGAAAATAACTGTAGACAATATAAAATACTTGGAAGTCTACCTGCCAAGGCAACCCAGTAACTATATGAACAACTATAAAACACTTTTCACACACACAAAAATTTAGATCTGAATAATTGAAAAAATATAGTTGTTCATGGGTAGACTGAGGCAATATAATAAAAATGACAATTTTACCTAAATTACTTATTTATTCTGTGCCATATCAATCAAACTATCAGAAAATTATTTGATAGAGCTAGAAAAAAAAACCAATAACAAAATCAATCTGGAAGAATGAAAGCTCAAAGATATCAAAGGAATAGATGAAAAAAATGTGAAAGAAGGTGGTCTAGTCATATTAGATCTCAAATTGTATTATAAAGTGGTAATCATTCAAACATTCTGGTAGTAACTAAGAAATAGAGTGGTGAATCAATGAAATAGATTAGGTACAAATTCCATTACAATAAAAAACTGTTGGGAAAACTAGAAAACAATATAGCAGAAATTAAGTATAGATGAACATCTCACACCATGTACCAAAATAAGGTCAAATTGGGTATGTGATTTATACATAAAAAGTGATATCATAAACAAATTAAGAGAAGTATGGATCAGTTTATCTGTAAGATTTATGAATAAGGGAAGAATGTAGGATCAAAGAAGAAATAAAGTACATCACAAAATATATAATAGATATTATTAATTATGTAAAATTGAAAAAGTTTTGACATAAACGCAATATTGCCAAAATTATAAGGAAAGCCAAAAACTGAGGGGAAAAGTTTGCAACAAGTATCTCTGATGAAGGTCTCATTTCTCAAATATATAGAAAACTGAGTCAAATTTATAAAAATGCAAGTCATCAAAGGAAGTGAAAAGCCAGTTTTCAAATAAAGCTCAAAGCCATCTATTGTCATACAAAAATGCTCTAAATTACTATCAGGGGAATGAAAATTAAAACAACTCTGAAGTACCACATCACACCTATTAGATTGGCTAATATGACAAAAAACTAAAATTAAAATGTTTTAAGTTGGAGAGGATGTGAGAAAAGTGGGGCACTAACAATTGTTGGTGGAGTTGTGAACTTATCTAACCATTCTAGAGAACAATTTGGAATTATATCCAAAGGGCTATAAAATTGTTCATACCCTTTGACCCACCGATACCACTTTTAGGTCTACATCCTAAAGAAATCCAAGAAAAATGGGAAATGACCTATTTGTGCAAAAATATTTAAAGCAATTTCTTTTTGTGGTGGCTAAGAATTAGAAATTGAAGAGATGGCCATCAATTGGGGGAATGGCTAAATATATTTGTAGCATATAATTGTAATGGAATAATACTGTGTTGTAAGAAATGATAAGCAGAATGATTTCAGAAAAAAAAACTGGAAAAATTTACATGAACTGATGAAAATGTAAAGAGAACCAGAAAAACACTGTACACAGTTATAACAATATTTTTGATGAAGGATTATAAATAACTTAGGTATACTCAGAAATACAGTGATCCAAAATAATCCCAAAAAACTAATGATGAGGCATACTATTTACCACCAGAGAAAGGACTAATGTTATTTGAATTACAGAATAAAATGTGTTATTTTCCATTTTTTCGTTTATTTAAGTGTACAAAATGTTCAATATGGAAATGTTATACAGAATTCCACATATACAGTTATTATTATATTACCATATTTTCCATGTCATATGTCAGTGAGTGAGGAGGAAGAAAAGAAATCAAAACTTTAAATAAAAATATTAATTTTTTAAAAGGAAGGTAGCTGAGCTTGGGCAAATCTAAAAAATAAAGAATTATATTCACATATGACTGTTAGATGACTGGGCAATGAGTCTGGGTATGGGATTCTGGACAGGTTATTTGAATGCCCAGTGCTCTACATAGTCATGTCAAACTCAAATAGAAACAGGGGGCACTAAACTATACATAAGAATTCCTAAAGTTCTCATATTGACTTAAAAAAGGATCACCGTTATCTGTATTCAATTATATTCTTATTTAAATATTTTTCATTTACTTTTTAATCTACTTCCTGACAATGTTACAACTCCACAAGCTGAATGTTTGACACTTCTACTTTCTGAAACTCTTTAAGACTAAATTGTTGAGAAAGTGTTGATTTGAATTGGTAGAGAAATTTTCTCACCAAGGGAGTTCCTTATGTCAGTGGTTTGACATGTCCAATACCTTTTCCTGTCCTTATTTACTTCACATACTCTTTATTCTAGCCAAATTGGCCTTTTAGGGTTTCCTTTATATCCATCTTTTACCTCTATGTTTTTCTGCAGGCTGTCTCTGTATCTGGAATACTCTAATCTTGATCTCCACCCTTGCCTCCATGTTCTGGTATTGCTAATCCTCTTGAAAGGTAAACTCAAGTGCCTCTTCCTACAAAACACCTTTCCTGATTCATTCCAATTGTTAGACTAATGCTTCAGAAATTTTGTTTATTCTGTTTATATTTTGTATTTATTTATTGGGAATGTGTTGCTCCCATCCTTCCAACTTCAATGTCCATCATCCAAATAGAATGTGAACAAACACCTTTAGGTTTTCATTTCTTCAATTTTATCTTTGCATTTCCAGTGCCTAGTACGGTATCTGGCACATATATTATTGAATCTGGGAAAACCGTGAATTAATACTTGTAGCCTCACTAAATGGATTACATTTAAAAAGGCTTATAAGTACTCTTGGACCAGAAATTTCTCTTACAAAACATTGTGATGAGTTAAGTGTAAATGAATCAGAAACATAAGGATTGAATTTCCCTTGAAATACACATGGACTGATGAACCAAGGGAAAATTTTCCACCCAAGTGCCTTAAGGAAGAACTGGGAATGTGATGCCAAAGAATGACAACCTATTTTTCCAAGACTCAAACACCATCTGAGCCATCCCCTTCCCCTTGGCCCCTACTTCTGATTAGGCACCTGACACAAAGGTTGCTGCCTAAACCAAAAATTATGCTTCCTACTTCTCCCCATTCCTTGAATTAAGGCAGTCATCCTGGGTCAACTCTTTCTTCCAATCAAAAAAAAGAGAGAGAGAACAAGCCAAGTGAGTAATAGGAAAAGACAGCAAGCAGAGCTAAGCTCATTTCTTCAACTCTGATGAGCTTTGGCCCAGATGACTAACTGTGTGTGGTTTTTCCCATTTCCCAAGTATTGAATTATGCTCTTAGCTCTAAACTGTAGAACTTTCCTTCCTTTTAAAGTCTATTTTGCTTGCAATAACACTCTGTCCCTGTAGGTTCACTTGAATAATTCCGTTAAATGGAAGAAAATTAAAAACTCAGAAGAAATGAATCTTGTTCTTCCCATATTAAAAATGGGTAAGAAGGCTAAGGGAGGCTTGGCCCCAGCTATATATTGTTTACAAAGAATAGACTATGTATATGAGGCTTGATCAAGGCAGAATAGAGTGGTACTATCTAGACTTTTTCTATTTTCTATTTTCTAATTGACTACAATCTCAATGATGTTGATCCTCTTGCTGTTGGTCTCACAAAGAACTCCACTGGCTGTCTCCATACCTAAAATGTTTTCCCTTCTCACCTCTGCCACCTAGCCTCTGGTTCCTTTAAGACTTAGCTTAAATTTCTTATTTTTCAGGAAACTTTTCCCCACCTACCTACCTACCTCTACCACAGTCCTTTCCCTTTGAGATTACTTGTATTTGCATGGCATAAATCTTGTATATACACTTATTTGGATGTCTTCTTCCCCATAAGATTGTAAGCTTCTAGAGGACAGGGACCATGTTTTGGCCTTTTTATCTCTCATGTTAGGCTTAATTCTTAGTCAGCACTTAATAAGTGCTTATTGACTGACTATTGACTGCTTATTGATTTGACTTTATTTTAAGTATCCTATTTGGTATATTTAACATTGCTTATGTTAAGCTTGTAATCCACTAAAACATTGGTAAGGCCTTTTCCCCATCAAGTGTTATGTATTTGGGTCTTTGACATTTAGGTATGATGGATTATTCTTAGATGGATTGCTTTGTAGAGAAAACTGAACCTCTCATCCCCTGAATAATATTATCTTGTTTTGTTTTTTTTTTTTTAGCCCATTTGTACTTTGAGGGAAGTTTGACCTCTGTATGCTACTGATTCTGAAAAGTATGAATCTGCAATATCAGAACAAATACACAGTCATGGGGAACACTTCTTTCTTAAGGAGGGCTATGTGGATTATGATAAAGGGTAAACTGAATAACTACCTCTCTGGAAAAAATATGTCCAACACAGTTTTAAGTTAAATCTTCATTATTAGCATTTTCTTCATCATTTTCTTCAGTCTAGGCCAAAAACTAACAAAGTATAGCCTGACAGTCAAGTCCAACACAAAATGTGAAAATCAGGCTCAGCTTGAAGTTCTATATAAAAAAGAGGGCCCCAGCCACCCCACTGTTTGCTGAAACCAGGTTTAGATAATCAGCAAGGAAATAAATCTAGCCCTGATTTGTAGCATTTGTTTATTTCTGAGAAATAAATGCTTACACAGAAAATTTTGCAATCAGTTCTAGCGAAAACTGATAAGGAGTTGAGATATAAGATATATCAGTAAGTTATTGTAAGGGGTCAGTAAGGGGTAGGGAAGCAAAAGAAACAACTGTATACAGCTCTTTCTAAGATCTTTGAAAGGAAAGGGAAATGATTATTTGAGAGAATGGTATGGCCAATAGTAGGTCTTTGAAAGAAGGGAGAGACTTAAATATGTTTGTACACCACACCATAGGAGCTAGTCAAAAAGGAAAAAAAAAACAGAATATGAGAAACAGAAAGGGTATTATTGCTGGGATGAGCTCCAGAAAGTTAGATTATGTATTCTGAATGTAGATAAAATTTTACATATATGATTGATCTAGAAACATACGGAATTGCCTTAAGAAGGGAAGTCTTCTAAATTGTATTTCACAGAAAACATTGTATATTATGGGGTCGAGGATTATTTGTGGCACAGAAGGTGGGATTCCCTGATGCTAACCCAACAATGGGATAGAAAAATAAGGAGAGAAACTGAAAATAAATGTCCAAATATATAATCCCTTTTGAAACTCTAAGCTTAAATGGATGGTATGAAGGAAGGTCACATTTATACCAAAGTAATTATAGCAGAACTTTTTGTAGTAGGCAAAAATTAGAAACAAAGTGTATCTCCATTAACTGGGAATTAGCTAAAAATAGTAGAATATTATTGTGCTATAAGAAATGAGAAATATGAGGACTATAGAGAAACCTAAAGAAGGAGGGTTCTGGGAAGAGGGCAGAGTAGGTTAATAAATCTCAAGATCTTCAGATTTTCCCAACAAATAGAACAAATTTGCACCACAGGGCAAACATAGACGAGTGAAAAATCAAGAAGACTTGGGCAGAATGGGGATTCTCCTGATACAACCCAAGAAAATGTGAAAAAGACCCCAGGCTGGGGATTAACCTGTCTGAGGTGCAGACATTTCTGGGTTAGCTCCACAGAAACATCAAGTAGGGATGCTTCTGGCTAGGTAGGTGTAGCTGGAGCCTCAGAAGGAACCACAAAGACTTTCATCTCCCAGACTGTTTGTCAAGTTGGGATTTGAATCCAAGAAGACTGAATGAACCTCAGCTGATTGGGAATGCCAGCCTAGCTGTGCTGCTGAGATGTGGCCCTGGATTAGAAGGAACCAGAGCCTGGTGAGTGCAGAGGCAGTGGGGCAGGGATGCTGCTCGCTCAGCACTTGCTGAAGGGTAGAGTTCTTGGTTTGGGATTCCTAGTCAGAGTGGAGAGCTAAAGAGAAGCTTGAGGCACCATCTCCCCATCCCACCATTAGAGGTTCTTACACTAATATCTCTTATTTTAAAAAATGACTTGACAAAGTAGAAAGAACCCCACCATTGAAACATATTATGGCAACAGGAAAGACTAAGGTTCATCTTCAGAGGAAGATATCTTAGTAAAAAAACAAAAAGGCTTCTATTCCAAAGAGTAACATAAAATGACTCTCTGCCCAGAATGAATTTATAGAAGCACTCAAAAAAATTTAAAAAGCAAATGAGAGACATTGAAGGAAAAATAAAAAAGAATCCAAGAAAAACAAGAATCTTATGAAAAAAAAAGTTAGCCAACTAGAAAAGGAAGAACAAAGTCTAAGATGAAAATAATTCTTGAAAATTAGAATTAGGCAAGGGGAAGCCTGTGAAGCTATGAGAGACCAAGAAATAAAACAGATTATAAAGAATGAGAAAATAGAATAGAATGTGAAGCATCTTAAAAGAAAAATGACAAATCTGGGAAAAAAAGATTATAAAGGGACAACATGAGAATAATTAGACTGGCAGAAAGTTGTAACCAATAAGAGAAGCTTGACACAATAATACAGGAAATTATTCCAGAAAATTGTTCTGGAATGATAGAACATGAAGTGGAAGTAGAAATAGAAAAAATACACCAATTACCACCTTGAAGAAATCCTTTGTGGAAAACACACAGGAATATTATTGGCAAATTTTGAAAACCTCAGATCAAAGAGAAAATTTGCAAGGAACAAGAAAAAAAAAACAATTCGAATATGCTTGGGTTACAATTGTATAAGCGTTGTCAGCAGCTACAAAAAAAGACTGCAGATTGTGGAAGCATATCTACCGACAATCAAAAGAACTAAACTGTGGCCAAAACTATTATATCCAGCAAAATCATTTATAATTTTGAATGAGAAAAAATGCACATTCAATGAACTTGCAGATTTTCAGGATTTTCTACCAACCAAACCTGAACTTAACAGAAAATTTCATAAATTATGTCATTATGAAAAATCATTTTAAGGAACTTAACATTGTTTAAATATGGACAAATTCTTTGTGTTTTCATAACATTGGAAAATGTATACTCTATGTTTAAGATTCACATCAACAATAGGGTAGTTCAAAAGAGAGACTGGCAGAGTCAAGGTAAAAATACTAATCATATTATACAAATGAGGTGCAGAGGAAGAATAAATACAGAGGCATTAAAGGAGGGAAGAGGGATTGTAGTTCTGAAAACCTACTCACATGGGGAATGAGTTAAATAGGTAACACTACATATATATCATGAAGGGTATAGTACCTTCCAAAATAAAGAAATAAGGTTGGGAGGGATGGGCAGATGGTGAAGCAAAGGGTAAGGGAAGAAAACGAGGGAGGAATCCTTAGGTAGAGGGAAGTTAAGCAATAGCAGGGCAAATTATGGAGCAGAATTTAAAGAGGCAACAGAAATAAGAAAGATGTGTGTGTATATGGGGTGTGTGTGGGTGTGAGTGTGTGTATGTATATATATATACATGTTTATACATAAATATATCTTTTCTTAACTGTAGCTTGCTTGGGGATAGGAGGGAGATGAAAGGGAGAAAAAATAATAGAATAAATAAGGTGCATAGCAGAGAACCAAAGACCAATTTACAAGGAAGTAAAGAAAAAAATGGATATTCATGAATATAATTTCTTGTACTAATATATATGTATATGTACATATACATATACATATGTATATATATATATGTACTTTCTTGATCTGTCAATTTGTTATATATTTTGAATCCTCCCTGGAATGTTCTCTTTTGTTTTGCTTTATTTTGTTTTGTAATTTTTTTCTGTTTTCTGGGTTTTTTTAATAAAATATTTTTTTAAAAAAGAGAAACCTAAAAAGACAGGCATGAACTGATGAAAGATGGAATAGGCAGAACGAAGCAAACAATATACTCAAAAGTCACAACATTTCATTATAAATGAGAGAAATAATTAAAACAAAACCAAACACCTTTCTATTATAATGATCAATGTTGCTTTGGGAGAAAAGATCAAAAGATCACAAGTGAATATAGACTATTAAGAGACCTCTCAGACACAAGCAATGAGATGACTGCCTTTGCATAATTTTTCACCTTTGTTACAAGGGAACACACTTTGGAGTTGGAGAGGGGTATGAAGAGTAATATATGTATATGAATTTCCATTCTTAGGATTCATTATCAGGCATATGAAATACCTGTTGTCTTGTCAATAAACTGTCTGGGCCCTCCCTATCCCTGAAGTCACACATTCCTCAAGAATGATTTCCTAGTCCTCAATCTTAGTGAGTGCTTTCCCTTTGAGATTACTACTAATTTCTCTTGTATGGAATTTGTTTGTATTCAGTTGTTTGCATATTGTCTCTACCACTAAGCTATGAGCTCCTTAAAACTGGGAAGAATTTTTGCCTTTATTTGTATTTCCAGAGTTAATCACAGTGCCTGACACGTAGTAGGGTGCTTAACAAATGACCAACTGATTATCCATGTTCATTTTGTCTTCCACATTTCCAGAATTATTTGAAAATATGGACCAAATGAAATTTTTTACTCAGCAAAAGTGGCGTATTGCAAATGAAATCACCATTTTTTTTCTTGGTGTTCCTAAATCAATAGTTATAATTCTTGGCAAATGAAAGAATGTACATCTTCACATATTCTGTAGTAGGCTTATGGAGCTCTACCTCAGGAAGTGGAAGAGATGGGAAATATGTTATAAAAGAAAGGTTAATGAATTTGCAAATGTAATAAAAGGTCACTAAGGGAAACAGATTATTTTTAGAGAAGTAGAGTACAGGTTGGATCACATATAACCTTTAAAGTTAATATATGTCAGATACATAAGTTCTATCTCATTTATGAATGCCTACGTGAAAGGGAAGAAATCATTGCCTGTCCCTGGGCCACAGAGTCATGGTCAAACTGTAGGTTTTTTCTGTGCCTAAGATCTCAGGCATTTAAAACATAGTCTGGTGCACTATTCCACCCATAATCACACAATATAGAAGAAAAATCTTACAAATATAGAAACACAGGAAGAATAAATCAGAAGTGTAATACACTGCTGTAAAAAGTCCTTGCCCAATTTAGCTTGTTTTCCTTCTTATCAATATAGTCAGCTCTATAGCTCTAGAGGTCCTTGGGCTTCTTAATTTCATTTCTTTGTATATTTTCAAAGTGAGATTTTAGTGCTGCCTTTAGAGCTACTGGCAAGAGTTACTATTTTTCTATTCTCATAGCTAAACTGTTTACTTTTATGAGAGTGGAAATTTGCAAAGGATTTCAGAACTGTCTAATATTTTACAGATTAAACTGTTTACATATGAAAATAAACAACAACAACAACAACAAGAAATCACTTATCCAAATGGAGAAATGTGTTCTACAACTTGCTCCATGAAGCATTTATCAGAGACAGAATACTTCACTGGCAAAACATGAATCTGACTCAATGTAACTTTTCTGTTCTTAATAAAATGATGTTAAAAATTGTTGGTAAAATAATGTCAGATTTTTTTCTTCCTTTAATGCAACATGTGATCTATCAATAATGTTTGAATTTTGTAGAAATTAATCCTTACTATCTTTCTTCTACTAAATTCACTTTCAGATGGATTGGTCTTGCTTACTCTCCACCCAACACCCTTGTATTTTTCCACTTCTTTAAAATCACTGTTGTTATTTCAACATTTCCTTTGCAACAGTATTCATCACAGAAACCTCTAGTCTTTGAAAGGTTCACCTTCAGCTTAACATATTGTGACAGCAAGTTAAATTCTCACACTCTATTTTCCAATTCTTAAGCATCATTTTAAAATACAATTTGGTTGTCAACAAAGAGAAGATGCATCAATTTTATGCCATTCATATTGATTCCTGTTTTTGGTTAAGTTTCTCTACCCTTGTTTACACTGTATGGTTTTTGGTATTTGTATCTTTTTCCTTGATTCCTCCAAATAGATTTATGTGGCATGAATTATAGAATGACATAATTCCTTTTATATGATTGTGGAATCTTTCTTTCAGATGGTTTATAGGACTTTTCTATGCTTCAGTTTTATTAAGTTATTAAAACAAAAGCCCTGAGTTTAAAATCCAGTCCCAGATACTTAATAATTCACTTTACCTCATTTTGCCTCAGTTTCCTCAACTGTAAAATGAGGATAATAACAGTATTTACCTTGCAGGCTTGTTGTGCGAATAAAATAAGATATTTGTATAAAGTGCTTCGTTTGACACATTACAGATGCTATATAAATTCTTGTTCCCTTCTGTCTAATCTTTAAGTCTTTCTTAATGTGATTAAGCATAATTTGATGAAGATTTTATGAGAACAAAATAATTGCTCAGTAATGTTGGAGCTCTTCTGAGCTTGCTTTATTTAATTAAAGCATTGTCTTTTCTTTTCTTGGGGCTTTTTTTGCTCCAGTGTAATTCATTTGTTTCCCTTCCTCTCCCCTCTTATCCTTCTATACTCATGCCGAATTGGTATTCTCAAAATATAGATCTGACCACATTGCTCCTTTACTCAGAAATCTTCATTGGCTCCATTACTTATACAAAATTCTCAGCTTGACATTTAAAGCTCTTTACAATGAGGTTCTCTCTTCCCTCTCCAATTTCATTTCATATATTAGATCCCTTCACTTACTCTTCATTCTAGTCATCCTATCCTGCTTACACTTTCCCATACATGGCATCCCATTTTCTGTTGTCATGATTATGCAAAGGCAGTTCTCCCACCCCCAGAATATACTCCCTCTTCACCTCTACCTGTCAAAGCCACAGCCCAATTTACTATTCCTTGTCTCTCCCTAGTTATTAAATCTCTTTTCCCTATGAAATCATTTTGTATTATTTTACATTTACTTTGTAATTATCTTTCAAGCTTTCTATTCTCTCTATTCCCACTTACCAACATACTAGTACAAGATCCCATTATCATTTTCTTGGACTACATAGTAATTATATAAAAGGGCTTTCCTCTCTATTTTCTTTTTCTCTCCAATTTATCCTTCATATACTCCACTGATAGCATATTCTTTTTTATTCAAAGATTATATTACACCATTCTTTCCCTAAAGAATCTCTGAAGACTTCCTGTTGTTTCCTGAATCAATTGAAAATTCATTTACTTGGTATTTTTCAATGTCTATGACCTTTTACCCCCATCTCTTTCCCATCTTATCTAATATTTTCTTCCATGAACTCTGCATTCTAGCCAAAGTGAAGAGCTCTCTGATTCTTGAACACATTCTTCCCTTTTATGATTTCTTACCTTTGCTCACCTTCTCATCTGAGATACTTTTCCTCCCCATCTTCACTTTCTTAACATTTATCCCTTTCAAGGCTATATTAAACATTATCTCCTTTAGGAATTCCCTTATGTTCAAGATTGGTAATGGCTTTCTTCCTTTGATCTCAATCCCCATATAATATTATTTGTTTCTTGCTTCTCCTTGCTCACCAGCCTATAATGATTACTTTTTTACCTGAGCTTTAAATACTTTTCAGCATCTAATGCAATTCTCTTCATTAAGTAAACACTTATTAAATTTTACTTTGTTTTTGTTTGGGTCGAATAATTTATTTAACCACTATAGGGAGATACCAATACAGAAACTCTCCCCACCAATTCAAATTGTTGACTTGTGAGCAACTTTAAATCTTACTTGTCTAAGGATCCTGAAAGGCTGTTCATAGTCATAGAGGCAGAATGTGTTTAAAGCAGGATTTCAATTCAGATATCCCTTTTAAAATTTTTTCATATTCTCTTATTTTATTTTTAATTTATGGAATAAAACACATATTTTCATGGTATTGTATAATTTTTAAAAAGGTGGTTGCTCATGAAACTGTAAGTCTATTAGGTATAGCTTGCCATTCCTCTTAAATAAATTTAAATGTTTTCCCTTTTTTCTTTCCCTTCCTGCTCTAGAGATGACTACCATTAAATACAAATATATACAAATGCATAATCCTTTTATCAGTTCTTTCTCTTGATGCAAATAGTTTCTTCCTTTGTATTTCCTTTGTAATTAATTTGGATATTTATAATAGTCAAAATGATTTATTTGCTTCAGTATTCCTTAATAGTAAACTACCACCCTCCCTGCCTCAAGTCTTCCCCCTTTCCAATATATCTTACAACTTGGTACCAAAGAAATGTTCTTAAAGTTCAGGTACAGCAATGTCACTCCTCTCATCAGTGAGCATAGATGGCCCCTGATATTGCCAGGATCCAATATGAATACCTTTGGCTTTACAACCTAGATCTTCATCTTTAGAATCTATAGTGTTAAGGTGTCTCTTCTGCTCATGAAGATGTAAAGTTAGGAATGCATGCACAATTTATGACCACATTACTACATGATACCAGATTTACTGTGAATAGTACAGTTTTCATGGAATCTTAAGAGTTTCAAGGAATCTCATCCAATTCTTCTCCCATTTCCTGAATTACCTTTTTGACATCCTGGTTTCAGGATGGTGAAGAGGAAATTGGTCAAAAGGACCTAGAAGCAAAAGAAAGAATAGTAGCTATTGTACAGTGTTCTATGCTAGGGGCTACTGCAGGAGATCAATAACTACTATACCAGTATTCAGTGTGCCCACAACAAAGGCTCGAGTAAGTCTGGCTATCTACACCATTGACCTTTCCACTGCAAGCTACTATATAAAGGGTATTTAAAGAAAGCAGCTGGAATAAACCAGAATAAACAAATAAAACTGGCCATAACAATTCTGAGATATACACAGAGGCTGCTTGTAAGGATAGAGTGTAAGAGATGGCCATTTGTGAGCATGGCAGGGAAGCTGGGGTTACATCCTCTCTGGGTATCACTGAAGCCCCATAAATCTCTGCTTGGCTTTAGGGGAATGAGAACTGTATCATCCCAAAGGCATTCCTATACCTGCAGCCAAAGATCATGGGTGCCTAATATACTAATAGGGAGTTCTTCTAGGGTTAGGAAGTTTACTCAGTAGATTAGTCACTGTTAAACAGTTCTTACTGTTAGAAAAGTTTCCTTTATATTTAGCCAAAATCTGCCACTCCCCATAAGTGGCCATCTGATTTTTTAAAGACTCATAGTGAAAGGCTGTCCATAAATTCCCAAAGAATTTGCTTACATTTCAGGATGGTTTATTTGGAGCTTTTGTTTTACACTAATCCTAAAATTACCTCTTTGCAACTTCCATATATTACTCCTAATTTTACCTTTTGGAGTTGAGTAGAACAAGTCAAATTCCATGACCAGGTGACATAAATCTCTGCTGTTCCTCATATATGGTACTTCACCCCTCAATACTCTGCATTTTCACTGAATGTCCTCCATGTTTGGAATTCTTTCCTTCCTCATCTACATCCCGGATCCTTTGAGTCCTTCAAGTCCCTGCTAGAATCCTACCTTTTACAAGAAATTAATTTATTCTTACTTTTAGTGGCTTTCACCTGAGATCATCTGGAATCTATCCTGTGTCTATTTTGTTTGTATTTAGTTAATTGCAGGATCTATTTTATGTATTTCTTTTAATCTCAATCACTTTGCATAGTCCCTGTCACACAGAGGGGACTTAATAAATGTTTATGACTGACTGATTAAAAAAAAGCAGAGTGTTGTATCATACAAATATCTATGGGTGTGTTACTCCCTTGACCCCTTGTAACAAGAAAACTTAATAGCATTTCCATTTGTTCTCTATACCATCCCATCTCATCCCACCCTATTCCATTCCATCTCATTTCAGATCAGCTCAGTTCATCCCATCCCATTCCATCTCATCTATTCCAAAACTTTCCCTCTCTCCTCCCCTGTTCCTTGGCCAGTTGGGAAGATGTGTAAGGTCCTTTCTCCTACTGACAAAAGAGAAAAGCTAGACCATGTCACATAAGGGGTTATAATAGTGTTCTTGGCTGCTTGGCCCCTGAAGGTAGAATCTGAAGCAATAATTGAAAGCTGAGAGAATTCAAGTTTGGTTCAATATGAGGGAAAAAATCCTATTAGAGATGCCCGTAGGTAAAATGTGCTGCCTCTGAAGATAATTATTTCCCCTTTGGTGGGTGGGTGGGTCCTCAAGGGGAGGCTGAATGGCAATTAGTCAGTGATGTTGTAAATTATACCTGCTCACTTATGGATTGAATTGGTATTTTCTAATATTCCTTCTACCTATAAAATTCTATGCATCTAAAATAAAATGAATCCTTTACAGACCTTATCCATAGAAAGCTGAGTCATAATGTCAATGTAGGGCTCAAACCCATTTGGAGAAGACCCACAGGATCTCTCCTCTCCCAATCTCTCATCAGTATATCTCTCCTATAGGCACAAAACATTGATAATCAATACTCTAACAGTAAGAAAAGTCTTATGCTTGAGCCCATGTTATAATCACTTGGCTCAGTCTCTGAAATCTCAACATGAGGTTAGATGCAATGCAATAGATTCAATTCTTGAACCCAGTGACTAGATTCTGATGTTTAAACGTTCTTTGCATATGAACATTTTCGTGCATCCTCAGTCACTTCTAAAACTAAGTAGAGAATAGAGGTGGATGGGGATGAGAGGAGTGGTGGGGAGACCAAAGTGGGAAGCTTTTAGAACCAATGACCACACAATCCTTTGGTATTCCACTTTACTATTCAAGGCTACTGAAAACTTTGTGTGGATCTTCTGGGTTGCATTGTTGACTTTTCCACTAGTCAACTGTTCCAGTGTCCTGGGAGGGTCTTAAATCTCTGTGGAATAATTCTTGATATTGATTTTGATATATAATGTCATGGAATATAAATATAAAATATTTATAGACTGTTGACCCCAAAAGACATCTACAACTTCTCCCACAAGTCAATCAACCCCAAGGAAGAGAACATAACAACAAATGTCTATTGTTTTAGTGGTTATATTTTATTAGAACTATTTTCTTGACAAAAAATAGGCAGAATTTTCTTTGGCTTAAAAAAGGAACTTGTCTCATTAATTAAAAAATATTAAGAATAAATTAATAGAACAGATTATGAAAATGCTTTATAAATGTTGGTGGTATTTTCAGAGGTAGAGCTAGAATCTACCTTCTCAGCTGGCTCTCCCTGGTTGATAGAACAGGTAAAACGATCAAGTATGAAAGACTTGGTTCTTCTCAGAGGTTCAGTGATCCAAGGAAATCCCAATAAACTTTGGAAAGAAAATTCCATAGGCATCTAGAAAAAGAACTATGGAGTTTAAACATAATTCAACACATGCTATGTTCACTTTTTTCTGTTTTTCTTTTCTTTCCCGTGGTTTTTCCTTTTTGTTATGATTTTTCTTTCCCAACATGATTCATAAAGAAATGTATATTGAAAAAAATAAATGTATTTTTTAAAAAGATAGGACGGGTAAAGACTGAGTTTCTTTGATTAATCATCTCTAGAATGTGAAAGGCAAAGTTGCACAATGAATAGGGCATTGGATTTGGAATCAGGAAGATCTGAGTTCAAATTCTATCTCATACACTTACTAGATTTTTCATTATAAGCAAGTCCCCTAATCTCTCCCTGCCTGTGTTTTCTCCCCCCATCAAAAAAAAATAGGGACCTGGTTTTAATGATTCCTTCTTTCTTGAAATGTATTATCCCATGGTAACAGAATTATTCCACTTTGACACAAACTTTAGATATCCTCAAATCTCCTGTCTTTAAGTCAAAAAAAGGAAAGAACATAGAAAGAGGTCCTTTGGTAGAATTGCTGTCCACTGAGAGTAACTTGGATGAATTTAAAGTCATCATTCTTATTTAATGTAGCCTAGAACCACTCCTGGAACTCCCTGGCTCTAATAGATGAGCTTTTACCTTATTGTTCTGAGTAGGAATCAAACTTTCAAGTCACTTCTCAGCCATATCCATATGAGGTCCCTCTCCCATCTATCCCCACTTTGTACTTATCCTTTATACATTTTCTCCCATTATACTGTAAGGTCCTTGAGGTCAGGTAGCATCTTGCCTGCTTATATTTGTGTCCCCAGCATTCAGAACAATTTCTGTCACATAGTGATTAATAAATGCTTTTTTCTTTAGATGCTTACTCTTCAACAAGTTAGGTATATATTATCCAGAATATCCTGTTTGCTACTGGAGAATTATCCCAAAGATGCTTCCAATAAGCCACCTGACAAGACTCAAAACTTGACACTTTTATTCAATCATAAAAAAAATTTCCACCTGTACAATATTGAAGTAAAATCAAACTCAAAAGAATAATAATCTTATCACATTTTAAAAGTAGACACTTCTGACTTGCCCCAGTCCTCACAGGTCATCAGAATCAGAAGTAAAATCAGAACTTAAGTTTCTTTGACTACAGTACTAGGGTTCTTTTCTCTCAAACTTCCTAACAATAACAAGTTACTTACTTGTCACAGGTTTTTGCTGTTTTTTTTTTTTAATCTGAACTCTATCAAATAATGAGATGGGAAGAATAAGAATGTCATAATTGACATTTATATCATGCTTTGGTCAAAAAAGCCATATAACAATTCTCTCATAGGATACAACAAAGTTTCTTTCAGTAATTTTGATCTGGAGCCCATACTTTATGTTTGTACCATAGTGGATCCCATGGTTTCTGTTCCCTTCTATCCAGGTTTTAAAAGTACTGGTGATGATTTCTGTAACCTCGTTGGAAAGTTTATTTCTAGTGACATCTAGTGACTTTGTATAGCAATGCAAAGAAATCTGGGTTCTGATTAGGCTTTTCTAGCACAACACATTGTATCTTGAGAAAAATGAAAGAATTTGAATTTTTCTCAAATGAAATCACTTCACATGACTTAGTTTCAGATTAATCTTCATCTGTAAAATGTTCTTGCTTTGCTGATACATTGTGAAGCACTTTGGGAAATAAGGGCATGGTCTCCTTTCTGTTAAGGAACATCCAGATATAAACATTATTATATCTGTTGGGGATGGAGAAAAGATTCGTCCTGTCCTTTGAAGGAAGAGAGAACCAATGCTATATAAGGAATTTGTGGGTCACATATTGAGCTTCTACTTAAACTTTGCTGTGTTGGATTTGAGGAGATGCTTTTGTTAATTTGAAAGGAAAATAAAAGCTAGAATCTGGGATTCTGGGTTATAATCACCCCTAAATGTGACTCTGCCCTAATAAGGCATATATATTGTTACATAGCTATCCATAAAATCCTTTTCTTTTTTTAAACAACTCAGTAAAAAAAATCCTGGTTTATTATTAAGGACAACATGTTTCAGACTTACATCAAACAGTACACCCCCCCAAAAAAATTAAACAAAATAAAACAAGCAACAAAAGCAAAAAAAAAGAACAATTTCATGGACAAAGGAAAAGAAAGAAAATAATCTTTTCTTTTTGCCTTTTAACTATATCATACAAACTATTTAGTATATAACTAAGTATAAATACAAACAAGTTATTGGAATGCTAAGAATAAGACAATTTTTGTTGTCTATATCTTCTTTTGTACAAAGATTTCAAAGCAAGGACAAAATTAAAAAACTTCCTAATCAACAACAGTTGTGTTGAAACTCTGAACATAACTTTCTGTGTTGAAGATTGATTGGAAAGTACAAGAACCAGTGTCTCTTTCTCCTGAAGGTATCAATGACAGCTGAGCCTCAGACCTCCTAGATCATCTATGTACTGATTGATCAATGTTATGTGAAGTCAGTTATAGGCCTTTCAGAATGGAATCATTGGGCCAGCTGGTTGCCATGATAACTGATAACAGCCTTGGGGATGTTTTTTTGATTGATCCAAAGTTCAGAGAGGTCTGTTGCAAGGAAAATACATTGATTTGATCCTTACTCCACTGCCCTAGTCATGTCGGAAAAAAGTAAGTGACATCTTTCCTACTCTGCCAAACAGCACTAATCTCTTCTCCTAAATAGTAATGCCTCCTTTCTTCTTCACTGACTTCTTTATCCTTTTTCCTTTGTCCCTACATAAGAAAAGTTGGGGGAAGGAGTCATGCTGTAAGATCAAAGCCTATAGTACTAGGGTGAATCCGTATATTATCTGGTTAATATAACTAAGCAAAAATATATTGAATATTTAGTATAAACAATATATTGCAATAAGAATTGAAGCTGTGTTGACAACAAGAAGAAACAATACCTGTCCTTCCTTTATGGATGCGGAAACCAAAATCTAAAGAAATTGGCTTCCCCAAGGTCACCTAGAATTATCGAAAGATGATAATGAACTCATCACCTTCTGATGATAAATCCATTATACTACAGGGAATGAAAACATAGCAATCTGCCTCACAGTGGATCCAGTTCAATTACTGGGTTTAACAATCAGCAGGACCCATGTCCAAACTGTATAATAGCTTAAATTTGTTTTGGGAACCCTCACAGTTCTTGAACTGTTACAGTTCATGTTACCCTTCTTGTTCTCCCCCACCCAGTATGTCCAGTGCCTTCCCACTAACTTTCAGCTGCCCAAAGTAATTCATTATAGTAAATCACCCAGATCTGTGGTAATAGCATCATGAACCTACTATAACCTATAACCCCATACTTTTCTCCTACCATGTCTCAGGGCTTGGCTCCTTGGTACCCCAATGTGGCTTCTTATATCTACCATCTTTCCTGTGAATCTTGGCTCCCACTTCAGTCTTAAGAAGAGAAGGCACATCTTAGTTTCTTTTCTCTTAATATATCACAATCCTACTTTTAGGTGTTTTACTACTAATTATTTCACAAAAACATAAAGGTTCAAAAAAAGGGAACAAAAAGTTACAAAGATAGAAACATATTTACATTTTACTCTATTCCTATATTCTGTATGTGCAGAAAACTAAGCCTTGCTTTTCTAGTTACTTCCTCAATTGTTGGAGTCCATTGAAGTCTTTCTTTCTTTTATACTTCCTCATTCCTAACCTCCTCTTCATCAGATGAATGGATCTCCTAATCCTAAATTTTCTCACAGAATTTTCTTTTCTTGAACTTCTCCTTTCTATCTTGAACATTTTCCCTTACATCAGAATTATTTATGTACATATTCTTCTCCTCTTCTTACTTTGCTCATTAGAGGGCAAGTTCCTTGAAGGCAGATATTGCACCATATTCCTGGTGGGTAGTACAGAAAATGCCATAACCATGCCATAATAGGCATTAAACATACATTCTAAATTGAATTCTCTGTCTAATCCTCCCCTTTGATGGCTGAACTGAGTGCTAGGTCAGATTCTAACGAATGTAATTTCATTTTGACAATGCTGAGGGATTATGACTCTCATATGTTGGGAGAGGAAGTTTGCATGTTTGTGATTGTAACTTTTGAAGTTAATATTTTTGTATAAAAGAGTTTTTTCAAAAGACAATGCTCTTAGGTGTCAAATACCTTCAATTTTTAGTTTCATGTATGGAAGTCCTGATACTCTAGCAAATACTTCCCTGTCTCCTCTATTCTTCTCTCCCCATAAGATGAGTTCTTCTCTTGGGTTTTGAGATGAAATACAGAATATCGATAGCCAGGGATGGTGTTAAACAAACCCAAAGTTTAAGGTGAACCTTACCAGAAGGTCTAAGAATCATAGTGTAGGTGTTTACATAGTGTGTAGGTATTTGTTTATTTGAAAATAAAAATTTGAAAAAAAAAGGCAAACCCTTTTCCCCCAAAGAATTATATATCCTACTATCTAATACTGTTATTTTAATACTTTATAGTGAAGTATATAATTTAGTAATGTATGAAGCAAATGTATGGGTGTTTGGTATATGATAAAAATAACAAATCAATGGTTCCTGAAAGCAATAACTAATTTCATAGAAAGATATGCAGGAGTTGGAAACAATGTCATGCAATTGTCAAAGACCATATTTCTTCATACAAGATTACATAGTCGATGGTGTCAAGAAACATATCGGACTAAAAGAATATAGAAATTCAGGAGTGGAATGAAGGAAGGAAAGCTACTATAAGCATACAACAGGAATGAATTAGCATTAGTTCCTACTTTTACTCAGAAAGTCTACAAGAACCAAAGGTCTTTCCACTGTTATCTGCCCTAATGGCTGAGTTATTTTTGAGACAAGATAGGGGGCTCCATCACAGGAAATCTGGGGTAAACTAAATGTAGTTCTGCATAGGAGTTCTTAGAGTCTAACCATTTGATTTTGGGATGGATGAGAAGCTGCCTCTAATCCCTGTAATTCTTGGAAGACTAGAAGTTCCTGGTCGGAGATTTGCTTATTTTAGTCCCTTAGTAAATAAGAGATTGGGGGTAAGGGTAGGAGAGGCAGGCATCTGATCTCATTCAAATTAGGATGAGTTCCTGTTTTTGAGAACTGATATTATAGATATTTATGTAGTCTGTAGCAATTTGTTTCTTAAAAAAAAAAACTGAAACAAAACAAAAAAACCCTATATACATATAGGCAGAGCACTACATAAATACCTACACTATGAGATCTGTGGAATTTCCTATTTCTATTTCACCAGGATATTTTGAGAAAAGTAAGCGCTTTTATGGGGAAAAAAGATGGGAAAGGTATACTCATATTTCACCTTAGTAAAATACAATTAGATTGATAAATTATCGCACGTATATATATTATTACACGGACGATGTGTCATCTAGTTGAGATTGGTGCCACCTAGTGTTATCTTTTCCAAATAACAGGTTCTTTTTTAAAATATATATAATCACTAATTTTGAATGAAGAATTTAAAAAAATATTATTAAGACCTAGCATTTAAGGTTTAAAAAGCATTTTGCAATTATCTCATTTGATCCTTACAACAATCATAGGGGATAGCTACCATTATTATCTACATTTTATAGATGAAAATCTGAGGCATAAAAATGTTAAGTGATTTGCCCAGACTGGATTTGAACTCAGGACTTCCTAACTCTAGTTGAAGTATTTTATGCCCTATACCACCTGTCTTGTTCTATATACCACCATAGACAATGGTTGACATTAATTTAATCCTTTAACATTTATTGGGTACTTTTCTCAGGATAGCTCTGTGAGGCAGGTAAATAAATAGTAATGATTAATTTACACATTCAAATAGTCTAGGATATGTAATCCTGCAATATCCATCTTCATAAATATTAATTTTGAGACACAGTGTAGCATAGTGCATAGAGAACTGGACTAGCTTTACTTCCTTCCAGCTCTCTATATACTATGCTACACTGTGTCTCAAAATTAATAGTTATGAAGATGAATATTTCAGGGTAACATATCCTAGACTGACCCATGACATATGATGAATCTGAATACTTAATCTCTTAATGCTCCATAATTCTCCCTAAAGACTATAAATTATATAGAATTATGTATTTTTATCTATACTGGTGGAGGAAATTCACATTGATGAAATCACAAGTCTAATCAAACAAGAAAAAAGACACTTAAGTTGACAGTATAAAAGTTGAATTCAAAACTGTCCAACTCGAAATTAGGAGACACTACCATGAAGAAGTAAGCAACTAGGTGGTGCGATGAATAGATCTCTGGTCCTGGAATTAGGAAAATTGTTCTTGAATTCAAATTTGGTCTCAGACATTTACCAGCTATAGGACCCTGGGCAAGTTACCTAACCCTGTTTGCCTCAGTTTTCTCCTATGTAAAATGAGCTGTAAAATGGCAAGCATTCCTGTATCTTTGTCAAGAAAACCCCAAATGGGGTCATAAAGAGTCAGACTTGATGAAATAAATGAACAAGAAACAACAAGAGGGAGTTAAGAACAGAGGGCTAGGTTTTTCTATAAAGAAGGTTTACCTGAGATGGAAATATGTCTTTTATCACACAAAAAATGGATACTTCACTTAAACTAATAATAAGAAGTTTGTTATGTTTTAAAATGTGCCTGAACTTTATAAAGTGTTACCTAATACAAAATTTTAAAAATAACATCAAACTTTTAAAAACAAAAAGTCTGCTATAATTTCACACCTTTATCATAGCTCCCTAACCAATGACCACATTTCAGTCTAGTTGAATTCAGAAGCTTTTATAGAATATTCCATTGTGTTTCACTCTGTTTATCTTTTTCATGCAGTCAGGTGGAGCAGTGTATAAATCAATAAGTTGAGAATCAGAAAGACCTGAGTTCAAATCTAGCCTCAGCCATTTATTACCTGTGTGAACTGGGAAAGTCACAACTTTTGCTTACCTCTATTTCCTTAAATAAAAAAAATGGGGATTTTATTATTTTCTCTCTACATTCTTTACATTTCTGGTGAGATGGGGATAATATTCCCTATTTTCAGGGTTGTTGTGGGGATTAAATGTAATATTTGTAAAGTACTTAGCACAGTACTTGGCACAGTCAAAACTTAATAAATGGTTATTTCCTGCCTTCTTTCTCTTATCTTTGAAAAGTTCTTCCTGGGCATGGATTCACAGTTCTGGAATTTCATCATAAACATAAGTTTATGATGAAATAATGGTCTTCTAAGTGAATTCCTTCATCTGACAGTGAATTTGTCTTCCTAATTAATCAATTAGTAAGCATTTATTACACATTTTGGCTCAGGCACTATGCTAAATTCTGGGAATACAAAAGATAACCATGAAACAGTACCTGTCTCCAATGAATTTGCCTTCTTTCCAAGGAGACAATATGAACATATGTACATACATGTGTATATACATACATACATGTATTTGTGTGTATGTATATATACATATATATATATATATATATATATATATATATATATATATATATGAATTGGATTCAAGGTGATTTCAGTATGAAGGCCATTCAGAGTTAGGGGTGTCAGAAAGGGCCTTTTGCGAAGGTAGCATTTGAATTAATTCTCAAAGGTAGTTAGGGTATTCAGGAAGAGGAAGTGATGAGAGATTTCATGCCAGGCAGAGGGATTAACTAATACAAAGTCTTGATGATGAGAAATGAAGTAATCTTCCTGTGTGAGGAAAAGTAAGAAATCCAGTTAGCCTGTAAAGAATGTGAGAAAAGAATCCAAAGAGGAAATTGATGTCAGGTTTTGAAGGGCTTTACATGTCAAAAAAGAGTTTATATTTAATTCTAGAAGTAATAGAAAGTAAAGTAGAGTTTATTGAGAAGGGAAAGATAAACTTTGTTTTAAGAAAATCATGTTGATATTTTTAGAAATAATGTAGTGGAGTTGGGAGATACTTGAAGGAAGAACAACAATTAAAAGATCATTTCAATAGTTGAGGCAAGAAATGATAATGATTTGAACTTGGGTAGTGACTATGTGAATGGAGAGATTATGGAGACTGAAATGTTAAAATCTGGCAAATATGGGAGTTGAGTAAGGAATAGACTGTAATAGTGTCTGTCTATGACTGCTCATAGCTAATTAAAGAAAAGATTATTTACCATTCTAACTTCCCTAGTTTTCTCTTCTTTTTCAATATTTGCCAGAAGACAAAAAAATATTCTAATCATGTTGGAGTACCTGGACAGTGCAAACAGTGCAAAAACCTTTCCCATTCTCCACTCTAATCAAAAAGGAGGGGTTTTCTAATTCAAAGAAGAGAAAAATCCACTCTTTTTCTAAATAAAATTTTGGAGGCTAACTATATTAGATGATACCTACATTATAAACAAACCTTTAAGACAGAAATATTTTACTCACATCTCCCAAGAAAAGGCTTTTATCTTCAGAAAAAAATGGATTAAACACAAACTACTTTCCTTAAAGGGATTCTTTTTTGTGGGGGAGGGGAGAGATAGTCATAATAATGCAGAAAATTTAACAGAGATTTAAAAAATTTTTTACTCTATAGAATCAGAAGAACTTGGCATAGAGGAAACTCGTGCAATGCTTACTTATGATGGATGTGGCTCTTTTCAACAGCGAGGTGATTCAAGCCAGTTCCAATATTATTGTCTTGTGATGAAGAGAGCCATCTGCACCCAGAGAGAGAACTGTAGGGACTGAGTGTGGATCACAACATAGTATTTTCACTCTTTTTGTTGTTGTTTGCTTGTATTTATTTTTATTTCTCATTTATTTTCTTTTTGATCTGAAAATAAATATAGAAGAATTACACATGCTTTACATATATCGAATTACTTTCCACCAGGGGAGGGGATGGGGGAATGGAGGGAAAAAATTGGAATGCAAGGTTTTGCAAGGGTGAATACTGAAAATTATCTATGCATATGTTTTGAAAATAAAAACTTTTAAAAAAGACAACTTTAAAAGTCTTAAGAAATATGATCCATGTAATAAACAGTTATAATTCCAAAAGAAAAAATACTCTAACTTTGTGATATTTATTATTCTCAATGATCCAGATTCTTCTCACTGTGACTAAATTTTCTCTTTTCTCCTTAGTTAGCCAACTCCAGGACTTGCAGGCCTGTAAGAAATGGCGTCATGTGGTAAGTATGATTTTGTGGAGTAGTGCATTGTCAAGAATTGTTTGAAAAATATACAATGGAAAAAGTAGTAATGTGCTTCTATTCTGTCCATTCCCAGTCTAGATAGCCTTTGTCCCTACTTGTAACCATCTTGTGGCCGATCAGGAACTTTGAGGGAATCCATATTCCCTCTAACCCATGATACATGGCAACATAAGGTGAAGGGGGTAGGGACAGTTGAAGAAGCATTATGAGAATTCTGGGAAATGTAGAAATGGGCATCTGCATAGTTTCTCAGCTAGCAGGAGGATTGAATCTCTGTTTACAAAGCTAGAAGAGGTTCCTGAGCCACTGAATTCCTAAGTGTTCCTATGATGCTGCTCATACCTTTTATCTTATCAGCTTTTCTTTCTGAGGATTCTGTACTTGTCCAAGGGGAATACCAAGGAGGGACATGGTTCTATATTTTTAACAAACTGATCTTCAGAATTTTCTTAAGACAAATCAAATGGAAGTGACTCAGTTTCCTGATGTGGTGCTGGTATACCAATGCTGCCCAGCTATCACAGGCCTACAATGAGGTCAGCACAATATTTTAAAACAATGCTGTTATAGAAGCAGATGAGTGGCAAATAAATAGAATACTGGATTCAGAGACAGGATGACCTGAGTTTAAATCTTCTTTCACACTTACTATTTATGTATCTCTGGGGTGACTTGATGAGCCTCAGTTGTTGTGATGTTATTCTCTGACTTCTACCTGTCTGATTTATCTTTCTCTATCACCTTTGATAGATTATCAACCATATAATATCCTAACTAATTACAGATATGCCCCTAAGGTCTGTACTCTTTCCTCTTGTTGACCTTAACAACTCCCATGGGTTCATTTATTATCTCTGCAGATAACACTCAGACTCATCTTTAATCTCTCTTCTCATCTCCAATCCCTCAATCCCACCTGCCTATTGGAAATTTCTTAATTTCTTACTGAAAGTACCATGGACAGCTCAAAATCCACATTTACCAAACTTGTTATCTTTCCTACCTATTTATCTATCCACCTCTCTTCTGAACTTTCTTTTTGATTTTGTGAGCATACTACCATATTTCTAGTCTCCTAGTTTTTCAAATTCGGTACTTATTCTTTCTCACTCACATATTAAAGCAGTCTTGTCAATTTTACTCCTCAACAGCTCTCATATATGTCCTCTTTTGTTCATTCACATGGCCAACACTCTAGATCAAGTCTTTATCCTTTCTCACCTGAAAAACTAAAATTATTCTCCTAGCTAGTCTCCTTATCTGTTTCATTCATCTTTTCCATAGCTGCCAAATTGTTATGCCTATTCTGACCATGACACACCTCTGCTAATAAATAAACTTGAGTGGGGCCTTCTCTGTTGTGTGATAAAAGTACACTTTCCCATAACTACTCTCCTTATTTTCACATGCTCTCAGTTTTCCAGAGAAAAGAACAAAGTCTTTTTGCTACTGGGGAGGTGCCAGAGAGATGACAATTGAGTGTCACCATGATACCAAATTTGGTTTTAGCCTCTTACCAGCAGACTCCTCCTTCACAAAATTAAATGTACACAAATGTGAGGAGGGAACCAAATTGATGCATAAGAAAGAATGAATCCCATTTTTCCATCAAGCCCCATTCCTCCTTAGAATGAGTTCATTCTTTTCCTGGCTTCAGTCTTAGTCTCAGCTCAGTCTTCAGCTTAGTCTCAGCTCAGAAGCTGCTTCCTACAGGAAGTCCTCAAATGTCAGGTTTCTCTCCTTTCCTCCTCAATTTACCACTTATGTGGGCCATCCTTAAGCATCTTTACTTACATTTTGCCTTTGGAACCCAATGACTGTGGAAAAGAAAATAAGGCTACTATGCCTTATTCAAATCTAATTCACATGCAAGTCAAGACATCACCCTCATAATATTATTGGTCCCCTTTGAGAATAAAGGACAAACAACAAGAAGCTTTCTTGGCTATTACCTCTAAGAATAAATGTATTTGTCTACTTGCATTTAAAGTCCTTTCCAACTCAACTCTAGCCTATGTTTCCAGGCTTATTATACTATTCCCTTTTATATACTATATGATCCATGCACAGTGGATTTCTTGAACTTGTTCACATAAGCCTACCTCCAAACTTTGTTTTTTTTTTTTTTAAACAGGCTATTGGTTAAGTCTAGAATATACTTCCTCTTCCCCTCAACTTTTAGAATCCTTAGTTTCCATCAAAATTCAACTCAAGTGCCACTTTCTATGTTAAACTTTTCCTTATCACTCTATCCGCCAAATTACAATTTACAACTTGTACAACTTGTGTTCATACATTGTTTTTCCTTCCTACATCCCACAGAATACAAGTTCCTTGGGGTTTGGGATTGTCTCATTTTGTTTTTGTATTTCTAGATCTTGATATAGTGTTTGGCATAGAAGATTGTTTAATAAATATTTGAGGAGAAATTTTACATAATAGTTCCATATTGAATCTTTATTGTATCAAAATGAATTGAAAACCACAGACCTCCCATATTTCTTATAACAAATGATTATTTGATGAAGAGCATGGTTCTCTACTTGATCTGTATGGATCTTGCTTCCTCAATAAAGATTTCAAATTTCTTAAGAGATGGCATATCATATTTCATTTTTGGATCCTCTAGCATCTAGGATCCCATTGGCTTTAATAAATACTTATTAATTATGCCACTCAGGGATTTTTTAGCTGAAAAGTATTTACCAATGAGGCTGGACTTTTACTTTTCTTTACATTCAAGTTTCCTTTTATAGAGTTCTCTTCTGGGAATCAAGAAAACCTGGATTCAGGTCCCAGCTATAGATCCTTCCTTATTTTGTGATCCCGATCCTTGGGGGGGGGGCGGGAATTTTAAAGTTTGCATCTTATTTCAGCCTCCAAACAACCTTGTAATGGTAGACTGTATTATAATTATGGCTATACCTGTTTTTTTGACATAGCTAGAGGTAAAGGGATTGTCCAGAGTCACATAGATATTAAACATCAGAGACAGTATTTGAACTCAGTCCTTGATGACATCCATTATACCAGGACTATATGAAATCTCCCAAGATTGTTCTGAAGAAATTGTCTTTCAAACATTAAAATGGTATCATTTTAGGCATCAAGTATTTTAACAACAACAACAACAATAATTAAGATTTATATAACTACAAGGTGTTTTACACCTATTAACTCATGGGCTCCACAGTAATTCAAACATATACAAACCACAAATACTGCTATGATTCCCATTTTACATATCAGCAAACTATACCTCAGAGAGGTTAAATTACTTATCTCCAGTCAACCTACAGGTAAGGAGGCTCTCTCAATAGTGTCAAAGAAAAGAAAAATAACTTTTTTTGTGTGTGATAACCAGTGTTGTTATTTAATTTGATTTTCCTCTGCAACTTGCAGGAAAATGAAAATGCAGGCATATGGAATATTTTCTGCAAACTGCTGAGTCAGCAGACTATAATCTTGGCAATTAATTCCAGGTACATAATGACTTTTCATTTCATATCAGGTATAAAAACAAGTTTTCTTCCCTGGACTTTCAAACATGCTGATGGCTTGGTAACTACATATAGTTCCAGTGACTGAAGAAGAGAAGAGAGAGAAGTAGAAGAATGCAGATCAGGGACATGCTCACAAACGTTTAACAATCAACTCTTCAAAAATATATACATAACATTTAAGTTTGTTCTGCATCTCTAACATTTTTCCATCACGTTCTTAAGTCTGGACAATCAACAAAACAATAAATCAAGCCTTACTTTGTAGTTTTCCCATTTCCAAGGTATAAATGTGCACACTGAAAATTCAACAATTGTCTGGTTCAAGCGGGTACCAACTGACTCTTGATTCTGATCCTCAAATTTAATAACAATGAACAGAGTTTCCTACCCTTGAGATAAAGAAAGACTAATCACACATGTACACATGCATCTCTCTATGTAGGGGGTGAGGAGAAAGTCATGATTGTATTTGTTAAAAAAAAGTAATCTTTTGTTAGCTGAAAACCACAGTATAAGTCAACCATATGAGATGGTAACCATCATATAAGCATATTAATCAGCTTGGTTCTAGAGATAATAACTAGATCCAAACAATAGAAACTATAGGGAGGCAGATTTTAATTCAATGTAGGGAAGAACTTATCAGCAATTAGAATTGGGCATAAAAGGGCTACCTAAAGAGGTAATGGGTTCCCTAAAATGGGAGATTTTCACGCAAAGGTTGGAGTAGAGTATTCTTTCTCAGGAATGTGAGGGAGTAGATTTGTAATTGAAATGAGAAAATTTGGATTACATGGCCTTTTAGATTCCTTCAACTGTTGGATCTAGGATCTATGAACTATAATTTAAAAATAAATTCTATTTATTTTAATATTTTAAAAATCAGTTCCACATTACTCTCATCTTATATTTTTAGGTATAGCTTAGGTGGTTTTTTTCCTGGCTTGAGTACCTTAACTGGATTGACCTGGGCCAGTTAGCCCTTTTTTAGATAACCTGGTGACCCTCTGCTCCCTAGGGTTTACTGTAATAGCACAAGACAGTAGAAATAACTGATAGGCTTTAGTCCTCCTGTATTATCTGAGCTCAAACAATGCACCAGCTTCATTTTGCCCTCCATCAGGGATTACAGAGAACAGCTTTTATAGTGTTTCTAATTAGGATGCCCTAAATTAAATCAATATCTTTTGCATTATGCATGGTAAGCACTTTAAAATTGTTGATTAGATATTGGTAAATTACCTCATTGAACAGAAGAAAAGAAGCTTCTACTCAGATCATGATTTTTTTTCTGAGTCCCAGATGACCATATTAACAGATTAAAAATGACCAAATATTATATTTCTCTTCCCAGCTATGTGGATCCCTTAGAGCAATTTGATACACAACTGAAGAAAATTGAGGAATGTTTTAGAAATGTGTTCTCCATGCCTGATTTAGAAGTACTAAAAAAGAGGCAAAACAGTTCAGATGGTACAGATGACATTGAGGTATCATTTTATGCTATCAATTTGTTGTGAGTAGAAAGAGAAATGGACCAGGGCGGTGAGAGACATATGCTGTATTATTATCTTAGCCATAAATTAAGTGACTTTGCAAACATCATTTAATTTTGTATTCCTTATTTGTTAAAGATGGAGTTTTGGGGAGAGGGAGGCTGTATTTAGATGATCCCTTCTAATTTCAAAGCCCTATAAACTACAAAGGTCCTTCATTCCTTTCACCATATCTAGTTCCTTTGCCAAAAACCATTATCTTGGTAGCCACCTTTTTCTTGGAGCTGGGAGGACATCTGGCCTCTGTTTACAGATGTGGCTTAGTCAAGGATTGATGGTCACCAAGTATACCACCCTGACACCTCTTCCATAAGAGAGGAAGATAGGTCTGTTAATGATTTCTATACAGCAAGGGTACAGAGCAGGATGCTAAATTTTGAGAATGCTCTTAGTCCAAATCATAATGTTGTTATTTAGCCATTTTTTCAGTTGTATCCATCTCTTTGTGACCCCATTTGGGATTTTCTTAGCAAATATATTAGAATGGTTTGCTATTTCCTTCTCTGGCGGTCAGAAGAAACTTGAGGCAAACATTTATGCCACATATTTAGTAAGTGTCTGGGGCCACACTTGAACTCAGGAAGATGAATCTTCCTAACTCCAGGTCCAGTGCTCTAAGCACCATGGAGCCACCTCACTGCCTCAAATCACAAATTGTATATCAAATAATAATCATATTAACATTATAATTATATATCAAGGCAGGTAGGTAGTGCAATAGATAGACTACTGGGCCTAGAATCAGGAACAACTGAGTTCAGGTCTCATCTCAGATATTTACTAATCATGTGACCCTGGATAAATGACCCTTTGTCTCAATTTCCTCAAGTGTAAAATGGGAATAATAGTACCTAATATACAGTGGGTGTTGTGAGGATGAAATAAGATAATATTTGCAAAAATAACTCAGCACAGTTCTAATAAATAGCAGGCACTATATAAAGACTTATTTCCATTACCAAATCCTGGCTCTTAAATCTCATCTACTTGAAGGCAATGCCATCCCTGCATCCCAGGTCCTGCCCAGACTGTGAGGAATATAAACTCATTCATGGTGTGATTTTGCCTAAGGCAGACTCATAATTCTGTTTTTTTCTCTCTCAGCAACTCTACCAAACTATTTTAACCACCTTTGAGGACACCCTTCTGATCTTGATATCAAAAGACCTCTACAAGCTACAGCTCTTAAGGGTAATGTAGGCAACCCTAAGAATGTTGATTTCTCTTTAGCTCTTGAACAGAAATTGGAAGTTTAAACTCCAGTCATATGTCCAGGAATGCAAACATGCTTCTTCTGTTGTCATCCTCTCCCTTTTCTTTTTAACTTTCTGATGACATCTCCCATAATATCAAGAAATGAGTGGGGAAAAAAAGATTTAGCATCTCCTATGTACATAGAAAATAAGCCCTGATTTCATGTCCCACCTCTGACAAATCCTAGGAGATGCTATACTAGTTACTAAGCCTCTCAGGGCTCTTTGTGACTCCTTTGCAGAGAGGGTAATGATCTGTACCGGGAAAAAGTGTTTCTCCACCTGGGAATTCCCTATACTGTAGCAAGAAAATCATAGGTGCAGTTCTTATCTCTATAGAAAGATAAGTAGAAACAGCAAAAAACAAAAATTCATGTCATTGATCCTCCAAAAAGAATAACAGCCCCATTAGTAGTTATTGATACTGGAACTGATACACACTCTTTTAATGTGTGTGTACAAACCTGTTTTGAGGAGTTAGAAGTAAGGATATGTCATAATTTAGTATATATTTAGCATATTTAGATAATTGTAGTATCTTCAAATCCCTATAATAAATAATCCCCTTATAATGGCACCTTATCATATCATCATTTAAATATAAGTAAGTCCCTTGAGAAAAAAAATTATAGATCAGTTTCAGTATTGAATATACATACAAAAAATCCTGAATAAAATAACAGCTAGAAGATTGAATTAATATATTTCAATGATACTATATTGTGACCAAATAGGATTTATATCAGGAATGCAAGATTGGTTTAACCTATAGAAAACTATTAACCTAACTGATTATATCAATAATAAAAGTGACAAAAATCATATGATTATATTAATAGATGTATAAAATGCTTTTAATAAAGTACAATATTCATTTGTATTAAAACTTAAAAGTATTGGTATAAATGGATTTTTTCTTAAATTGATAAGAAACATTTACCTAAAACCATCAGCAAGAATTATTTGTAATGAGTATAAGCCAGAAGCTTTCCTATTAAGCTCAGAAGTGAAATCAGGATTTCCATTGTCACAAAGTTATTTTTCTGGAGAAAAAAAACAAAATTCATTTGAAAGAACCAAATGTCAGAAATATCAAAGGAAATAATGAAAAAAAATGTAAAGGAATGAAATTTAGCAGAACCAGATATTAAGCTATATTATAAGATAGTCATTATTAAAACTATCTGGTGTTAGTTAAGAAACAGAAAGGTAGATCCATGAACAGAATAGACAAACAATATAGCGCAGCAAATGATTTTAGTAACCTTGTGTTCTGCAACTTTGAAGTCTGAAATTTAGTGATAAAAACTAATTATTTGGCAAAAAAATTGATGGAAAAGCTGGAAATCAGTCTGGCAGAAATTGGCCATAGACTAATATCTTACACCACTTAAAAAGATAAGGTAAAAATGGATACATGACCTAGATATAAAAGAAGATATCAAAGGAGAATTAAAAGAACATGGAACATATTACCTACTGGACTTATATATAGGCCATTTATGAATAAACAAGAAATAGTGAGCATTATGAGATATAAAATGGATAATTTTTGATTATATTAAAATTTTTTGTACAAATAAAACCAATGTATCAAAGATCAGAAGGAAAGATACATTAGAGGGGGCGGAGCCAAGATGGCGGAGTGAAAGAGTGACTCTGCGTCCTCCTCCGAACTTCTCTCAAATCAACAATAAAATAAGCCTCTGAACTGATCTTCAAGTCAACGAATCAGGAAATATTTGGATACTGCTTGCAGATATCTCTGAAAAACTTCACATCAGGTTTGTCTAGCTAGGACAGAGGGATAAACAGAGGACTCCGGTGTCAGAGAACTCTGGTGGAGGCCGGAAGTGAGGGGGGGACTCAGCTCAGCTCAGCTCAGACTGGCAAAAAACTCCAAACTCCAAACTCCAAATTCCAAACACCTGGAGTTTATCTGAGGCACTCGGGACACTCTGCCCTGATTGGGGGCAGGTGTTCTGGCAAACTTGCCTTGTTTAAGGAGTAATTCGGACTTAGTCCTAGCCCCCACCGGCCCAGCACCTTAAATTAATTCGCCTAAGCGCCTCAGGGCAAAATCTTCAGCCAGCTGTTTCAGCCGTTTTTTTTTCCCCCTACCTTAAAGAGATATTCACGCTGTCTAAAAAAAAAAAAATGAAGAGATAAAAGAGAGCTCTCACCATAGACAGCTTTTACAAAGAGAAAGAGGAGAAGACCCCAGAGCCAGAGGTTCCTTTAGACATAACTCCAGAGCGAATCAGCAAGGACCATCACTGGTCCCAGTTTCAAAAGGCCTTTCTGGAACATTGCTTAAAGAACCTAATAAAAGAACTGGAGGATAAATGGGAAAATAAATTGAAATTAGTGCAAGAAGGATACAGTATCTTGCAAGAAGGATATGATGCCCTGCAAAAAAGATATGAAAAAGACACCAATCTATTGAAAAATAAAATTAGTGAAGTGGAAAAAGAGTGCAATGAACAAAAAAATTCAATTGGCCAGTTACAAATGGAGCTTAAAAAGGTAACTAAAGAAAACAACACTTTAAAAATAAGAATTGAACAAATGCAAGTGAATGACTCAATAAGACTTCAAGAATCAGTCAAACAAAAACAAAAAAATGAAAAATTAGAAGAAAATATGAAATATCTCCTAGGAAAACAACTGACTTGGAAAATAGATCTAGGAGAGACAATCTAAGGATTATTGGACTTCCTGAAAGCCATGATGAAAAAAAGAATCTAAACACTATCTTCCAGGAAATCCTGAAAGAAAACTGCCCTGAGATTGTAGAATCAAAGGGCAAAATCACCATTGAAAGAATTCACCTATCACCTCCTGAAAGAGACCCCAAAATTAAAACCCCAAGGAATATCGTGGCTTAATTTCAGGACTATAGCACCAAAGAAAAGATTCTGCTAGCAGCTAGAAAGAAACAATTCAAATACCGAGGTTCAATAATTAGAATCACACAGGATCTGTCAGCCTCCACATTGAAGGATCGAAGGGCCTGGAACCAGATATTCCTAAGGGCAAAGGAACTTGGATTACAGCCAAGAATATCCTATCCAGCTAGAATGAGCATTATCCTCCAGGGAAGAAGATGGTTATTCAATGAAATAGGTGAATTTCACCTATTTCTAATGAAAAGACCAGATCTGAACAAGAAATTCGACATCCAAACACAAAACTCAAGAGATGCATAAAAAGGTAAAAAGGAAAGGACTCTTAGAACTTTATTTCTACTAGGGGGATGCTTAAAGTTTGGGGGTATAATTAACTAGGTATTACTTTGATAATATGAAAAAGAGAACTAGAGGGGGAAAGGTTGTCATACTGGGGAAAAGAGGGAAAAAGTGGTAAAATAAGATCTAAAAAAATGAGGTAAAAACAAGGTAAAATCTCTTGAAGAGGCAAAGAAAACCTAATATAATTGAGAGAAAGAGGGGAGGGAGATGAGCACTGTGTAAATCTTACTCTCATCAGGTTGGGCTCTAAAAGTGTATATCAGACATTTGATTTCACATAGAAACTTGTCTGTTGCTAGAGGGAAGTGGGAGGGAAAGGAGGAAAAGTAAGGGGCAAACTAATAGAAGGGAAAATAGAAGAATCAGGGGAAAGGAGTAAAAACAGGGGGAGGGGATCTAAAGGGTGGAGTATTGTTTGGGGGAGGGGGTCATCAAAAGCAAAGTACTGAGGAGGGGGGAAGGGAGAAAGTGAAAAGGAAATGGGAAAACATAACTTGGGTAAATAAGATGGCAGGAAATAAAGAATTAGTTATTCTAACTGTGAATGTGAATGGGATGAACTCTCCCATAAAGCGGAAGCGGATAGCAGACTGGATTAAAAACCAGAATCCCACAATATGTTGTCTACAAGAAACACATCTAAAACATAGTGACACATATAGAATGAAGGTAAACGGCTGGAGCAGAAAATATTATGCCTCAGGTGAACAAAAAAAAGCAGGGGTAGCAATCCTTATCTCAGATCAAGTAAAAGCCAAGATAGATCTAATCAAAAGAGATAAGGAAGGAAACTATATTTTATTAAAGTGTACCATAGATAATGTAGCAATATCTATACTAAATATATATGCACCAAGTGCAATAGCACACAAATTCCTGGGGGGGAATTAAGAGAGATGCAAGAAGAAATAGACAGCCAAACGATACTAGTGGGGGATCTCAACCTTGCTCTCTCAGAATTAGATAAATCAAACCACAAAATAAATAAGAAAGAAACTAGAGAGGTAAACCAATTGTTAGAAAAGTTAGGTATGATAGATCTATGGAGAAAGTTGAATGGAGACCGTAGGGAGTTTACATTTTCTCAGCAGTCCATGGAACCTATACAAAAATTGACCATGTGTTAGGGCATAAAAACCTCAAAATCAAATGCAGAAAGGCAGAAATAGTAAATGCATCCTTTTCAGATCATGATGCAATACAAATCACATGCAATATAAAGCCAGGAGAAAATAAACCAAAAGCTAATTGGAAATTAAATAATCTAATCCTGAAGAATGAATGGGTGAAAGAGCAAATCATAGACACAATCAGTAATTTCATCCAGGAGAATGACAATAAGGAGACAACATACCAAAATTTGTGGGATACGGCTAAAGCGGTTATAAGGGGCAATTTTATATCTCTAGATGCTTATTTGCATAAAATAGAGAAAGAAAAGATCAATGAATTGGGCTTATTATTAAAAAAACTAGAAAAAGAACAAATTAAAAACCCTCAATTAAATACCAAATTGGAAATTCTAAAAGTAAAAGGAGAAATTAATAAAATTGAAAATAAGAAAACTATTGAGTTAATAAATAAAACTAAGAGTTGGTTCTATGAAAAACCAACAAAATAGATAAGCCTTTAGTTAATTTGATAAGAAAAAGGAAAGAAGAAAATCAAATTGTTAGTCTCAAGAATGATAAGGGAGAACTTTCCTCCAATGAAGAGGAAATCAGAGCAATAATTAGGAGTTACTTTGCCCAACTTTATGCCAGTAAGTTTGATAATCTAAATGAAATGGAGGAATATCTACAAAAATATAGATTGCCCAGGTTAACAGAAGAGGATATAAATTATTTAAATAGCCCCATATCAGAAAAAGAAATAGAACAATATATTAACCAACTCCCTAAGAAAAAATCTCCAGGGCCAGATAGATTTATATGTGAATTCTACCAAACATTCAAAGAACAATTAATTCCAATACTACACAAACTATTTGAGAAAATAGGGACAGATAGTATACTGCCAGAATCCTTCTATGAGACCAATATGGTGCTGATAGCTAAACCAGGTAGGGTGAAAACAGCGAAAGAAAACTATAGACCAATTTCCCTAATGAATATTGATGCAAAAATTTTAAATAAGATATTAGCAATGAGATTACAGAAAGTCATCCCCAGGATAGTACACTATGACCAAGTAGGATTTATACCAGGGATGCAGAGCTGGTTCAATATTAGGAAAACTATCAGCATAATTAATTATATTAATAACCAAACTAACAAAAACCACATGATTATCTCAATAGATGCAGAAAAAGCCTTTGATAAAATCCAACACCCTTTCCTATTAAAACACTAGAGAGTATAGGAATAAATGGGCTTTTCCTTAAAATGATCAGTAGCATCTATTTAAAACCATCAGCAAGCATCATATGTAATGGAGACAAACTAAAACCATTCCCAATAAGATCAGGAGTGAAACAAGGCTGCCCACTGTCACCATTACTATTCAATATTGTATTAGAAATGTTAGCTTTAGCAATAAGAGAAGAAAAAGAGATAAAAGGAATCAGAGTAGGTAATGAAGAAACCAAATTATCACTCTTTGCAGATGACATGATGGTATACTTAGAGAACCCTAGAGACTCAACTAAAAAACTACTAGAAACAATTCACAAGTTTAGCAAAGTGGCAGGATTCAAAATTAATCCACATAAATCATCAGCATTTTTATATATTACCAACAAAGTTCAGCAGCAAGAGGTGCAAAAAGAAATTCCATTCCAAATAGCAGATGATAGGATAAAATATTTGGGAATCTATCTGCCAAGGAAAAGTCAGAAACTATACGAACTAAATTACAAAACACTTTCCACACAAATAAAATCAGACCTAATCAATTGGAAAAATATTAAGTGCTCATGGGTAGGCAGAGCGAACATAATAAAAATGACAATACTACCCAAACTAATCTACTTATTTAGTGCCATACCAATCAAACTCCCAAGAAATTATTTTACAGATCTAGAAAAAATAGTAGCAAAGTTCATTTGGAAGAACAAAAGGTCAAGGATCTCAAGGGGATTAATGAAAAAAAAGGCAGATGAAGGTGGCCTTGCTCTACCAGATCTAAAACTATATTATAAAGCAGCGGTCATCAAAACCGTTTGGTACTGGCTAAGAAATAGAGCAGTTGATCAGTGGCACAGGATAGGTTATCAGGGCAATCTAGGCAATAACCTTAACAATCTAGTGTTCGATAAACCCAAAGACCCCAGCTTTTGGGATAAATACTCACTATTCGGCAAAAACTGCTGGAAAAATTGGAAACTAGTGTGGAAGAAATTAGGGCTTGACCCATACCTAACACCACATACCAAGATAAGATCTAAATGGGTTCATGATCTAGATATAAAGAGGGACTTTGTAAGCAAGTTAGAGGAATGTAATATAGTTTATCTCTCAGACCTGTGGAGATGGAATAAATTTATGTCCAAAGAAGACCTGGAACTCCTAATTGAACACCAGATAGATAATTTTGATTATATTAAGTTAAAAAGTTTCTGTACAAACAAAACAAATGCAGACAAGATTAGGAGGGAAGCAACAAATTGGGAAATCATCTTTACATTTAATGATTCTGATAAAGGCCTCATTTCTAAAATATATAGAGAATTGTCTCATATATATAAGAATCCAAGCCACTCTTCAATAGATAAGAGGTCAAGGGATATGAACAGACAATTTTCAGATGATGAAATTAAAACCATCTCTAGTCATATGAAAAGTTGCTCCAAATCACTATTGATCAGAGAAATGCAAATTAAGACAACTCTGAGGTACCACTACACCCTTGTCAGATTGGCTAAAATGACAGGAAAAGATAACGATGAATGTTGGAGGGGATGTGGGAAAACTGGGACACTAATACATTGTTGGTGGAACTGTGAACGGATCCAACCATTCTGGAGAGCAATTTGGAGCTATGCCCAAAAAGTTGTCAAACTGTGCATACCCTTTGATCCAGCAGTGTTTCTACTGGGCCTATATCCCAAAGAGATCTTAGAGGAGGGAAAGGGACCCACCTGTGCAAGAATGTTTGTGGCAGCCCTTTTTGTAGTGGCTAGAAACTGGAAACTGAAGGGATGCCCATCAATTGGAGAGTGGCTGAATAAATTATGGTATATGAATGTTATGGAATATTATTGCTCTGTAAGAAACAACCAGCAGGACGATTTCAGAGAGGACTGGAGGGACTTGCATGAACTGATGCTGAGTGAAACGAGCAGAACTAGGAGATCATCATACACAGCAACAACAGTGTTACATGATGATCAATTCTGATGGACATGGCTCTCTGCAACAAAGAATTGTCTCAAACCAGTTCCAATTGTTCACTGAAGAAAACCATATACACCCAGAGAGAGGGATATGAAATATGGACCACAACGTAACATTTTCATGATCGCTATTGACATTTGCTTGCATTGTGTTGCCTTTCTCTGATTCTTTTTTTTCCTTATAGATAGGATTTTTCTTGCATAACTTCTCAAGCATTTCAACATTATTAACATGTAGTGGACTTCCTGCCATCTAGGGGAGGGGAGGGGACTGGGGGTAAAATTTGTAATGGAGAGCTTTGTAAAGATCAATGTTGGGAAACTACCCATATACATGTTATACAAATAAAAAGCTTTAATAAAAAAAAGATCAGAAGGAAAGAAAAATTGCAACGTAAATTTATAAAGTTTCTCAGTTAAAGGTCTCATATCTCAAATAAAATATAAATAACTTTGTCAGATCTATAGGAACACAATTCATTCTTCAGTTGACAAATGGCCAAAGGATATGGACAGGCAATTTTCAGATGAAGAAATCAAAGTAATTTGTAGTCATATGAAAAAATGTTTCAAATCATTAATGATTAGAGAAATGCACATTAAAACAACTTTGTGATACTATCTCACACTTTCAGATGGTTTAAAATAATAGAAGGGGAAAGTAAAAGCTGAGGGGAATATAGAATAATTAGGACACATTCACTTTTGTTGGAACTGTGAACTAATTCAACCATTTTGGAGAGCAATTTGAAATCATGCCCAAAGAATTATAAAACTTTCTATACCCTTTGACCAACAATACTACTATCAGATCTGTTTCCTAAGATGATTAGAAAGAAAGGAGGAAAATCTATGTGTTCTAAAAAATATTATAGCATCTCTCTTTGTGGTAGCAAAGAATTGGAAATTGCAGGAATGCCAGTCATTTTGGGAATGGCTAAGCAAATTGTGATATATGATGATGATAGGATACTACTGGGATATAAGAAAGAATGAGCTCTATGATTTAAAAAAACATGGAAATATTTGCATGAAATTATGAGAACAAAAGAGCAGAATCAAGAGAACATTGTATACAGAAACAGAAGCATTGTTTTAAGAACAACTTTGAGTGACTTAAGTTATTTTGAATATTTTAAATATTCAAATTAGCTACAGCAAACCTATGAAGAATGATGATATCTGCTGTCAGAGAAAGAACTGATAATTAGATATATACTATGTATCTATATATATATACATATACATGCACATACGTATATACTATACATATGTATACATATACATACACATACATAAATATTTATATATACATATTCTAATATTAGTCATCTCTAGATCAGGATGGTAAGGGAGGGAAAAATATTAAAAGTACACATCAGAGAATAAAAGAAAATTTACCAAAAAAAGCAGATAAAGCAGAATAGCTTTGAAAATTATGTGGAATTACATAGTTTTTCAAAAAAGTAAACTTAAATGTAAATACATGTTTTTATAATGAAACTTCTATTATACCATGAATGTGGAAATTTCCTTTCTTAATTTTATGTATTTAAATTTGAAAAGAATTTAAAAATGAAAAAGTCATACTAAACATAATGCATTACTGTTGTCATTATTATTTATAATGTAATATTGATAAATAATCTATTATTATTACCATTCAATTTCCTTGGACATTAGTTTCTTCAGCTGTAAAATCACAAGGTATGGGAGGGGCAGTTTGATAGTCTCTGAAGTTTAGAGTCATGATCCAACACTACAACCCTAAATTAACCTTTTTCATTTTTTTCTGATAAACAGGATCACAAAAGTGAAGAGATTTGCTCAAGTTATCAAGGGGGGTAGAGTTTATGCTACTTCTAACTCATTATCCAATGTTCATTCTTTTATTTTCCTTGCATTTCCAACAGGAAATGATCATATGGATGAATAAAGAAACCAAATACTTGCAGGAAAGAGTCATGAACATCATAAGCAGAGTCTTAAAGTATTCATCGAGAAAAATTAAGGGATGTGTAAGTCATAAGGGATTCCTTCACTACTTAAGTCTGCAGGTTATATTTTTGAAATATTTGCTCTCTCATATACTCCAATCTTCCTGCCTATTTTCTCAATAGACATAGAGGCATACCCAAGAATATTGCTGTTATTGGTATGAACCATTAGGAAAAGAATATTTTAGCTTCAGATATCTCTATATTACTTAGTGTTTCCAAAGGAATAGTTTGGACACCTTCCTGAATACATAGTAAATGCCTCAGTAGTGAATGTGTCTTCCACAAAACTTATTATGGACATAAACTGCTATTCCCAGAATGGATGATGATTGGCCCTTTCTGTTCTAGCTTTCTACGCTTTGGTTAATGTTAAACAATCTCTTTGTAAAGAGGTGTATTTGGAATTTAGAACCTAATTTTTTCTTTGGAAATAATATTTTAATTAGTTGTTCCTATTTGAATGATGGTCCAAATGGCTTTCACTAAAAATGATTTATTGGTGCCTTAACCAAATAAATAATTGCAGAATATTATGAGTAGGATATTGAATATGATACATTTTTTGCCATTGCTTAAAGAGATTTGTGAAAGAATCAGTGCTGAGAACCACTTTTATCCATGATGGATTAAATTCTCACAAAAGCATGTTCTTAGTGTTTTCCTATTATATTGTAAATTGGATATGATTAAGTGGAGCTGGCTCTTCTGAAATAGTAAAAATCATGGTTATCATTGCTTCTATGATGAAAGTACTTTTTGTGATGAAGTGGGATACCTAACTGAAGTCTGAAACATTCCATTTTTAACCCTCACCTTTATATTGGCCCTGAATCAGAAAAGAAAGTAGCCCAAGGAATCCATTCTGTTTGGCAACCCTAGAAAAAGATCATGTACTGGTAATGTATAGATTGACTATTTATATGTACAGAATCAGAATGTCAAGTGATTGTAAGTTGGGAAGCTATATATGTGCCCTTCTTTCTATCCTTCTTAAAGAGGGTCATGTTTATAGCATGTAATTGTAACTTTGTCCACAACTAGACAAACCTCCAAGACCTTTGTATTTTTCACAGCATTGGAAGGAAACTCAAAAGCCATTTTGGCCAATCTATAGCTAAAAATCCATTTTGAAAAATTCCTGACATTACTCCCTTTTACTCTCTGTTCTAATTAAAATTTTCTACTCTAAATCTGAAATGGTTTTAATTTAATCTATTCCAGAGTTGGAATAGAAAGTGAGTAAAGTTGAGTAATGTCATGAATTTTCTAGTGAGTGGTATTAATCATGTACAGGAGTCAGATTATTCCAAGAGATTATAGACATATTTCTCTAAGGACCTCTGGTGTAATCTGAAGTTTGCTATACATGAAAATGAGAGCATTAAGACTACTTCTGTAAATTAGACCTAATGGTATTGAACTCAAAACTATAACTAGGTAGGATGCCTGGGGCTTAATGCCATAGCAGAAAGTTTAGATCCCAGCAACATCACCTTCCCAAGGACACTTCCTTCTCTGGATCCTTTCATTCCATAATACTGGCAAAAGCTTCTGCTGAGTATGCTCCCTCTTCTCCATAGTCCTAATGCTCTGGTTAAAACAAACTCATTCTGGGGTGCCTCCTTCCCTTTCAACAGATTTGAAACTTCATTATGTCCCAGAGTACTTGCTTCACCATCAATAATCCAGATGAATCCCATCATCTAACATTACTTATTGCCACCTGGCCCAGTACAGAAATAGTTTGTCATATTCTAGTAATCATTAACCATAACCAAAGTAATAATTCATAATTAAATTAAATCATTATGGGCATCATCTAGTGTTGATTTCTGTGCCTTTTGAGATATCCCATGTTATAGAGATCATATTAAAATAAATTCTCTCTTTGTGTCTCTGTCCTATCTTTTTTTTCTTAGACAAGTATTGATGCTCCTTGTATGGGTCAACTGGCTGCAGAACTGGCCATCTTATGCAATTATCAAGAGAACCCAATTGTTATCCAGTCTTCTTTGGCAATATATTACCTTCTCTGCATAGTAAAATACCAGAATGGTAAGGGTATCTCAGTCATTATCAAAGACTTCTGGTATGGGGGAGTCTACTCACACCTGCTAGTATAACATCTTTGTCTAGGTTTTCCTCATAGCCTTCCTTAACCTAAGACTCATACTTTTAATTTTTTTTTTTTTTACCCATTCACAAGACCTGAACACTGGACTTTGATTTTCCTTTTTTTCTAAAGTCTTCTAGAAGAGCCATTTACCATTTTGGGTCTTGAAGATGATTATTCCAACTGCATCTCCAATCAATAAAATCCTGTATTTAAGTAATTTTGGAGGAGTTGTGAAGCTAGACAAGGGAACACTTTTTAACTTTCCCAATCCAGGCACTATTAGGCATCCAATAATGGGGCTGTAGGCTTCATTTCATGTTCCTACAGGTCAATTGTGAATGTATTTTCTTTCCCCCAGGTCTTTTCACATTTTCATACCCTTGTGTCTATGAAAAGTGATAAAGGGGAGAAGAAAGATGGGATGTATTTAGAAATGACAGTGAGGTTTAAAACAAAAGATTAATAGATGGATAGATTGCACACACAGACACATATACACATATAAAGGCACACACATATGTGTCTATGGATGGATATGTTAAAGAAAGGGTATAAAGAGGGAAGCCCCATTCATTTTTGCTACTCTTTCTCTATAGCTAATGCTTCACTTCTCCATCATAGTCACTGGAACTTGTCTTTTTGCCTAAAATACCAACCCTTACTAGAAGTTGAAAGGATGCAAAACTCCACAGAGAATAGCCAGATTTTCCCCACATTTAAAAAAAAAATTAATTAACAATACAAAATAAGAAAAAAAAAACAAAATAGGAAAAGAAAAACAGAAAATGAAAATAAAACAAAACCAATCATTGTCATGTGTCCAGCAGAACATCAGGGAGGATTCAAAATATATAATAAATTTACATTTTAAGAAAACATATAATAATAGAAGATATTATATACATGACTGTCCATCTTTTCTTTTCTTTCTTATAGATTTTCCCTTTGTTTTTTGATGTGTACTTTTTACTTTATTCTTTTTTTTCTACTTTCATCCTCCCACCTTCCCCAAGCAGACTACAGTTAAGCACAGATATACACATACATACATATAGATATAGATATAATATACATATGCATTTATACATATGCAAACATACATGTAAATATTAATATGGTTGGTATATAATGTATATTTCTTTCTTGATCTTTAAATTAGACTTTTTCTTAGATCAATTTTTTTCTCAAAAATTCTACTCTTCTATTCTTGATTCTTGTAATATTTATGTATATCTCTTATTTCCTACCCCTGATAATCCTTCTACTTTAATTCTACTCTTTAACTTGCCTTTCTATTACTTAACTGCCCTCCACCCATGGATCCTTCTCTTATCTTCTCCTCCTAACCTTTCTTTCCCTCTTTATTCAATTCCCATTAATCTACACACCTCATTCCACTCCCAGTAATCTAAACACCCTTCTGTACCCCACCTAATCCTATGCTACCCATTTCCCTCTTATCCCTTCTTCATTAATGTATATATATTGTCTGTCTGCCATAACACCCTTCTATACCCCACTTTATCCTCATTGCCAATTAATCTATACAGCTTGTCTCACTGCTGTAAATCTACTCATCCTTCTATATCCCACCTTATCTATCTAACTCCCCCTATTTCTTTATAGATTTTGAAGAGTTCTACATTTTTCATGGTATATATATACATATATATATATAGTATGTATGTTTACATACATACGTATATATATGTAGTCTATTTAACCCATTCCCAATGTGAATAGGTTTTCAGAACTACCAGTCCTCTTTTCCTCTATAATTATTCTCTGTCTATTCTTCCTCTGCACCCCATTTGTATAAAATAATTGCTATTTTAATCTTTTTTAAACAGGTTTGTTTTTTAGAGCCAGAGCATACTCAACTCTGCCCCAATATCTCTTTTGAGTTATCTAATTACCAATGTCAATCTTAAACATATGGCATATATTTCCATGCAAAAAAAATCATAAACAATTTGTCTCTGTTGAGTCCCTTGGAATTAATATTTGATGTTGACTCTTTATATGTTAACTTGTATATTAAGTTTGGGTTTGGTTGAGACAAAGTCTTGAAAATCTCCAATTTTGCTGAAAGTCCTTTCTTTTTTCATTCAATATTATAGTTACTTTTTCTGGATATAAAATTTTGGTGCAGGCCTAGTTCTTTTGATTGTTGATATATGTTATTCCATCACCTGCAGTCTTTTATTGTAACTGCTGATAAATCCTGTATAATTTTAAAGATACCTCCAGAACACGTGTTACTGGGTTGTTGGGTTTTTGTTTGTTTGTTTTGTAGTTTCTTGCAAAATTTTCTCTTTGATCTGGGGGTTTCAAAATTTGACAATATTTCTATGATTTTTTCAAGTAGCCTGGAAATGTTTACACTTTACAGTGGTTATACTACTATCCTGGGTTCTTACCAGGTTGCTCTAGGAGGACCTCTGTTCTGCCCCCAATCTTATTTGTTTTTCACTGGTCTATGTTCACTCTGAGGCCCAAATTTGTTTTGTTTATGGGAGAAATCTGGAGAGTTTGAAATTTTCTAACCTACTCTGTCATCTTCCCAGAATCTCCCCTTCCCACATTTTTCAATTTGATACAAAGAAATAAACATTTTACTATTTCATAGGAGAAGGATATTTTAACATTGTTGTTCAGTTTGTGGCCCCAATTGGGGGTTTTCTTGACACAAATGCTGGAGTAGTTTACCATTTCCTTCTCCAACTCATTTTAAGGTGAAGAAACTGAAGCAAACAGGCTCCAGGTAACATAGCTAGTTAGTGTATGGGGTCAGATTTTAATTCATGAAGAGTTTACCTGATGGCAGGCCAGGTACTATATGCACTACGGCAGTCCTATTTTAACCTTAGTTGCTTTTATTATCCATTAACTCAATGAAGAGTCATCTTTTTGGTGGAAAAAGCATTAGATTAGGGCAGCTAGGTGGCACAGTGAATAGAGCACCAGCCCTGAAGTCAGGAGGACCTGAGTTCAAATCTGGTCTCGACACTTAACACTTCCTAGCTGTGTGACCCTGGGCAAGTCACTTAACCCCAATTGCCTCATCAAAAAAAAAGAGCATTAGATTTTGAGTCAAAGGACATGGTTTAAAATATCAGTTCTAGTAATATCATGGACAAGCTATTGAACCTCTGTGGGCTTCAGTTTCCTCATTTGTAAAAAAAAAATGAAGGAATTAGACCAGATGACATTTAAGGTCACTTTCAGCTCTAAATCTATGACTAGAGCAGTTCTCCCACTAATCCATCTGAAGGATCCATTCTAGCTCTTATTGATTGATACCTTTCTTTGTTTCCCAAACTACTGGTTTACCATTAATTTTCTCAAGTGGTGGTGATGGTCACCAAGAGTCATAGAAACAGCACATCCAAAGGCCTTTGGCATGTGAGATCAATCACATAATCTCACAATTGCCCTATAGCCCAGCCTGACTTCTTTTAGACTTAAGCTACTTTCTTCCAAAGCTATTTTTATGAATCTGTGCCAATTTGTACAACCTCATCTATCAGTGGAGTCAGAATCATTTAGAAAATCAATGCAAGTTGCTGTATCATCCAGGGAGAAGATTATTACAGCTCTTCCCCCAGAATAAAAATAATGACATATATCTCTTTTTTAATATACAGAGGAATTTTGTGGACTTATAATGATGGATTTACAAATGCCAAAAAATTGCCCATGTTCTGTCCCTTTTGAAAATGACTTCGCGCCTAGTATCTTTCAAAGAAACAATGCTGTTATTGCTAAGGTAACTCAACCTTTGATGACATTTTCTGTAGACTATGCATTGATTTATGTTTAATGGCACAATATTGTTCAAATCATTCTTATTGTAATATTTGTATCACATTTATTTATTTGAGAAGGTATAAAGAAAGAACCTGGGATCTCATTGGTACAGGAAATTTCTTGTGATGTAGTGACCTTCACCAATACCAATAGGCAATTCATCCCTAAATTGGAGAACTTCTTGAAAACAAGGAAGAGTTGCATAAATTGTCTGCAAATTTGAGACCAGACACAAAGAATAGCCCCTCACTCCATAGGAGAGAAATTGAGCAAAAAAGAAATTGAGTAGAACTCAAGGCTTTCCAATGTTTGATATTACATTATAAAGAACGTATTGCATTTGAAGTAATACAACCTGATAGTTTCTCAGCCTCAACATTTGCTACCTTTGTGACCACTAGAAGTCACATCACCTCTAAGAGCAGTTTCCTCTACTATAAAATTCTGAGAGATGTAGGTCAGCGCTAGATGAAAGGTAGACACCAAAGATGGAAAGCAGCCCTGAATAAAAAAAAAAGAGTTCCACAACCTGCCACACCAGAGGTTCTAGTCATCTCTGAACACTCCCAACATGTTAGATTTCCCCAACAGCACAGGCAGATGAGAACAATTTGTTACAACAGCCATGAAGGTAGCTAAAGCAGGTGTTGTGCAACACAGAGCTTGGTCAGTTATCAAAGAAACCAAGGTTGTCCATTGCATCCCAGGCCATCACCAGTCATTGTCCTACTGCTGGACTCTGATGGCTCTGGAAAAGAGAAGGAAGCTGATGACTTTGTGTAATTTTATTTCACTCAAATCTCAATTCATCTACAATTCAAGACATCACCCCTTGATGTCATTGGTCCTCTTCCAAAAAGGACTTTTTTCTTTTCTTTTCTTTCTTTTTTTTCTTCTTTTCTTTCTTTTTCCTCTCTCTCTCTCTCTCTCTCTCTTTTTCTTTCTTTCTTTCCTTCTTTCTTTCAACAGCTACAGACCAGAGCATATCTTCTGGTATATCATACTTGAAATTACAATTCAAAACAAAAAAACTATAGGGAACAAGGATTGTAATCTGTATGTCAGAAACTAAGGATACAAATGTAGTCCATGGATGTTACTCTATTAGTTTTTTGTTTCCTCTTCATTTCTGAAAGGGATAAAGTCAAAGAATCTGATGGATTGCCCTGTCTCCATATCCTGGGTTCTTGGGATAGGTCTTTTTCTCTCCAGTCTCCCCCCTTTCATTTCCCTTTCTTTGTCTGCTTGCCTTTCTCTCTAGAAAAGAGGAAATGCTTAGTCTCAGACCTTCTTCCTTTACCCCAGCCCCAGATTGTGGCTCATTTCTGCCAAAAGCAGTTGTTTTTTTTTCCATAGTTCTTGAAGAGGACCATGACATCAGGGAGGTGATGCCATGACACACAAGTGAATTGGATTTAAGTGAGGGAGGATGGTGCAAGGTCACCTGCCTCATTTTCCCCTCCAGGGCCATCTGGGTCCAGTGGTCAGATGTTAATTAGGACGACTGAAGATGGCTCTGGATGCAGTGGGAGACCTTGGCCTTTTCAAGCTAAAGTCTTATACAGACTCAATCTGACTGAGACCACATCCATTTAGTGGTAAAGTGAAGTAGCATTTGAGAGAAAGAATGGTCTCTTTCACCTAGTCAAAAAAATCTAAATAAATAAATCTGGGAGGTAAAGACCCTCAGAGTTTCTGTCCAAAACAGAAATCATTTCTATTTGTATCCCATCTGAATTAATCAAGACTCAAACAATGATCATTGGAGCTTGTCCTGGGACTTATTTGTTGGCCCAGTTCATGAAAATCAGAGTGGTTTTAGTTTAAGGCATGGTCTTCAAGAAAGAAATCTAGTGTATAAACTCCAAGATATCTTCAGAGGGTTCAGAGATCCTGTTTTTAAAGTTTAACTATGAAACATTTAAAATAAAAGCTTTGCAAAATATACTCTAGATGATCTCTGACAAACAAGCCAGGAGTGGGATCCTACACACACACACAAACACACACACACACACACACACACGTATGGAAAAGGAATAGGGGGGAGAACATAATTGACTCCACTTTGCATTATATTTTCTGTTATTATATAAATGCACTCAATGTCTCCTTCAGAACTTTTCTTCCCCCAATCTCTTGATGGTTATGAAAGAAAACTCGTGAAACTTTTAAACAGTGTCAGGAACTCATCCCTTCCCCTATATCTTATCTAATAAAGAATGGGCTTAACAAATGTGGATTACTTGATAAAGTACTAAATCCTTTGGTCCAGTGCAAATGCCTTTGCTAAAGAAAAAAAATTTTTATTTTGTAGTAATCCTTTTTCTTTTGCTGAAAAATGGAATATTTCCTTTCTACATGTTCTATGACATCTTATCCAAAGTCTGGGTCACATAGCTCAGGAGAATCTAGATAGATAAATAGATATGGATAAAGAAATAAATAGTTATGGGTATATATATATATATATATATACATATATGACATCTAGATAGATAGATAATATATAATATATAATAAACACATATAGATCGTCTGTAGAATTATGAGACACACGTATCCATTGAATTGATACACACATTTCCATCACATTGTATATGTGGTGAGTATCATACCCTTTAGTGGATCAATACATTGTCATTTACCCATCTATCTCCTTGTGCTGCCTTATTTGTGTAGGGACTAGCAGGAATACTGAAAATTCTTTTTTTTTTTTTTTGCTGAGGCAATTGGGGTTAAGTGATTTTGTCCAGGGTCTGAGTGTCTGAGACCAGATTTGAACTCAGGTTCTCCTGACTTCAGGGCTGGTGCTCTAACCACTGTGCCACCTAGCTGCCCAATACTGAAAATTCTTGAAAAATAATCCATTAAATATTAAAAACCTATTTAGAAATCTCCCCAGCATAGTTAAAAAAATTTCAGTATTTATCCTACTCAGTAAAACAAAGGAAAATAAACTTTACCTGATAAAATCAGTCTTAACTCTCTCCCTCCTTCACCTCCTCACTTTCATTTTTCAAGATTCAATGAGGTATCAAGCACTTGTAATAAGTATTAGGCATATAAAAGAAGGCAAAAGACAGTTCTTGCTATTAAAGTGTTCACAGAGTAATGAGGAAAATAACATGATGCAAAGGCCTGCCTGAGAAGTGGTAGACAGTTTCCAATATTTTTTTAAAGTTCATGAAGAACAAGAAAAATAGCCCATCCTTGAGGAAGGATAAATTTTGTCCACATTCTTTTAAAAAAAAGATAGATGGCGACATATGCCATCCATAACTCTGGACTTTTAGCAACTGCTCTAGAAGGTTTCTTAGATAGATGAAATTATAATCATTTTTACATCCTGTTTCTAGGATACATTTGTGATCTCTGGTATAGGGAGCAGTTCTCAAATAATTTGGTCTTAGGATCTCTTGATTTATTGAGGTCTTCTTTATACTCTTGAAAATTATGGAAGATCCCAAAGAGATTTTATGTATGTGGGCTACATTTATTAATATTAATTTGTTAGAAATTAAAACAGAGAAGAAGGCAGAGTAAAGGCAGGAACTCACCTAACCTCTCTCCCAGACAATTCTAAATTCCTTTAAATTATGACTCTAAACAAATTTTAGAGCATCAGAACACCCACAAAGATGAGTAGAACAATTTTCAGCTGAAGGCCACTTAGAAAGTCAGCAGAAAAGGTCTGACAGCAAGATAGGAGTCCCCAGCCCTGGACCCAGCCCAACCTCTGAAGCAGCAGCAGTATTGGTCTCTCAGCCCAGAGACACCAAAGAGGACTTATGGCAAAAGGGTGAGAGATCAGCGCTCAGTCCCAGTGTGGGCTGCACCAGCTCAGTTCCAGTCCCCAGACCCAGTCCTGGTCTGAACCCCAATGCCAGTGAGATTGGACTTCCAAATCAGCAGCACTGCTAGAGACTTGTGGATCTCTCGGCTCTGGGGATGTCAGGGAGGACTCAGAAGGTCAGTAGACAGGATTTGTGGCAACGAGATGGGAGTCAGTGTGTAGCCCCAGTGCACACATTCTATTCAAACTTGGAAAAAATAAGAGCCATGCCACAATTGATAAATGATCAAAAGATATGATCTGTGTCCAAAGGACTATAAATTCATGCATATCCTTTGATCTAACAACATACTACTTGTCATGAATACTAAAAAAAATTTGGAAAAATAAGGAAAATATCTAAATACATAAAAAATACTCATAGCAACTCTCTTCTGGGACAAAAAAAATTGGAAATTGAGGGGATTTCCATCAACTGGGGAATGGCTTAATAGTGGTGTGTGTTTATGATGGAATATTATTGTTCTGTGGGAAATGATGAGCAGGATACTTTCAGGGATAAAAACAATCTGGAAAGTCCTCCACACATATGCATGAATCCTTTGAAAATCTGAAATCCCTCAGTATAGTAAAACACACACAAATATCTACATTTATACGTGTGTGTGTGTGTGTGTGTGTGTGTGTGTGTGTGTGTGTGTGTAGACAGCAGGAGATGAAGAAGAGAGAGAAATAGTAAAGAATAAAAAGTATTAAAATCATTGAAAATTTGAGAAAATGATTGATGAACCAGAGAAGATTAAAGAAAAGAATCAAAAAGTCCTCTGTGCATAACAATCACGGGACTTCAAACATGTTGAAAAAAATAATTTAACAAATAGAGATTGAACAAATAGTGGATTTATAGTGGAAATGAAGATGTCTATGAATTCAATACAAAACTAAGTCATCATCATGAAAAGATAAAGAATGTTTATCTTAAAATGATCCTGGATTTAGTGAGCAATGCAGTTGATAGCAGGATATATAAAAACATATCACTACAGTCTAAAAAAATAAATAACTACAACTTGCTTATCCAGAATGGTATCTAGAATTCTACATCAGAAGCTCTTTTATTGGTTGGCAGACATTAAATCTCCTTACTACAACATATACTTCAAAATATCTTGGAGAATTCCACCAAGAAGCTATATTGGACCTAGAACATTATATTGATAGATTGGACTGTTTCTTACAATAACATAATTATCCATGACAATCTAAAATAATGTCATTACAGATGTTAGATAATCTTCAATCTCTTTTAGAATGAAATTTCAAAACATACAGACATGTTAGAAGAAGTCAAAATTATTTAGAATATTATGAGGCACACGTTATCTCCCTAGTACTATCTGCTACTGGAATTTAACAAAAGGATGTTTTCCGTGAGCTTAAAGAAGATAAACTAAGCTCCAAATTCTTTTATTCAGCTATGAAAAGTAGTTATTTTATTTACTGGTATAACAGTACATGTAATAAGTATAAAAGAAGAATTTCAAGGGAGAATGGCCCCAGGATCATTTCTTCCTGAATCCCAAGGAGCAAGACATGAAAAAATGGTATAATAGTCAGAGGAGGAGAAAGTAGAAGAGGAAGAGGATCTTGGTGATACTACTATTACTGCTGCTGTGACTCCTCATAATAGTTGGAAAGTGACTTATCCTAGGTCTGTTTCTATTTGAATGTAATTGAACAAGATGAGAAAAAAAGAAAATAAAAACATCTGGAGAGGCAAGTGGAGTGTATGGTTACAGAACTAGTCTTTGAGCCAGGAACCCCTGGGTTCAAATCTAACCCACAATGGCTGTTTGAAGCTGGGCAGGTCACTTATCTGCTTATTGCCCAAGCCACTGTTAATTTACAGAGCAATTACCAATATTTCTAGTAAATGATCATTTCTTCATCTGGAATGACCTGTGCCCAAAGAAATCACAGGTCCTGTCAAAAATTTAAACAATAAACCAACATTTATGAACACCTTTAAAGTTAAGAAAACTCATTTGCATTCATTATTTCATTTAAGTAAATGAGGAAATTGAATCTGAGAAAAGTTAAATGATTTGTCCAAGACCACATAAGTTAAATGTCAAAGGTAAGATAGGTCTTAATGACTTAATTCTGACAATTGAAAAAGCAGATTTCCATTAGGGGAAATGAAAGGAATACTGACTGAAAAAATCTGATAGTGTTAGCAATACCTATACCTTCAGAGTTTTCGACTAGCGTTCCTTTCAGTTGTTAGCAATAAAGGAAGGTTTCTGAGGGAATCGTTGGAATGGCCTTTATTCCTATGTGTGAGTTCAGGTGGAATTAATTTCTCCCACTGCTTTCATCTAAAGAGGTGATACCTAAATGTATAAAAAATATTCATAGCAACTCTCTTCTGGGACAAAAAAAATGACTAGGATAAGAAGTCATTACAACCAAAAGTAGATTAACAAAGAGAGATTTTGCAGGATTAATTTGCCCTGGAATTCAGTGTTTTTTTGGAGGTGACCTTCCTGAGGGTTTTCCTTGCAGATGTATTTCTGTTCCCCAATGGAGAGAACATGCTTCAAGGATTTGGACTCTAGGCCTCTGGAATCTCATGGTGTGAGGAATAAAAGGGAAAAGGGCAATCTGCCTATATGATATTGAGTTTCCATAAAGTTTCTTTTATTAATATTTGATAGTTCCTATTGAACTAACCTTTTAGTTTTGCAAGTCATGTAACAAATATTTCAAATTATCTTCACAATTCTGGGAGTTAGTTTCTATTATATCCATCTCACAGATGAGGAAACTGAGGCAGACAGATTAAGAGATTTGAGGTGAAGCAGCTAAGTGTTTGAGGCAAGATTTTTATTCAGGTTTTCCTGACCCCAAGTCCTAGTTACTTTGCCACATATTTTTTCCACTTGAAAACAAAGTACTTTATGTGGAAAAAATACTCCAGAATTTTGGTGAACAAAAAGCTCAGGATGAGTTTTTAGTTTGGAGGTATTTTTGTGGTGACCAAAAAAGTGAATGCAATTTTAAGCCATACAATGGAAGAATAGTATTCCACCTGAGTACTCCATTTACCACACACACACAGCTGCCTTTATAAAAAGGGAAAACTTCTTGAGCTCATAAGATTATGATGAAAACAGGTTTCTCAAATACTGGATTATTTTTCATTTTGTTTTTACTCACCTTTGCTACACAGCTCAATTACTCTGAATTTCATTTTTCATATTTCAGACTCTAACACATCTGTGTCGTATTCTTTTCTGACTAGTGTCATTGTGCCAGGAAGGAGCAAAGTACCCTCATCTCCACCCTAAGTCCCTTTCAATGATACTACTCTACCTCTTGCATTTCCAGACTCCTGTCAGTCTTGATTTCTACCCACCAGAACCATGGGTTCATACAACCATGCTGCAGAAAAGTAAATAAGACACATTCACTTTTTTCTTCGTAGTATATTCAGTTTTTATTTTGCTCTAAAGAAAGAACCTGATTCCCACTAAGAACAAAATTCTCTCTGGCTGATTGGCTATTTTCTGTTTGGTTTCAGTATGTAGGTGAATACTTGCCACCACACCTGTTGAATGACTTTGTCTTTGGTCTTCTGAAGAAACTTTGCCACCCTCCATCAAAGACTGCAAATCAAGCAGCAACCTTGTTAAAATTGGTTCTAGAGGACTATGGGTCCAAAGTGACCAGGGTAAGAACCTTACTTAATGATATTAATGATATCAAAGCACACATTCACTTGGGTCTTTTTTTTCCTTTGGGGAAAGGAGAGAGAAGGAAGTCTACCATAATATACATTCTCCTCTTTTCTGTCCTTTCTCCTTGTTATAACTCATAGGATGATAGATTTAGAGTTGGAAAGGACCCTCAAAGGTCATCTTCTCCTTTTCTCCCATGCATGAGGGAACTCATACCCAAAGAAATTATGTGACTTATCCAGGGTCACACAACTAATAGGTATTTGTGATAGGATGCAAACTCAGATCTTCTTGACTTAAGATTGTGCTCTATCCATGCTATCTTCATTGACCTGTACTTAGAAAAATAGATTTAATAGAGGATAAGGGTCCTCAATTAAAGGGGTCTTTACTGAACATTACATAAAAGAGGCAGTGTGGGATAGTAGAAGGAGGATGCAATCAGATGACCAGGGTGTGAATTCTACCTCTGTCTCTATACTACCTGTGAGACTTCTTTACCACTCTTACCATCAGATTCCTTACCTATAATTGAAGAACACCGATATCCATAATCTCTAATGTTCTTTTTTGTCTTAAATCCATGATCCTCCAAATATCAGCATAAACATGAGAAACTTGTACTGTTATTAAGAGACTAAAGGTTAGAATTGATTCATAAGTTTTCATTTTATAAAAGAATTCACCATACTCTACCATACATGGTCAAGCTAATATAATCAGTTATAACAGCATACTTATTAGCATATATTTCTTAATTACTTCATAATTTGTAGAGTGCTTTCCTCACAACAACCCTGTAACATAAAGAATTTAAGTACTAGAGCTTTCATGTTTACCTCTTTGCCTTATACTATTTCTATTTTACAGATAAGGAAACCAAGTTTGAGAGATAATAGTAAGGGGCACGATTAAAGTCATATGATTAATGATGAAGTTGGTTCTTGCTTCCAGGTCTTCTTCCTTTAACTCTTTGAAGAAAGTCAGGAAATAAAAGAGAGAAAGTTTCCTATTCATAAAAGAAAGCAAGTGAAAATGTATGGGGTCAAGAGGTGTGTCTGGTACAAGAAACAGTAGAGTCCAGTATCACTGGATCATGGAGTACAAGAAGGGGGAATAAGGTATAAGAAACTTAGGAAAGTAGAAAAGGCTTAGAAATTCTGTTTTAAAAACCAAAGAAAGGATTTTATATTTGATCTTAGAGGTGCTAGGGCATCACTGGAGTTTATTTGATAGGAGATGGGAGGTGAATGAGTCAGGACTAAACTTTAGGTAGGAAGATAACTTTGATAGCTGAATGGTGAGTAGACTGGAGGAGGAAGACATGGGAGAGTGAAAGAAACCAATAGGTTATTACAATAGCCTAGATATGGGTGCTGAGGGCAAGCACCAAGATGGTGGCAATGTGTCACAAAAAAGAAAGAGGGAGGTACCTATGAGAAATGTTGCAAGTATAGAATAAATCAGCAGGATTTGGGTAACAGATTAGAGATAGAGGAGGAGAGAAAATTGAGGAGTCAAAGATGATCTCTAAGGTACAAACCTAAGTGTCTGGAAGGATGGTGATACTCTCAATAGAAATATGGAGATTGGGAAGAGGATAGAGGTTTTTTGAGAAAGATAACGAATTTATTTTTGGACATATTGAATGCAAGATGTCTATGGGACATCTTGTTTGAGTTGTTCATTAATCGGTTGTAGATGTGAGACTGAAGGTCAGAGTAGTGTTTTGGGCTACATAAATATATGACAGCCAAATGGAGAGAAGACTGGGTAAGGAGAAGATAGATATGCTATGGGAGATAGTGAACTAATCAAAATAAGTAGTATATAAGGAGAAGAGAAAAGAAGACAGGACAGAGCTTTGGGGGAAACATTGTGGGTATGTGGCTCCTGGATAAAGATCCAGCCAAGGTGACTAAGGAGCAATTAAACAGATGGGAGTACTAGAAGAGGGTAGTGTTACAAAACAAAGAAGATAGAATCAATGAGAAAAGAATAGTGTGTAAGTGTCAGAACTTGCAGAGAAGTTAAGGATGAAGATTGAAAAAAAGCCATTACTTGTGACCTTTAAGTGAACAATGATAACCTTAGAGAGAGTGATTTCAAATGAATGAAGAACAAATTGCAAGTAGTGAAGAAGAGAGTGAGAGGAAAGGATTGTAATTTCTTGCAGTACCAAATTGTTGAGGATTTTTGTGAAAATCAAATAAGAAAGCATGATGTTAATAATGCAAATGATATCAACATCATTCTCATTGAGATAACGTACTGAATGACATGGGGATGGAGTTGTTCAACAAGTTATTTTAACTGGTTTTATAGATCTGACATATTTCATTGATCATAAAAGAAATGACAATAAAAACATTAAGCATTTATTGAGTAATTACTGTATGCAAGCACTATTCAAAGTTCTATAAATAGAAAGGCAAAATGAAAGAGTTTGGTTCTACTCAAGGGAAAAAACAGTTATATATAATTTGAGTCCTCGAGTCAAGTCAACAAACATTTATTAAATGGCTTCTGTGTTCCAGGCACTATGCTAAGTACTAGAGAGAATACTAAAAATCAAGTTGTCAGGAAAATCCTCTTCCAGGAGTTTGTACCTGAACTGACTTTCCAAGACATATTTTAAAGGAATTTTATAACAGATGAGTCTGATTTTGTCATTCAAGGACTTGCAGGTTTATTTCTTTTCTAAACATGTGTGTGTGTGTGTGTGTGTGTGTGTGTGTGTGTGTGTGTGTGT